>OU611831.1:6608846-7209423 GCA_914767695.1 Ptilodon capucinus
TAAAAAATAAAAATGATGATTCATACGCGCGTTTTTTTTCTTATTATTTTAGGGTCCTATTACCAACATTTATATTGTCTGTGGTCCCTATATACCGTATTTTAATAATGTGCTTTACCTATTTTTAAAATGTCGTCCATACCTACCTACATAATTACTATTATACCTAGGTCTATGAATGTAGGTATACAATTGGGATTGTTTCTTTATTTAATTATTCTTTGATCAAAAATACTTTTCCATATAAGGGTCTGGGTTTGATACTCAAATCGTAACAGTCACCCACTTTTCGTGTTGCGACTGCGTATAAACGCCATCTATCGTCGAATAGAAACACTAATCAGTAATAAAACAGCAAATTTACATAATAAAAGTGGCATGTTTAAGGTAATTGCAGATAGCTTAAAAAATCTATTAATTCAAAGGTTATAATGATAAATCATAAAGTAAGTAGACTAAGTTGTCGATTTAACGCCATCTTTTCAAAGTTGTATGAACAAATGCAAGATAGTGGTAACGCTTGTCGTTATTTCTAATAATACACTTGTTTAAAGTTTACAATTGCGCCATCTGTCTATTTACCACTTAACTATTAAAATACTTTGTTTAGATACTTTATCTACATTACCGCCATCTATTAAGTTATGTTTAAAACTAACTTAGTGCATAATCTCGTATGTCAACGCCATCTGATCAATTACATTAGAACTACTTAAAACTTAACCTCACTAAATGTTGCAAAACATTTTATAAGTTAGTTACAGTTTTCATTCTTATATGAATACTGGTATATTTTCTGACATTCAAAATTAAATCTTAAATGAAGTTGCGGTTGATTTGTAAAGCAAAATCTTTTTATCTCAGTCCATTTTACGAAATACTTACATTTCAAGAAATACGTAAAATGAATTATGGTCTACCGTCATTATATTAGTGTGGTCTTGTTATGGGGGTACGAAGCTTAATTTGGACTGTAAATAGGAAAGTAAACACCAGCATTCGCGCAGGGGGTTATTTTGACCCTATGCGCGAATGTTTGCGAGATTATTTATCTTTTTTGACAGTGACTTCTTTTGACCCAAAGATAGTTTGATAGTGATGAGTTTTGAGATCATCCTTCCATGAGTAGCGAATCTTTTGGATGCCGGTAGAGGGCGCCCCTGGTAAGTTGTTATTTAAAAACATTTTATTTTTGTATTTATCAGCTTGCGTCGTCCCACTGCTCCGCTGGGCAAACCTTTTCACTTTGTTATAAAAAAAATATATTATAAAATGATTGTTTTTTGAAATAAAACTATTTTACGGATTTAATCGCGTTTATTTACTATTTTATTTTCCCGACGTTTCGGCTGCTTTACAGCAACCATGGTCACGGGGGGACTGAGGTGTTAGACGTCCTGATGTCATAGTTAATAACTGGGTACCCTCATATTTAGTTGTTGTATTTGCGGTCCGATCCACGCAGAAAGTGCTTACAGTGTCTTGAGGTCTTGCAATGGTACGCTTGGTTTTGGATTTAATCGTATTAATTACTGGATCCCAAGTTGGTGGTAGCACCCACCCATCTTCCCTATTGAAATTAGGATGTTTTTTAATTATATATATTATAATAAACGCGATAAAATCCGTAAAATAGTTTTATTTCAATGTATAGTATTCGCGTAAATATAAGAAAACAATATGATTGTTTTTTGTTCAAAGAGTGGTAGGCTTTGCCCATTCGTCTCCATAGGAAATGCATTCCGAATGGGTGGTAGAGATACTATTGATATTATTTATTTTTTACTGACGATTCATAAGTGCCTGTGTTGTTTATGTAAACCAATACAGGCACTTATGATTTTTTCATTCATGTAAAATAAAATTCTGATTCTGAGGTATTTCCAATATGTTCAAAATATATCAATCAAAAAAAGATTCGAGTGAATAACCTTTCGTTAATATTTAACCGAAAAAATTACTTAGTTACACGATAAACTTAAACTTAATACTCGTTATTATCATTAAGGTATATTTTTTATGGTGGTAATATCTCCCTTTTAAAAGACACTCCTCAATTCAGCCATGACTATCAGGCTATCGGGGCCCTAAGTCTACCGACGGTGGAAACCTTCTGCCTATGTAATCTATGGGTTTTCCTTTAAATGTCTAGCTTCTCCGTTTTGGATCCGGTCCCTTGCTTGTCCCGTACACGCTTCTTGTTGCTTGGTTTGTTTGTTTGTGGAATGAAACTCACGTAAAGTATATACAAGTATATTGGGCAAGTTAACTAATGGATTTGATGGTCGTGATAAGTGAGCACGCGCGGTTTCCTTGCTAATCGGTCTCGAACTGGTCTGTATTGCAAATGATACCGATCGTGTCACGGAAAATGCTGAGTTGATGATTTGTATATGTGCGGTGGTGCTGCACCGTACAGGTCCCAAAATTCGTGTGACAGGGTTGACAGAGAAACTGTCCCATTATTATTTAGATTTTGGTTATTCATAGAAA
Organism: Ptilodon capucinus; assembly: GCA_914767695.1. Taxonomy (NCBI): domain Eukaryota; kingdom Metazoa; phylum Arthropoda; class Insecta; order Lepidoptera; family Notodontidae; genus Ptilodon; species Ptilodon capucinus. The sequence goes on from OU611831.1 coordinate 6,611,340, forward strand.
CCTCTAACTTATAGTACCGATTCGCTAACTGTCGCTTAACTTTGTTGAAACAATATTGGTCTCGGCTCTTAGTAAACTTGAGGCCTAGGTGATGGTGTATTATAGTGTCTCTATCGGTCCCATGTTACCAACGAAGCGTAATAATTGATAATATTATTAAATAAATCATGGAGGTTGATTTAAAAAATGCAGATACACACATTGAGCGTAGAGCGACGCGCTTCAGCGTGTAACGTCGTTAGAATAATATGGATACGCCTAGTAATGATATTTCGAGCAAAATTAATTATTCATTTACCCGCCTATAGTGAAGGGTTATGATTTTGATCGGTGTGTATGTTCATCTGTTCGCACATAACTTTTAAACTAGATACTAATCATAATTTTACAAATGAGATATCGTCAGAAGCGGTAGTCTGCTGTGTATAGACGTGAATGTTTATAGGCTTGTATTAAATTAACTAGACTTTTTTTATATGTTTCTGTTTAAATGATGCAGTATTGTTTTGAAAATGTACTCTTTGTTTATTCAAAGATAGGATATGATCAATGTAGACAAAAAAAAATATCACCTTGAAACTGTGTAGATTTGTATTTATCAGCTTAGCGTTTACCATAGTATCTATGGAGCTATTGATACAGGATGAGGTTTGATGCCTTAAATAATGTAGCCATAGTAGTGTGGCATGTTTGAAACAAATATTTTGTGTGACAGAAATAAGCGATAGGTGCCCAGTTAGCGAATTTTCATTGTTCACATCAAAATAATATTGCAATGAATTCTCTGTTATTTATTTTATTTCAAACGCTGTGTTAACAGTTCCAAATAAATAATAACAGTTATCGTGTTACCGCTCAATAGTTTATTCGTAGTTAATTTGTTTTTTTTTTTGCCTTATTCTATCTTTCAAGTTGTCTTTGGCTATTGGAATTGGACAATTGGAAATTGAAGTGCTCTGTCAGTCCTATCCTTGCAAAAGATAAACTCACATGAATGTCGGGACCCAAAAATAGAGAGGAGGCTTTTTAGTCTTTAGGCAAATCCACAGACAGAAAATAGATTTTTACTGAAATAAAACTATTTTACGGATTCTATCGTGTTTATTTACTATTTGATTTTCCCGACGTTTCGGCTTAATAGTAAATAAACGCGATAGAATCCGTAAAATAGTTTTATTTCAACGTATAGTATTCGGGTAAATATGAGAAAATAATAGATTTGTCACTGTCAATATACTTAGGACCCTATACCTAAGTAGGTAAGTAGCTTACGTAATAATAATAACATCATCACGCCTGTATTCCCCGAAGGGGTAGGCAGAGGTGCACTGCAGTGCGCCCACACTTCGCCGATGTATTTTGGTCCCAATGTAATAGGGGGCGAGCCTATTGCCATTATACCGGGCACACAGGTTTCCTCACGATGCTTTCCGTCACCGTTTCTTAGCAAGTGATAATCTCAGATGAAAATGAGATTCGCACATGGACCCCAGAGGTGCGAGCCGGGGATAGAACCTGCGCACTTTGATTGCAAAGCGTGCGTTCGACCACTCGGCTACCACTGCTATATTTCTTTAAACAGAAAATTTGATGACCATGTCCATAATATACCAAAGTACAGTAATAATCGCGTGTTTCTTTTATCACAAAGAATACGTTAGTTGCATTTTTTCCGTCAACTTTTTCACATTAGCTATACGTAATTTTCATTGTGCGATGCTACTTTTTACCGCACAGGGGCGCGATACTCGATACTTTTTTAACTTTTTTTTTTATTTTGACAGTGCGTTTCGTTTTTGCTAACGACAACGTCACAGTAAAAAGTTATGTTTACATTTTTTAGATCTAAAGCGCGATCACATTAATTTGGTTTAAATTATTTAGTGTTTTATCACGTGACAATCGTTATTTATTCATTCGTTTTTATAACGTAATTGAAACGGTTTTGTAGCGATTTGTTAACGATACTTGTTTATTGGTTTTATAAAGTGCGTTTCAATTGTGTACGATATTTCATGTGTCCCAGTCTGTTACAACTTAATTATTTACTCTATTATATAATTAGGTCTAGTTTCATTTGCTTGTTATAGTTAATACCAGTGTTGTTATTTTTTTTTTAATATTTTGCATGTAGTCAGCGGCCATTTTGAATTAATTTGAATTTAGAATGGTCACACCAACTGTTTTACACAATCATTTTCAAATCTTTTTAATATATCGTCTATAGCTTAGTATTTAGACGGATCGCCTGTTAACCGAGAGGCTCCGGGTTCAATTGACAGAATTGCCAGTAAACCGTTTATCTGAGCCTACTCCTAAAAAGAGCTTATACGATTACTAGTGATGTGACATTCTAAAAAAAATCTTTTTATTTTTTTATTTTGCTAACCACGCAAATGGTATTTGAGCTACGGGTGTTGTACTTGAACATTATAGTAAAAAAGAAATTAAAACCTTTTTTTATCTCTATTGTAAAGGTTTCGTAGCCCTGCGCTTCAACATCTAAGTAACCACGGTCCGTGGTTTTCTAACAAATAAGCGTATTGCCATCGTCTATTAAAATCTTCGCTTTAATTAACCATGGGATAAAAAAACACCCCTTTGTTGCAAAACAATAAATTTTCGACCCTAACGTTATGGGATGAAATGCCATTTTTGTTTTTAATTTGAAATGCAGTTACGGCGTTCTGAGTTTTAAGTGGTAATGGGAAATTCTAAAGACGTGAGCCGTGAGGTCTGTTTAGACTGTTGCGGTATTCGCACCTACTTCACGTACGTAAAGTAGTTTATTTTTTGGTAAAAGTGACCGTCTTTTGTCGATTGTTATTTGCAATCTCACACAATAGTGCATCAATAAGGTGTTTTTGTTAATTATTCTCTGATTGCTACTACGCAGCTACATAACTAGTAGCAATAAACTGTGTCCCAAGTCTAACACTGTCGTTTTGGAGATGCTAAGACTTTATTTTTTAAAGCAATAAAACAACATCTTTTGGTCAATGGTAGCTGGAATATGACTATGGCTTCAAGGTGACAATGTCCAATGTCTACGCTGGTCAAATTGTAGCTACCATTATGTCAATGGTAGCTGGAATATGACTAGTCCAATGGCTCAAGGTGACAACGTCCAATGTCTACGCTGGTAACCTTTTTAGCTACCTTGATAAAACATCGAGGGGTGAAAGGCTATTTGACTTAAATGACATTTGTTTAACTTTACAGGAGAGCATACTCATTCGACGCAGAAAAAATCGCCGATTTCAAATAGGTATGTATATACAATAACCCAAAAGTGTAGACATTAGATATTGTCACCTAGATGCAATTTAACTAGTCATATTCTAGATACCAGTGATACAAGAGGGGCCCTGGTTAGCGCATACCGCCTATATCTAAACAGGGTTGAAAGGGTAACGGCATTTGATCATGTTATGGCTATTTTTTGTGCAATTGCAAGGATGTACCTATAAGGAATTAAGTAGATAACATTAGCACATGAAATCCAGAAGTCCCTAAGGTGCGAGGCTTGTGTTTGAACTTGCATCTCTTGCTTTCAAAGCTGAAGTCTTACTTAGCTAACCTATACTATACTATTACTGCTACACTATGTGATCTTTCTCAATCCGTTAAACAAAAAAAATAATAGCTGTTAAAGAAAAAAAATCTGTTACCCGACTACGGAAAACGGATTGAAATCGGTTAACATCGGGGTTTACAAGGTAAAATAGACTCCTCCTATTCTTTAAGTCGGTTAAAATGTAGCCTATGATACCTGGGCCATAATAACGAATCGATTGACACCTTATTCATCAAAATCGGATAAATAGTTTAGGCGTTACGGAGGAAAATAGTGGAAAAAAGCAACCATGGAGTTTCTTGCCCATTCTTCTTCATAGGAAATGCATTCCGAATGGGTGGTATACTATTATTATGATTTACTACTGACCGGGCGAACTTCGTACCGCCTTAGAATGAGTGACATACAAAAGCAGCGCCACCTACCGGGTCCAATTGTAAATCTGAACCATCCAGGGTGCCACCCAAACGCATACAAAAAAAATCATTCAAATCGGTCCAGCCATTTAGGAGGAGTTAGCTTACAACGAAAAGTGGCATTGATTTATATATGTATATATATATATAGACAGAATGACGATTCATACGTGCCTGTATTGGTTTATATGAATCAAAAAATTCTGATTTATACGTAAATACATACACCGAGCGGCTACGGGTTCGATTCCCAGCAGTGGCAAATTTCATAAATTGACTTTTTGAAATTGCCCTCGTCTAGATGTTACTGGAATCACCTCCAGTCCATTGTATGGTACCCATAGTACAGTTTTGTGTTGTTAAGGATCATACGATGAGTATATGCTGTCCGGATGTTTATTAAGCCAAAACCTCAAGAACTTTACAGCCAATTATTATCAAATATTTATAATGCAAAACCTGACCCAATTACAAAAAGCGAACCGTCTCGATGCAGGTTCGATCTCATTTAACTAAATGCGATTATTAAAAAAGAAACAAGGCAGACGGTTTTTTCATTAAAACCCAACAATATTATTATCATATTATCGTGCTAATTAAAAAAAAAACTGTTTATTTTTGGGGTTCCTTAAGTTCTCTAAACTTGGACCCTACATACATAATAACTTTACACAACTTTCAGAATTTCGCCATCAATCAATTTATAATTGACGCAAAAAATATTCGAATTGTAGATATAAAACTATTACGCCTGTATTCCTCTGAAAGGGCAGGCTGAGGTGCACTGCAATGCGCCCACATTACTTTTATATTTTTCTTATTCAAATAATTCTAAAATCAAAAATCAAGTCATAAGTAATTTATTGTCGTTTTAAGTAAAATGTTTGTTTACATTGAAAATCAGCGCAAATCAGCTATAAAATCAGCCGTTACTTTGCATCATCTGTCAGTGACAGTTTCGTCAATATCGGTCTAGCCGTTTGAGAGTTTACCAAACGAAAAAACAGACAGATTGACAATAAATTGAATTTTATTTAAAGGTAGCGTACAAAGGACTTTCATACGCATTTAAAATTTAAACACCAATTATTTTATCATCATCATCACGCCTGTATTCCCCGAAGGGGTAGGCAGAGGTACACTGTAGTGCGCCCACACTTCGCCGATGTATTTTTGGTCCCAATGTAATAGGGGGCGAGCCTATTGCCATTATACCGGGCACATTCTCCCTCAATACGAGGGAGATTTGTGAACTTCACACGCCTTTCTATAGACGTACAATTCAATTTGTTTTATTTGTATAGATAAATACGGAACCTTATTTCTGGATTTGAACTCACACCAGTCTGCAATGGCAACATTAATATGCAAAATTGCAATAAATAATGCTTGCGTGCGACTATCAGATAAGTGGTCAACTCTTTATCATTGCGACTCGACTCTTAGGGGCCGGGTTGAAGTCGGCGACTTGTATTCTAGCTATATATATTTCCTTATTATTTTGTATACAAATGTACCTATAATATATTTACTGGCAAAAACAACTGTGTAGATTCCTCGAAGAGGTTGGCAGAGGTGCTTCCTTAATTTGTTGATGTTTCTTTAATCCGGGTAAGGATCAGCAGGGTAGGGGTTGAGCCTATTGCCATTATACCTGTCACATTTCTCCTCAATACGAGGGAGATTTGGGATATTGTCTACACCGCTCTGGCCCAGTGATGGTGAACTTCACACGCCTTTCTATAGGTAGACGTGCAGGTTTCCTCACAATGAACCTTTAACTTTCAGCAAGTTGTAATCAATATTGAAAATGTGCGTGTCAAGTCCACAAATCTACGCTGGGCCAGCGTGGTAGACTATAACCTGAATCTCCCTCGTATTAAGTGGGAATATGTCAGATATAATGGCAATATGTTTGCCACCTTTTGAATCAAAAACACATCGACGAAGTGTTGGTGCACCTCTGTCTACCCTTTCGGGGCATACATGTGCGATAGTATACTTTGAAAAGTACAGTTAGACTAATAACTGTGTAATAACTTTGATTTTTTGCATCAAAATCCATGTTAAATTTATCTGATGATATTTAAATACTGTATTGTGAATTTCTCTGCAATTTTCCTTTGTACGCACTTTTATAATACACTCGACAAATTAGGCTGATACTGCTGCAGTGGTTGTAGCCATGTTGGTAAAACGTCCGCCTTGAACGCAACGGGTGCAAGTTCGAACCCAAGGCACCTCTTCAGATTTTATGTGCGAATGTCATTTTCATTTATGATTACTACTTGCTGAACTGTGAGGATGTGTGAAGGTCACTAAGTAGCCATGGGCCAGCTTGGTGGACTATGGCCTAAATCTCTACCCGACCACGGCGAAGCTAAAAATAAAGCTTATGATTTTAGCAGAAAAAGAAAGCAAATCGCAAATCTCTGGACACTAATCTCCACGAAGCTCTCCACATCGCCAAAGATAGGCACAGGTGGTGCAAGATAGTCAAGGGGAAACTAATTCCATGGTGGAATCACGACCTTCAGTAATGAGGAGCACGACGCGAGGAGGAGGAAGGAGAAAAATAAAGGTTATAATTACATATTTAATTATGTGTGTATTTACGTATGTCATGTTCCTCCGTAGCGCCTAAACTATTCATCCGATTTTGATTAATATGGTGCCAATCGATTCGTTATTATAGCTCGGGTAATATAGGTAACATTTTAACCGACTTCAACAATAGGAGGAGTCGATTTTACAAGTTTTATATTAACTTGCAAGTATGTATGTCCGGGTGGAATCTTGCAAATGAATTTTAAATCAGTTATCTTTAACCGATTGAGCTGAAATTTGGTATACACGCTTATTATGGATGACAATGCATGCTTAGCTATGTGTCGTCATTCTAATTCCAATATGGCGGATCATCCAAGATGGCGGAATAGTTACTTTTTCTGCACTACCACAGTATGGGTATCAAAGGGCTTGCTGAGGAGAACACGAAAACTAACTGAAAGCTTGTTTTTAAAAAGTTTTTTTTCATAAATTTTTACCTTGTAATTCTGTAGTCGGGTTACAGTTTTATAAACCCTTTAGAAAATCGAATTCATCGAAAGTTCTAGATACAAATACATATCGAGGGGGTGAAAGGCTAGGTATTTGACTTAAACGACACTTTTGGGAGATTTTAACATAAATACATATTTGGAATCAGTGAATTTTTCTGCGTCGAACAAGTATGCCCTCCTGTAAAGTTAAAAAAAGTTGCAAATATCCCTCGACATTTTTTTAATTTTTATTCTCATTAATATATCGTGTAAACTTTAAGTACAGTCAATTACATAAATTAACATACAACCTCGCCGGCAATGCGTTATCGCGATCACTGTACCTGTTAACAGTCTTCGAAAATAAAATGTTATCTTTTACTATGTTTATGTTATATGTTAATTATGTAAAACTATTTAACACTAGCTCCTTCTGTACTAATATCTATACTATCTATATCTATACATAGATACTAATAGTATAAAGAGGAAAGGTTTGTATTTTTGTATGAAACGAAAAAACTTAAAACCGGCCAAGTGCGAGTCGGACTCGCGCACGAAGGGTTCCGTACCATTATCTATTAAAACGGCAAAAAAATCACGTTTGTTGTATGGGAGCCCGCTTAAATATTTATTTTATTCTGTTTTTTAGTATTTGTTGTTATAGCGGCAACCGAAATACATCGTCTGTGAAAATTTCAGCTCTCTAACTATCACGGTTCATGAGACACAGCCTGGTGACAGACGGACGGACGGACGGACGGACGGACAGACGGACGGCTATAATAATGTATCCCAAAATTAAAAAAAAGCCCACCCGGGCGAAGCTGGGACGGGCCGCTAGTCTTATTTAAATTATTTCGTATAAAAAGAAAAAGAAAGGAACTTATACTGAATATCTAGACTGAAATATTTGACGAACTAATGTGGAAACTTCAACCTAGGCAAGATTAACGCAATCATGTTGTACAATAACTAGATTTCTGAGAAAGCTGATTTTCTCATGCCAAGTTTTCTAGTAGTTATGCTATTGTTCCATAGACTATGTGATGTTAGGGCGACCATTAGTTTGTCTATGATTGTATAATTATATTAAAAAAAAAACTTAAACCGCCCCCTTACCACCAACTGTCTTGCAGCAATGTTTTCAATATTACTTTTAATTTTTGACAGTTACTTTAGTACAAAATCTGCCACAAATTTACAGATACTATTACGATACATCATCACGCCTGTATTCCCCGAAGGGGTAGGCAGAGGTGCACTGTAGTGCGCCCACACTTCGCCGATGTATTTTGGTCCCAATGTAATAGGGGGCGAGCCTGTTGCCATTATACCGCGCACATTCCCCCTCAATACGAGGGAGATTTGGGCCATAGTCCACCACGCTGGCCCAGTGCGGGTTGGTGATCTTCACACGCCTTTCTATAGACGTGCAGGTTTCCTCACGTTGTTTTCCTTCACCGTTCAGCAAGTGGTAATCATTGTTGAAAATGACTCAGAGGTCCGGGCCTGGGATTTGAACGTGCACCCCTTACGTTCAAGGCGGGCGTTCTTGCCCGCGAGGCTACCACTGCATACTATTGAAACAACAATATCTACTTTAAGAGGGAGTAGTAATATCCTTGATTTCTAAAATATGTCGAATATAAAACTAGAAATAACCTTATAATTGATTACATTTGGAGTCGGTATGCAGCAACATAAAAAAACGGCGTGAATCGAGAACCTCTTCCTTTTTTTGAAGTCGGTTAATAAATAATCCTACCTACTACAGCCCTTTTAACGTCCCACTGCTGGGCACGGGCCTCCCCTCAATGCGAGGGGGATTCGGGCGCTAGTCCACCACGCTGGCCCAGTGCGGGTCGGCAGACTTCACACATCTATCGAAAAGTCAAGTTCCCTCAGTCGTGCAGGTTTCCTCACGATGTTTTCCTTCACCGTTTTATAGCAAGCGATAATCTCGGATGAAAATGAGATTGATGAATAAATAATCGCCAGACAATTAATTGTATGATTCCAAACTAAGCATCACTTGTAATTTGGGTACAATACACTGGGGGCGATCCCAGTTACACTCAGACCAGGGTAAATTTCTAAAAAGATTTTTCTGAAAATTCCTGCTGGAATTAAATCCGTAACCAATAGCCAAGCAAATTAATTTACTAGATTACCTGCGATTAAGTATAGTTGAAATTTAGGAGAAATAAAAAAGTCCCATCCAAATCCCCCCAAGGAGAACCCGAAAGAACATTCAGACATTTTTTTAATAGTTATTTTGTTTTAAGTAGTATCTAGTTACCGTACTCATTTAATCATATACAAAGATGTTATTTTGTCATATGAAACAAACACTTAAATTTAATAATTAATTTTATTGTGAAAAAATTACAGATTTTTTCCAAGTGTAATTATTTTTATCGAGGGGTGAAAGTCTATTAGACTGGAGCGAAATTTTTTTAACTTTACAGAAGAGTAGGTACCTAAGTCACCCAAAATTGGCGCTTAAGTCAAATAGCCTTTCACCCCTCGATATGGATTTAGTAGAAAGCTCTCATTTTGACGTTATCCATTTTCCTCTTAAAAATTATACTCTCCCATCTTGCGTTGAAGGCATCATACCAAAGCAATTATTTCTATAGCAATCTGTGGTTTAGAATAATCCCTTCATTGTATATGACAGTAGACGCACCTTACTGTACTAGCTTCCTAAGCGTAAAGACTATATTTGTATCTAATATTAGACTGCCGTGAGTAATTCTTCTCTAGTATTGTGTCAAAGTTGCTGTCTGCTATGGCGTTGCTGCTCCTGAGAATGTATTACTCGCAATTATCATTTTGTAAAGACCATTAGTAAACATTGAGTTTCTTACCGGCTCTTCTCAGTGGAAGCAGCATTCCGAACCGGTGTTAGAATCTGACTATTTGTATATAAGTGATTTTTTGGCCTACACGATTAAAAAAAATTGATTTTGATTTTGATTAGAAACAGACACCACAATTTTACATATTTTATTGTAAAAAATACAGATTTTTTAAATTGAAAATTTTTATTTGTATTTTCTAGTCTCAATTTTTTCTAATAAATGGTCACAGTACTAGCAGCATTGATTACCAATCGAGACAGGCTGAATTATGTGTCGATAAATCAGACGCAATGATTGGTTATTATAATTAGGACATGTCGTAATTAGGTAATTTTACATCAATCAGAGCACGCATGTCAAGACTAGACTTGTGCCACGGATTTTGTCACACAGAGTCGCTTACTTAAAAATAAAACAGCTGAAACCTATATTCAGCAGTGGTAGTCGAACGCACGCTTTGCAACCAAAGTGTGCAGGTTCAAATCCCAGCTCATGTGCGAATATCATTTTCATCCGAGATTATCACTTGCTAACAAACGGTGAAGGAGAACGTCTTGAGGAAACGTGCACGTCTGACGGAACTTGACTATTTCTCGATAGATGTGTGAAGTCTGCCAACCCGCACCGGGCCAGCGTGGTGGACTATGGGCTGAATTCCCCTCGCATTTAAGGGAGGCCTGTGCCCAGCCATACCCAAAGTAAACGTAAAAAATGTAGCATATTCGCGGTCTCCCTCTGGTTAATTATATTTATTTCTCTTGAAGAATATAACATTCAGTTGACAGAGAAATCCAAGTAAACTTAGTCTAAGAAATTAACAAGAGTCGAAACAAACTCCCTCTCCCACGCTTTCCATCTCTTTCCTTCTAAGATGTTCTCCATAAAGGTGTCAAGTCGCATGAGATGGCCTATCATCTTTCTTCTTCTGTTCCATACTATCTTTTTTAATTGTCGTCTTCTTGTTTGTTAAGCTTAATAAAACCGTTAAACTCGTTTCAATCGAACCACGTAAAACAATTCAATCTAAATGTTGATGGACGGGTCAACTAACTAATGTTTAAACAGTGCATCGAAGGCATAATTCTTGTGTAGCGTGCGCAGAAAATATCGTAACGTCTATGGGTTATGAACCGTGGAGTTACATAGCACACTGAAAACTATAGAGACTATCTTGAGTAACTTTTACAAAAATATATATTTTACTAGCGACTCATCCCGGCTTCGTACGGGCTTCTAATATAGCCTATGTTACTCAGTGATAATAAGTATAGCTTTCTATCGGCAAAATAATTTTTGAAATCGGACCAGTCGTTTTTGAGTTTATTCGTTACATACAAAAATACAAATCTTTCTTCTTTATAATATTAGTACAGATTTAATGTGGTTTAGAATTGGTAGAATAGCAGTGGTAGCCGAGTGTCGAACGCATGCCTTGCAATCAAAGTGTGCAGGTTCAAACCCCGGCTCGCACCTCTGGGTTTCATGTGCGAATCTTATTATCATCCGAGATTACCATTTGCCATAAAACGGTGAAGGAAAACATCGTGAGGAAACCTGCACGTCTATAAAAAGGCGTGTGAAGTTCATCTACCAGCATGGTGGACTATAGCCCGAAAAATCTCCCTCGTATTAAGTGAGAATGTGCCCGGTATAATGGCAATAGGCTCGTCCCATATTACATTGGGGCCACAATACATCGGCGACGTGTGGGCGCACTTCAGTGCACCTCTGCCTACCCCTTCGGGGAATACAGGCGTGATGATGTATTTATTATTTATATATGCTACTACTGAATCGTCGATGTTCACCAAGAGGTAATCATTATTGAAAATTACATTCGCACATGAAAATTATCTGAGAGGTGCGAGCCCAGGATTTGAACTTGCACCCCTTACGTTCAAGGCGGGTGTTCTCGCCCACGAAGTTACCACTGCTATAAGGAAAAACAATTTAAACTGAACAATCTTTAAGTGCCTCCGTTTGACTTTGACTTTGAAATCATAACTAACATTTGACTTTTTATGAAAACTAAAAAAAAAAAATATTTTTGTAGCGTAGTTACGACTCCACGCCATTTTCATTATAAAGGCGCTATCACACGAACGCTAAAGCGGAAACGTTGACATTTCTATATATTAAACTTTATGCACTTTAATTCTGTTTATCGCGCAAAAACACAGGTGTTTTTTTATTATTTTCCAACGCCGCAAAGGTCAGATGTGACCGACCGACGCATGCACACGTCGCTAAGGAGTAACGGCTTCACGCTTAATGATCAACAGCTCAGTGATTAGATAGTCCGCATTGGTAGCCGAGAGGTTCCAGAATCGTTTCCCTGACTATTAATCTTGAGCAACTTGAGCCTATTTTTAAAGCACGTATTTGGCTTGTGGTAGCCGAGTGCTCGAACGCACGCCTTACAATCAAAGTGTGCAGGTTCAAACCCCGGCTCGCACCTCTGGGATTTATGTGCGAATCTCATTTTCATCCGAGATTATCACTTGCTATGAAACGGTGAAGGAAAACATCGTGAGGAAACCTGCACGTCTGAGGGAACTTGACTAGTTTTCGATAGATGTGTGAGGTCTGCTAACCCGCACTGGGCCAGGGTGGTGTACTATGGGCTGAATCCCTTCGCATTGAGGGGAGGCCCGTGCCCAGCAGTGGGACGTTAAAAGGGCTGTAGTAGTAGCCTTAAAGGGTTTACAAGACTATTAAAATCTACTTCGATCACTCTATTATAGAGCTGTTATGTCTTAGGCCTCCGGGGCGTCCGTCCCCGGGCGACTAATATTTTGCCATGCCATAACGAACTGTAATGACACATTGAAAAAGTTCATTCTTCAACTAAATGATACGGACAGCGGGAGCGATACAGTTATTTTTGTCTCCCGCTTTGCAATAGAAGGAAGTGGATACATTTTACTTCCAACTCCTCCTACACCTTTTTGGATGATTTGTGCGGGTTTCAAGACAATTTAGCATTTCCCCGGGACTCGCCGAGGGTCAAATTTCAGTATCAAGTTCGATATAACAACAATAATGATTATATTGCTCCTTTAAAATTATAGGGACCCATTTTGAATTTCGCCTTTAAATCATAAAACCGGCCAAGTGCGAGTCGGACTCGCGCACGAAAGATTCCGTACCATTATCTATAAAAACGGCAAAAAAATCACGTTTGTTGTATAGGAGACCCCTTAAATATTTATTTTATTCCGTTTTTTAGTATTTGTTGTTATAGCGGCAACAGAAATACATCATCTGTGAACATTTCAACTCTCTAACTATCACAGTTCATGAGATACAACCTGGTGACAGACGGGCGGACGGACGGACGGACAGCGAAGTCTCAGTAATATGGTTCCCGTTTTACCCTTAGGGTACAAAACCCTAATAAATGGACCTAGAACGACCATTTTCCTGAAAACATTTTTCTCATATTTACGCGAATACTATATACATTGAAATATAACTAATTTACGGATTCTATCGCGTTTAAGTTAGGCCTTTATAGTTCTAAAAGTGCGATAACTCCCACAGATATAAAGAATGGTGATTGGAAAAACTATAGGATCCCATGGTGGGTGACTTTCGCTGGGATACCAATCAATTGGGTCGTGACTGCGCCCGCGCAGCCTTTGTTGCGTCGCTGTTCTTGTCAACCTAGATTCAATTAGTATTTGACTTGATTGTATAGTTTATACGAAGGATAGTTGTGCAGCAGTAGAAGGCTATCAAGTAGCAGTGGTAGACGAAGTCGAACGCACGGCTTGCAATCAAAGTGTGCAGGTTCAAACCCCGGCTCGCACCTCTGGGATTTATGTGCGAATCTCATTTTCACCGAGATTATAACTTGCTATGAAACGGTGAAGGAAAACATCGTGAGGAAACCTGCACGTCTGAGGGAACTTGTCTAGTTCTCGATAGATGTGTGAAGTCTGCCAAACCGCACTAGGCCAGCGTGGGTGGTGGACTATGGCCTGAATCCCCCTTGCATTGAGGGGAGGCCCGTGCCCAGCAGTGGGACGTTAAAAAAGGGCTGTAGTAGTAGTAGTACGTTAAAAGGGCCTTACTTTTAGAATTGACATTAAATTACGTCTTATTAGATTTCTCTGACATTTACATGTCCTCACGATGTTTCCCTTCCCCTTTTTAACAATTGAAAAGGTACTCTGTGTCAATGTATAAAGATTGAATTTGTGAAGAGAGCCATTCGGCAAAATTAAATCGCTTCATCGATAAATTTTCGTTGAAAAGTGTGCTTTGTTCGTGAGTTAATACAGTACCTTTTGGTATTAGAAAGAAATTCACGTTATATTGCAACAATTTTTGTTGAATAGATTTTAATCTTTAAGTATATTAATGTAATTATTTAATCTCACACTATTGTTGGTTGAATGTGACATTATTCTCACTAGCTGGGTAGGTACATAGGTTATATTAGTTGGCTTGTAATCATAGAGTGAAAGAAGACATTAGAGTGGCGAAGATGGCGGTATTGGTGTGCTGCTGAACACGACTGTATCATAAAATTCAATATAAAGAAAAAAAATATGAAAACTTGACAATTTGTAAGTGCTCCCGTAGGCCGATGATTTGACTTTGACATTACAAGTTGTTGAGATCTAAAAAGCTCATTTTGCTAATAATCCGGAAAAAAACATACGGGTTGAATTTAGATCCTCCTCCTTTTCTAAGTCGGTTAATAACTATTGACTTTTTGTGTTAGAAAAAACACTTTTCATAAATTTTAGTTTTTGTTTCCACGAAATAATCCATAGTTAAATGGAATTAATGACAGGTGTCAGTACGAATATTTTTTTGATCTCGTGTGTAGTGTCAATACTGCTTAACAATCGCTCAGTAGTTATAATGAATAGTTTGCAAAGAAAACTCGTAGGTACCTACGTGTTACCCTTGCAATATGGACTATAACTGAAAGTTAAGAAAGATATTTAAACTAGTAAGAAATGCGACAAATGGGTGCTTTACTTTTTATGTACCTATGTGTAATAATCACGTATAGTTTAATTAATTCCAAATCGAAACCGACAACCCTGGTTTTCATACAAAACATTCGTTAATGCCTTTCTAACTTTTTCTTGTTTTCTATGCTGGTAATGGTGTTTCTATAAATAGATCTGTCACAACATAGGTAATACCTGTATGTTAGAAATATCGCTGCTAGGTTTCAGATATGTTTATATAATCTGGAATATTAGGCACATAGGTACAAAACTGAACTGAGTGATAGCGGGTTCGATTCCCGATATTGGCCGAGATTTCATTATTAGATCTGGTCTAATTGTGATTTGGAAATAACTCAGTACCTATTGTATAATATGTATAAGCGTCGCTTAGATAGCCATATTATTGGAAGCGATGTGTGGGTGTACAAAGCACACCTTTGCCTACCTCATTTGAATAGTGGGCGTTATAGTATTTTCTTTATAGACATAAAATCTACATAACCAAAATAAATCAATCGTTTTCAAACGAAGATTCCAAATTCGAAAACTGAAGTGCAATACAGTTATAGCATCTATCCCTCTCATATTACTTTATAATAAACAAAGACAAAAAGCTTTCTCTTACCTTCGCTTTATAAATTTCCAGTACATCTTGAGCTCGCGATTTGTAAGAGAATTTACGTTCGACATTTGAATTTTCGAATGGACGGTGTTCGTAAAGGATCGAATGAAATTGGTTGGAAAAACCAGTGTACGTTGAGATATACTTTTATAAGATGTGTCATGAAATGTTTGAGATTTTCCACGAGGTTTTAGTGAAGAGAGGTCAAGTTGTAATGGAGGGCGGTCTCGCTCGCGCGAGGAACGTATGATGAGACGCCCTTTTTGCGCATAGTCTGCACGACTAGGCGGCATATTTCTGCCGAATATAAAACGTATAGAGACGTTTCGATACTACATAAATAAATCACTCTGTTTTTTTATTGATTACTTTACCTATTATTTTAAGTCAATATGTAGAAGTGAAAATTATCTACACAATTTACTGCTACGTCAACCAAAAAATGTTTGCACAAAATATCTTTTTTTTTGTATACCTATACTCATGACACAAAAAAGAGCCTGTTTTATAACTATTATTATTTACTTTTTATTGAATATCAAAACACTTCTACGTAACGTAGTAACTTTTGCTTTTTATGGAATTATATTTATGCAAATATTTGTGACGATATTTTTGTTGGTCTAATGTTTATTCCACATCTGCACTTGTTCCAAGCAGATGACGGTCGGCAACGCGCGCGCGGTCAGTTTTTGTCCGTCCTCCAAACTGGACGTTCCAAGTTCAAATTTGAAAATTGGAACGCTCGATATTTGAAATTTGGCATTGAATATGGCCGCCGATAAGCGTATTCCATTTTTGAAATTCCTATTGCAAATACAAAATTTTAGTGATAAATTCTTAAAATAAAATTTTTTATACTTTTTGAAAATGTAGCCAATTGATGTTATTTTAAAGTCATAGAGTTGGTAAACTTGGTTAAACCCATAGATAACTAATTGTGCAACGAGTTATTATATAAAAGAAGCTTTTTAGAAGCTTTCACGTCGGCAGATAACCTAGGTATGTCAAGACTTATAAGACTAGATGGCACCAATTCACCCATTTAGGTCAAATGTTTTTGGTCGTTATTTTGGGACATTTAGGTGAGTAGGTAGGTACTTTTAAATATCATTGTAATTAGTTATAAATAGATTTACACGGCGATCCTTATTTTTAGTATCTATCGTATACTGTATACCTGCCTACCCGATTTCTGACATTATTACACTATGACTGGCAATTTCTTAATATTTACGCATCTCCTATTGTGGAAACGGGTATGAGTCTTTAAGGAGTTTCTTAAAACCCTTCGTGAAAAACTCATAACTTGTTAAATATGTACTCACTTAATAAGTAGGTATATTTTACTTGAACGCAATGATAATTAATTTAGATAAGCTTATAACTAATTTAGGTAAATTGATAACACATAGTTTTTATTTTATTTGGAAAACAAACAGCTTCTTAGTCTATGATACAAAAATACCTATCATTAAGTCTAATTGCCATTTACATGTATTCGCATTCTTTGTCTTAGTTGTAAGTACCTACTTATCTAACGGACCCATCACTCCATTTCTTTATAAGTAAAGTAAGTATAGAGAATATACATAAGTATGCCCCATGAGTTATTATATCGACGAGGTAGCTTTTCCTAACCTTTGGTTTAACCCTTCCAATTTTGTTTGTGTTTGTTACGTCTCACACTTCAGATTGACTACGTCAAGAAGTCAAGTGGAATCATCAATGAGACCAACTTTGGTCTAATTTTATTGACACGTCTTTTTGAAACATATAGGTATCTATACTTTAATTTATCATTGAGTATCGCACATAAACCTCTTTACACTGAGGAAGGTTCTTTTTTCAAAATTAGAAGTTAGTTCGATTTTTGAATTTAAAAAAACAAATGAAAATCGCGGGTTTAGTGTAATAGGGATGTAACGTACAGCCGTACCGAATTAAAAACCAAACACCACGTTTCATAGTTCATCCTCGGAAGAAAAAGAAAAAAAAGTACAAGACAATGCACCCACCGCAAAAAGCTCAAAGGATAGCATAATATATATCGCTTGAATCAGGTTTAGCACTGGCATCGCTGCCGGCGGCGTTCGCCTGTCATTTATGCTAACTTAGACCACTCCTACCCGGACACGCCTACGCGCAAACCAACCATCTCACTTCCTCACACAGAAAAACCTATCTCGGTCCCGCTCTAACGCATAACGCCTACACATTTTCCGAGACGAGTTTTTAGTTGATCCAAAGACATCGGTCGGGTCGACGGGCTACCGAGCGAACTAACACGGGGTGCGACAAAAACGTGTTTTTTTTTTCAAATCTCCTCTGTCACAGATAGTAATGAAGTTTTTTTCGTATGGTTACGTGTTGATAACGTTATCAGTGGCGTGTTGTGACGTACGGTAGTTTGACAGCGTGCGGTTTTTTTTAATTGTGTTTTTTTTGTGTCAACGGTGTTTTTTGTGCTTGGTTGTTCGATGAAGGTAAATGTTGTTTTGATTTTTTTTTTTAATTATAGTTAAGATTAAATTATTATACGATGCCTGGTTCTATGGGAATAAACCCCTCGAATATCGTATAGGGTCTAAGTTTGATTCCCGGGTAAAACAAAGTTTCAAATGCTTGTTAAAACAAATCTATGAATGACTCTTATTATTCTTAAGAGCTAGGCTCTTGTCGGTGGAGTTTTTTCCATCCATCCCTGTTTTCTGCTTTCATACCTCCTGGTATGTTTTGGCTTTTATTTTTTCTTTTACTTGGTCAAAGTAACTTCTCCTTGATCTTCCTCTTCCTCTGCTGCCTTCCAACTTTCCCTCTATTATTTTCTTCATTAGTGCGTCATGTCTTATTAAATGTCCAATCTTTCTCCCCCTTCTATTTTCTATACAGTTTAATAGGTTTCTCCGTTCTCCTACTCTTACTAATACTTCCTGATTTGTTATTTTCTCCGTCCAGCTTATTTTTTCCATCCTTCTCCAACACCACATCTCGAACGCCTCAAGTATTTCCCTTTCCCTTTGTGTTAGTGTCCATGTCTCTGACCCATATAATGCTATGCTCCAGATATACGTTTTAATAAAGCGTTTTCTTATCATTTTAGATATTTTGGAACGACTATAGGCTTAAAATATTATAATATATATACCTACATATATGTGAAATGTGGGTATACAACTGAGTACTCCTGTCTACCTCTCGGGTGACTACAGGGTGAGATTACTTTTACTAATAGGTAGGTAGTATGCCTGGTGTTTAAAAAATCTAGACATGCTCCAAATATTCAGACTTGGCTAGGCTTAATGTAAGGGATAAATAAATAAGCACCTTAAGTTTATAAAATAAATACCGGACTTAAGTAAAAAAACATGTTTTTTTATTCGATTTTAATCTTAAAAACGTGTTCTAGAAAAAATGTTAAACCAAAATTAACATCACTATTCGATTTTTTAAACTACCTCCTACCGAAATTGAGTTTGGAGTATTTCCCGCCAAAATGCATTTTTTTTAATAATTCAATGATAGTTGGTCAATATAATAATTGCAACTTACTTTTAGTTACAATTTGTATTTTTAACCGAACATCACTTGTAGCATGAGCGCCAAGATTAGACGTATGTCACGAAATCTTGATGTTGTCTCTTTCACTCGTATGAAATTAGACAGAGAGCGACTGAGCCAATCCGTGACAAAGGTCTTGTTGTCTTGACATGCGTGCTGACACCCAGGAACGTATATTTATTTAACAGATTAATTATACATGTTCCGTCTCTAATTATCAACACGAACTAAAGTAGGTAATTAATTTAATATTTTCTTAAACTATTTGTTTGCTTACATTAAAAAAAAAAAACGTAAAGCATTTATTGCCTGCCTGTATTTTGACCATTTCCCAATAAATAACTGTTTTCACTCAAAGTAGTTTTAATGCAATGCGTAATTATTAAGAAGTAGTATTTGGTTTAGGCATCTCATTATGGCTACTCTCATTGTCAAAAAAGCAGTCATAAGTCTAATAAATTTGTCAAAGGTTTATTATCTGCAGTACTTTATATTCTGTTTAATAAAAAAAAACAAAGAAGTGCCTGTCTTGTCTATTTTTGTTTGCGTCCGAACATTCACGTGAGTTTACTTTTTACTAAGTATAGGACTGACAGACCAATCGTCCCATGGAGATATTTTAACGGAGATGGCATATCGATTTTTTCTGGTGTATCTGACTCCGCCATTATTGTTTTCCCATATAGTTGCCGTATACTACAGGTACTTGAGATAACAACAATGGCGGAAAAATCGCCGCAGAGCTAAACGACGAGTGGAGTCGTTACGGGTACTCTAGATACTCTATGAAACGTTCTAATATTATTTTGCTGACGACAACTAACATTTTGGTTAACCATAGAAACTTCAATCTATACCACAGTTTCGAGAACTATCACTTCGATCCGCCATCTTTATCACTGTCATCATCCATTTTTAGGGTTCCGTACCCAAAGTGTAAAACGGGAACCCTATTACTGAGACTTCGCTGTCCGTCCGTCCATGCGTCCCTCCGTCCGTCTGTCACCAGGCTGTATCTCATGAACCGTGATAGTTAGAGAGTTGAAATTTTCACAGATGATGTATTTCTGTTGCCGCTATAACAAAAAATACTAAAAAACAGAATAAAATAATTATTTAAGGTGGCTCCCATACAACAAACGTGACTTTTTTGCCGTTTTTATAGATAATGGTACGGAACCTTTCGTGCGCGAGTCCGACTCGCACTTGGCCGGTTTTTATTTATAATGTGTATTTATTGAATTTGCCCTTGCTATGAATTACTTGACACTGGCTGAAATACCCGCTAAACGCAGGTGGAGCCATTGCTCATCTTATCCCATTAAAATATCATCATTTCACTAATTTCGTAAAAAAAGAACTATCACTTATCGTTGTCAAAATAATGATAAGTTTCGGCTTTAAGTGAACTAATAATACATCATCACGCCTGTATTCCCCGAAAGTGTAGGCAGAGGTGCACTGTAGTGCGCCCACACTTCGCAGATGTATTTTTGGTCCCAATGTAATTGGGGGCGAGCCTATTGCCATTATACCGGGCACATTCTCCCTCGATACGAGGGAGATTTTTTGGCTATAGTCCACCACGCTGGCCCATTGCGGGTTGATGAACTTCACACGCATTTCTATAGACGTGCAGGGTTCCTCACGATGTTTTCCTTCACCGTTTCAGAGCAAGTGGTAATCAGAATCAGAATACTTTTTATTCATATACACCAATACAGGCACTTATGAATCGTCAACAAATAGTAAAAATAGTAGCTCTACCACCCATTCGGAATGCATTTCCTATGGAGAAGAATGGGCAACAAACTCCATGGTTGCTTTTTTCAAATAAGGATTTACATTTTTGTGTTTTTCTTAATTAATAATCTCGGATGAAAATGGGTCGTAAACTAAAGTAGTTAATTAAACGTTGATTTAAAACTAATTAATGGTTCATGCCTGGTTTGTAACGATTCGTGCGATTGAATTTAACTAACTGACTGATAATTGTGCGGTCTAAGACATTAGATAAGAGCGGTTATCAATAAATAAAAAAATTATATGTATAAACACGATTAAGACTTTTTGACACGTAGTTCCTTATGGCGCGTTGCGAAAGGGGGCTAGACGGAAAAACCGGCCAAGTGCGAGTGTCCGACTCGAAGGGTTCCGTACCATTATTTATAAAAAACACGTTTTTTGTATGGGAGCCCCCTTAAATATTTATTTTATTCTGTTTTTTAGTATTTTTTGTTATAGCGGCAACAGAAATACATCATCTGTGAAAATTTCAACTCCCTACCTATCACGGTTCATGAGATACAGCCTGGTGACAGACGGACGGACAGCTAAGTCTCAGTTATAGGGTTCCCGTTTTACCCTTTGGGTACGGAACCCTAAAAATTAAGACTAAAAGTGTCGACCGAACATTGTAAATGTGTGTGTGATTTCGGTTTCGGTTTCGATTCCGAGTCCGATTTCGATGTGTGTGTGTGTGTGTGTATGTATATATACATTTTTTTTATTTTAAAAGGAACTTCGTTCCATCCGGGTGTCCATTGACACCTCTCAAGTTTATTTTATTTATGTAAGGAACTTATACTTATGGGGTATTGCGTTAAAAGCAGCCCATCAAATATTTTCCCAATCCTACCAAATGAACAGTTCATTTGACACATAGTAAAAGTTAATTGATGGAATCAGGCGTAATATTGCGGAAATCCATTGTTAATACAATAGTAGAGAAAGGGACCCACCACTCACCCTCGGAATTGTTTAGAATCCCAAATTATAAATCAAATAAATTTGATCGATGATAGAGGAAACCAACAAGACCGAACCCCCTGTCAGTCGAGAGTCAGTATGTCATAAGTCATGGGCCCTAACTATGAGCAATCCTCCGTAGAACTTCGGAGGATTGCTCCTAGTTAGGGCCCATGACTTATGACATACTGACTCTCGACGAAATAGACAGATATACAATAAACAGCGCGAAATTTTGGCCACTGTTGGCATCTCCCCACTTATTGGCACCCATGACTTTAAGTTAAAATAACAAGAAAGCCATGGTTGCTTTAACCCCTTTTTTTAACGTCGGAAAATCCTTTATGGATACCCTGCCACCTCGGGGGAAGTAGCAGGGTTATGTGTGAGTCCCGGCAGAAGGCCGTATACCCACTAAAAACCGACGGTGTACCATCTTCCACTTATATCAGGGCGCCACGGGATCGCTTTCGCATGCACCGCGACGATGGCTTTAACCCCTGATTTTATGTCAAAAATGAAAAGATTGTACATTTTTTAATCTAAAACCCTTAACTTCTGAGTTTGAGGTTAAAGTTAAGGGTTTAATTTGTACAAACATTAAGTTTGTTTGGGACATACACTAAAAAAGCCCTTTACGCATTTTCTTAAGGACCGGTACTTGTGCCAGTAACTGGGTAATCGGAAAATTTTGGAACAAATGTAAAAAACTTATGTTTCTAGTATTAGTTTTTTACAAAAATCTCGAAAAATTAAAAAAACCGAGTGGATATTCTGTAATCTGATATTCTTTTTAGCGAAATAACGGGTCATAGAGCGTTTTGGTGACTGATTATCCCCGAGTAGGCGCTTAAGGTGCCAATAGTTGGGGGTTTTACCCTATATTGCAACAGAGTTCGTTTTGGTATTGGTAACAAATCTGTCGCGCGTCTTTTGACGCCTAAGATTGGTACAGGCTTTACCCGACTGCGTCTGAAAAAGATGGTAATTGCATGTTTATTAGTCCGACTCATTAGCGCATGCGTACAATACGTTTTTATAACTATCGCATAGCTTATGATTGAGTAACGGTTTAATGAAGTAACTAAGTCAATGTTACGAACACGTACACAACAACCATTGTAAATTTTGATATACTAACGTCCCACTGTTGGGCACGGGCCTCCATTCAATGCGAGAGTGATTCAGGCCATAGTACATCACGCCCGGTGCGGGTTAGCAGTCTACACATCTATCGAGAACTAGTCAAGTTCCCTCAGACGTGCAGGTTTCGTCACGATGTTTTCCTTCACCGTTTCATAGCAAGTGATAATCTCGGATGAAAATGAGATTCGCCCATGAAACTCAGTTCTGCGAGCAAGGGTTTGAACCTGCACAGTTTGATTGCAAGGCGTGCGTTCGACCACTCGTCTACCAGTGCTATTTTGATATAAAAAAAAAAAACACAAAATCCCGAGCACACTGGGGCGCGCAAAATGAACTCTGTGCCAATATGAATAAGGTTTGAATTTCTTTGGCATTAGCCATGAGACCTCGTTGAATAATGTGCTTTTTCTATGTGTTAATACAGTTCGTTTTGGTAATAGCAATAGCTACGCTTGTGCGTAGACCTATATCCCGTCGCGCTTGTCTATCGACTCTATGCATAGAGTATCTAGAGTACCCACTCGTCGTATGCGGCGATTTTTCCGCCATTTCTGCTATCTCATGTACCTGTAGTATACAGCAACTATATAGGATAATAAACTAGCGGAGTAAGATTAACCAGAAAAAAATACCGCATCGAACTGCCATCTCCGTTATAATATCTACATGTTACAGAACGAATGAACTGTAGTTGACCAAATGACTCTACAAATTTATATTCTCCTGGTACAATCAATGCCCAAACTACTTATTAAAACTTAAATTCAATAAAAGCTAATTCTTAGATAGATAGATAGATATCTAGAGCACTCTTTATTGTACACCAAACAGAGAGAGAGAGAGAGATAAAAAAAAAATGAAACAAAATAATAAACAAACAAAAACATAACATTCTTTAACCTAAATAGTCTAAATTATTGCGTTTTTTATCGATTTCTCTTCTACTTTGTATCCAGAATTCAAAATATACAAAAAAAAGAGGAGATTCCCAATTCCATACCTTAGGTTGTAACATTGGCCTGTATAATCCCCGAAGGGGTAGGCAGAGGTGCACTCCATTGCACCTAAACTTCGCCGATGTGTATTTAGTCCCAATGTAACAGGAGGCCAGCCTATTGCCCACTCAATACGAAGGAGATATGAGCCATAGTCCACCACGCTAGCCCAGACACACCGAGCCATGTCTAGTACAAAAAGCTCGAAGTGAAGTCATTTTCTCGATAAATCTGACAGTTGAAAGAGATAAAACTTATGTCATGCTCACTCAGCCTACAGGTACCTACTATAGATTTAATCACCTAGTAATTTTGAAGGTATGGGTGGGTTAAGTACTTTAAGAATAGCCCACTATTGCGTCATCCCAAAATTTGAATAGGGCGGGGCGTACAATGGGCGTGTTTAGAAGGCGTGGCTAACCGGCCATTGACCCTAGCTACATATATATATAATGTACATAGTTCTGTCCTATGTATGGTGTTCAGAGCCTGATTTGCAATTCTATCCATGCTATGAACACCCTGTTGTTATGGCGATATGTCTATTTATAGGATAGTAATTTAAAGATGGTTTGATAAATGGTATGTTGTTGCATAATGATTTCATTTCCGGTTTAGAAACATTTGCTAGTTATATATAGGGTGTTTCAGAAGTCCGAAATAATACTTTGACGCTTGTATCAGGATCGGGTATACAACAGAATGGTATAAAAAATTTATTCGAAATTCGACCATGTTTTTCCAACTTTTTTCTCGTCATAAATTTCTATTAGGTACGCGTAATATCTCGAGATCTAAGTAAAATGTGCATGTTCTGGTTTGTGAATATTGGTAGTCGCCCCCCATAAGTGTAGTTTACACTGCTGAATAGGGTTATGGATGAACCCAAACGCCAGAACACGATAGCTTTGACAGATTTTCTAAGTTCTGTAGCCCAAAAACTATGATAGTTAGATATAAACTGTCTTTACTAATCATCCACATATGAGCTTCCGTATATGTACCCAAAGTATTATTTCTGACTTCTGATACATCATGTATATGTAAAGACTGTGTATGGTCGACAGGTATAGAATTGGATGGGAAGCGAAATAACAATTTAAAAATGGGTACCGTCGAAATTTAGGCTCTCTACCTTATTCTAAACGAATATATCAAGTCAAGTTTTATATCGAGGGGTGAAAGGCCATTCGCTTTAAGCGACACTTTTGGGTAATATTAAATTATATTATATACATATTTGGAATCAGCAATTTTTCTGCGTCGGATGAGTATGCTCTTGAGTAAAGTTAAAAAAGTGTCGCTTGAGTCAAATAGCCTTTCACCCCTCGATATTAAGATTTAATTAAGCTGGTAAACTCTCTTTGATCTGAAGATTAACACAACAGAAGGTACGGACTAACTATTTAACGCTATAGGGAAAAAATGGGCGGCGTTGATCACTTACCATCAGGTGAAACGTCTGCTCGTTTGTCTCCATATCTCATAAAAAAAAAAAAAAAAAAAAATACGTGTTTCATTCTGCAGGAGAAAAACTAAATGATCTTTATATTCTGTCTTCTTAAAATGATTTTATATACTACTAGCTGTGCCCGCAACTTCGCCCGCGTGGACTTTAGGGAGATTACCCGGAAATATGGGCATTATGTTTTTTCCGCGGAACCCTAATGCTTTTCCTAAAATTAAAGTAGCCTAAGTTACGCCTTGGAAGCTATCAGCTATCTGTCAGTGAAAGTCCCATTGAAATCGGTTCAGCCGTTTAGAAGTTTACCTCAAACAAACAGACAGACAGACAAATAAAATTAAAATTGCGTTGTCTTTATAGGTATCGTATATACTTTCATACGCATTTGGTAAAAAAGTGTTATTTTGATATTACAAACAGACACTCCAATTGTATTTATTTGTATAGATACAAGATGAAGGGTTGCACTTGTATACCCATACTGAAGTAGTCAGGACAAGAGTCTGGTAATAAGTTCCCTATAACAAAATGTCTCAGGGAGAATACATTTTGAAAAATACCTAACTTTAGGTATTTTTTTACCCTCATACCATCACTTGTCTTGCAGCAGTGTTTTTACTTTTTTACGAAATGAGTGAAATGATGAAATTTAATGGAATAAGATGAGGAATGGCGCCACCTGCGACTAGCGCGGGTATTTCGCCAATGTCAGAAAGTAATTAATAGCAAGGACAAATTCAATAAATACACATAATAAATAAAAATGAATGATGACAGTGATAAAGATGGCGGATGAATCCATATGAAATTTGAATTCAGCAGTGTTTTTAATATCATTTACAGTTATTGACATAACTGTCACTGTCACTTAATACAAAATCTGTCAAAAATTCAATTAGTATAGAAACAACAATAATTTCAGAGGTGAGGCCCTAGGTAATTTATTATTTTAAAAAACCCCTTTCTTTTCTTTTCAGATGCTGCCCACGAGATAAAAAGAAATTTAATATCAAAACATAATAGTCAAATATCTATTTATTTAAAAAGCGTACTAAGTGCAATAAACAAATTAAATTATTGATTGAAAATCAAATCTATTTGCGAAATCCGTGTTTCAATTAAATTGAAAAGGTGCATTGCTATTTTTTTTGTTGTTAAAATTAAATTTTGTAAAAACTAATTTTATTTAACTACTTTTCCGCAATTCTATTTGTTTTTTCATTTATAATTAAATGACATACAACTGTGATTAAGTCAACGCTAAAGTGTATACGATTTAATAAACTTAATAGCAATAAAGACTAAAGTCTTGAACCTTTTTAAAAAAAATAAAACTTAGCATTTTAAAATATATCAAATAAAATAATGAATAAACATTACGACTGACTGTACAAAATAAGTGAATGTGTTAATGAAACCAAAACATTAAACAACAAAGTGCAAATTTGCTCCTTTATCTAGTGCAAGTGCATATTTGATCCCATCCAGAAAACTTTATATTGATCACGAAGTCATGCTATAAAATGCAAAGTCGATCCAATTGATCAAAATAGACTTAAGTGTACGCGTGCACAGTGAGTGCAAGTTTCCTACGGCAATGTGCGCATGATCAAATCTGACTATATGTTGAACACAATTGGTGAGAATGAGTTATTTATGAGTGACTATCGGGACCAGACTTGTGGTATGTATACCACGTGGTATAGAGGTGACAGTGGGGTCCATCACCATCAGATGGGCCAGTTGTACCACCATGGCCCCCCCATGATCAAGACAGAGGCAGGAGTGAACAGTGACTGCATGATGGCGGTAGACTACGCGCCCCCAATCAAGGTAAGCATTTCGTTTTAGGTGTCAGAAAATTCGCCAAAAACAAAACAAACTCTGTAATACGCATACGCATAAAGATTGTATTTCTGTGGTACAACACACGCCACAACGCATTATGAAAATTCAAAGGTCTGTAATTCAGAAATGGCCTGGAGCCCGATTTTTTCTTTTGTTTTGACATATCTATACTATATATATATATATATATATTATAATATTATAAAGCTAAAGAGTTTGTTTGTTTGTTTGGTTGAACGCGCTAATCTCAGGAACTGCTGGTCCGAATTGAATAATTCTTTTTGTGTTAAATAGTTAATTTATCGAGAAAGGTTATAAGCTATATATCATTACGCTACGACCAATAGGAGCGGAGCAGCAACGAATAATGTGGCAAAAACGGGAAAATTCCCGAACATGAATCGGGTATTATAGACTTATATAATCATAGACTTTATAACATCACTCTACGCCAAAGTAACTATTAGCGCGGGTAAAACCGCGGGCACAGCTAGTTGCTAATAGAGATTGATTTCTATAAAAAGAAAATCGGGCCTCTGATCTTGGGTCCATAAATTTTTATTAAATTTGAATTCACATTTCAGACATTTTATGTTCCAATCAATATGAAAATTATTGTTAGATTTTGTTACGAAGCCACATAGATCCTGTGTATTGCTATCTTGCTTATGCATTAGGTCCGTGAGAAGGACGGAAATACTTATTTTAGTGTTGTTTCGTTACAAGCAGAATCTATATTAATGTTCAGTATAAATGTATAATCTATTAATACCATAAAAGTAAAATTATGACCACCTGCCATATTGAATGTGTTATTAGCACCTGTGCTGCGCACGCGACGGTAATTATAATCTTCCGACAAATAATAAAATTGTATGAGTTGTTGGAAATGATAACTGATTAGTGATTACACAATTTGATGTCCTGAATACATAGAAGCGAGTGAATACACTTGCTATTTATTGTTTTCTTATATTTACGCGAATACTATACATTGAAATTAAACTATTTTACGGATTTTATCGCGTTTATTTATCGGGAAAATAAAATAGTAAATAAACGCAATAAAATTCGTAAAATAGTTTAATTTCAATACACTTGCTATTTTTTGATATTGTACTCTGTGACAATATTAATAAAGATTAGAATGTTTATGGCAAAATCCACGCGACTTAAGTCGCTCGCGCTGTAAGTGTCATTTAATTGTAGAATTAACTTTTATTATTAGCCAATATAGTTTATTTTGGTATGGCAATCAAAATACACGACTTTACAGTATTATTGTTGGTATATCAGCATAAATTAACGGCTAAAACTTATAACGATATTGAATAAGCCAGCCACACAGATCTTGTTGAGATCAGGGAAAATTTCCAAACATTTCTGCCATACCTACCTATTACTGGAATCAAGTGTAATGAAGCCCACATTGCTAGGTCCAACGAGTGTTAAATAGCATCCGTGGTGCTTTCTTCATTTCTGTGGCTAATCATCCAATACAGTTATTTTTGTCTCCCGCTTTGCAATGGAGGGAAGTGGATACATTTTTCTTCCAACTCCTCCTACACCTTTTTCGATTAAATTCGTGCGGGTTTCAAGACAATTTAGCTTTTCCCCGGGACTCGCCGAGGGTTAAACCTCGGTGTCTTCAATGGACACCGCTGTCGATCCTGGCTTATAGGAGTAACAGTGGTGGGAATGTGTGGCGGGCGAAAAATAGTCAGCGGGCAAAGGCAAGATTATATATATTTTAACACTTTTCTACTAAGACAGAGCGATGGGACTGCCAATTCATTACAAGGATATACTACATAATCCACTGCCCGCAATCATTAAGTTAGCAGTGTCATAAGCTCGTGCTTGTATAAAACAAAATAACAAACAAACGAAAATATGTATTCTTAAGTCTAAATAATAGTATAAATAAATACATCATCATCATCACGCCTGTATTCCCCGAAGGGGTAGGCAGAGGTGCACTATAGTGCGCCCACACTTCGCCGATGTATTTTGGTCCCAATGTAATAGGGGGCGAGCCTATTGCCATTATACCGGGCACATTCCCCCTCAATACGAGGGAGATTTGGGCCATAGTCCACCACGCTGGCCCAGTGCGGGTTGGTGAACTTCACACGCCTTTCTATAGACGTGCAGGTTTCCTCACGATGTTTTCCTTCACCCTTCAGCAAGTGGTAATCATTGTTGAAAATGACATTCGCACATGAAAATTATCTCAGAGGTGCGGGCCTGGGATTTGAACTTGCACCCCTTACGTTCAAGGCGGGCGTTCTTGCCCGCGAGGCTACCACTGCTTTTTTAAATAAATAGTATAAATTAGGTTTAAATAGCTGTGTATATCACATAATTACACCTCTACCTATGTTTTAACGATAATATCAGTGCACACGGTTAAGATCTCTCACAGATCATCCCATACTCATTGATATGCTCCCATGAATGGATCACAGGTGTCCAAAATCAACATCTAACAAGCTGATTACCCACGTACCGTGTACGTGATCTTGTTTTTGGACCGCAGCATCCAATGTGGATCTATAGGAAACGTAAAAAAGCACCCTAGGCCCCGTGTCAGAGCATGGAGGATCGTCGCCGATCGTGCGTAACATTTTTAGTATAACTTAAACAGGTTGTTTGCTTTTTTGTGGTTGTGGCCGTTTTTTGTGGTGGTCGGCGTTTTTGTGGTCGCCTGTGGTAGCCGGCACGGGTGGTGTCAGGGACCCCGGGGTGATTTTACGGTAGATAGATGGAATAGTTTGTTGTAATTGTGATTTTTGGTGACAATGTTGTTGGGTGTTGACTTTCGACGATAATGTTGATTATGCTATAAATAAACTATCCATCGGCAGTGGTAGCCTCGTCGGTATAATCTTGAATGCAAGTGCAAGTTCAAACCTCAGGCCTGCACCTCTGAGATATTTTTTCATGCGCGAATGTCATTTTCAATAATGCACCACTTGCTGAACGGTGAAAGAAAACATCGCGAGGAGACCTGCAAGTCTATATAAAGGCGTGTGAAGTACACCACCCGCACTGGGCCAGCGTGGTGGACTATAGACTAAAATGTCCCTCGTATTGAGGAAGAATGTGAAAGGTATAATGGCAATAGGCTCGCCCCCTATTACATTGTGACCATAAAGTAGAAGTATGGGCGCAGTGTAGTGCACCTCTGCCTACGCCTTTAGGGAGTACAGGCGTGATGACATTTTTTAAACTATCCATAACGTCCAACTGCTGGGCACAGGCCTCCAGTGCGAGGGGAATTCAGGACATAGTCCACCACGCTGGTCCGGTGTGGGCTGGCAGTTGGTTATCTTATTCTCTGATTTCTTGTATTTAATATTGATTGTCATATCACCTACTCTACAAATAAGTAGAGCTCTGTGTGAAGGTTTGTATGCGATCATTAAAGCCCCTGCACACACAGACACGTTAAAACACCCTTGATCACTTATTTGCCAATACAAAAATGAACAGTGGTCCGGCGAGCGGGGTTTTTTTGAAGTGGACTGTATATTTTTTACTAAGGTTGCTGATCCGACCTTCCTATTCAGTAATCACCCTGTTCAGAAGTATAATTTGAAACTATCAGATCATAAGCACCGCACTTACTTGGGAAATATACTCTGCTTGCTTCCACCGCTCGTCTGCCGTCGTTGGCCGCCTGTGCACAGGGTCTTGAAGCCGAGTCGGAGAACACCTTTGATAGTCTTGGACACAGATTCACCAACACAAAACTAGAAGTATAGTATTTCAAACGAGCACCACATTAAATCGAACAAAAGTTAAATTTTGCACGGGAGATAACGTGCGCCGCCGCCGACCGGAACTTTTTTTTTTTCGCTAAGGTGTTGCCACTTAGTAATAACAGAGAGCCATTTAAAAAATCGACTAATCCGCCGTAAAGTATCGATTACTTATAATCTGACATGTATTATAACGCCTGAACACTCACTTTAAAACGAACATTCGTCGATGAGGCGAGTGAATTTAATCTTTATGAAAATAAAAGGAATTGTTGTTCGTTAGTCTCTCTAAAACTCAAAAATGGCTTGACCGATTTGAATAAAGCCTCCCGAACGAACTCTACGTCAATATACATAAAGATTGAATATCTGTGTAAAAACCACGTCCTCACGCTTTAAAATTATCCCGCGCTGTCAATGTCATTACGTTGTACAATGAACTTTTTCTATGAAACAATACAGTTAATTTTGGTATGGGCAAAAATGTTGACGCGGCCCAGTGTGTTTACAAATACTGTAATATAAGGGTAGTTTACAAAAAAACAATTTTTACAAAAAAAAAATCGCTCGATCATCTAGTTGTCTATTAAAGTCAATATAATTAGTTCGCCTCTGTGCGTACAGAACGTAATCGGTTATCGCCTCGTCGGCAATAGAGTCATCAAGCGATTCATCCCTTACGCTGGGGATGATCGCTCTATCCAGGGGTGACGTCTCTACCCCGTGTCGTCATTTATCAACCGGAACCGGAAACGTTTAAAACCAGAATACTGTAGGTGACAAAAATGTTTGTTATATTTCAAACCAAAATCATTTCAATGTCAATCAATATACAAAACCATTATCTATAAATTAGATTAAAGTGTCTGTTTTTTATATCAAAATAACAGCTTTCTACTAAATGCATATATCCTACTATCTAATAAAAACGCATTTTTTTTCTCTGATTATAATTATTACAAGCTTTATATTAACTTGCAATCTATGTCGTGTTGGAATCTTGCAACTGAATTTTAAATCAGTTATCTTTAACAGATTGAACTGAAATTTGATATACACGCTTATTTTGGATGACAATGCATGCGTAGCTATGTGACGTCATTCTAATTCCAATATGGCGGATCATCCAAGATGGCGGACTATCTATTTTTGGAACGAAGTTCCTTACGGCAGGCTTGGAGGGGATAGGGATTTTGCTAGGCGACCGAACTGAAAAAAATGTGATAGTAAAACCGTAAGAAAAAATCCATGGAAAAAAGTGCGTGGAATCAAATCGTTAAATGAGACGACTTTAGTTGATAATTTGAATTACGATGTTTTTTATTTTATTACTTTTTTTATTTTATTACTTTTATATTTTGTTGTTTTTTTTTTAGGTTTTGCTATAGTTTTTATTTTATATACTAATAATAATACACACATATTAAATACATTGAGTATACTGCCATCTGCGGGACAGTCGTTGAACTATTAAAATACATAGAACTCCGGGTCGTTATGGACCTTTTTTGTTTTTTTTTATATACTAATAATAATACACACATATTAAATACATTGAGTATACTGCCATCTGTGGGACAGTCGTTGAACTAGTAAAATACATAGAACTCCGGGTCGTTATTGACCTTTTTTGTTTTTTTTATATACTAATAATAATACACACATATTAAATACATTGAGTATACTGCCATCTGTGGGACAGTCGTTGAACTATTAAAATACATAGAACTCCGGGTCGTTATGGACCTTTTTTGTTTTTTTATTCTACATTAGCCGAAGGAACTTCGTTCCTACCTGGTGTCCCACGACACCATTCAGTTTTTTATTTCTGCACTACCACAGTATGTGTATCAAATGCAAGGGCTTGCTGAGGAGAACACGAAAACTAAGGGCAATTAAATAAGAGTTTATTTTTAAAACGTTTTTTTAACATAATCTCCTTAACGACTGAACGGATTTTGACAAGAATTACACTGACCTATAACTGATGCTTCAAGAAGTAACTTAGGCTACTTTAATTTTAGGAAAAGATAATTATTTTTCTATAATAAAAGAAGCTCTTACACCGTTCATAATGACATTAAGCCCAATACATTACGATCAAAAATACTGGGTGTAGCAGAAGTCCGAAATAATACTTTGGGTACATATACGGTAGCTCACATGTGGATGCTTAGTGAAAGCAGTTTATACCTAACTCTCATAGTTTCTGAGTTATAGACGTTTGAATATTTGTCATAGGTATCGTGTTCTAACATTTCGGTACATCCATAACCCTATTTAGTAGTGTAAATTACACTTATGAGGGGCGACTACCAATATTCAGAAAATAGAACATGCAAATTTTACATCGGTCTCGAGATATTTACGTATAATAGAAATTGACGACAAAAAAAAGTTGAAAAAACAGTCGAATTTCGATGATTTTTTATACCATGCAGTTGTATATTTCGGTCTTCTGAAACACCCAATATATCATCACGAAATATGGATGCACTACAGTGCACCTCTGCTTATCTCTTAGATAACAAATCTTAAAAGTAACATAGTTGTAACTTAATGCTTAATGTTTAGTAATTGCTATTTATGCTGTCATTTCCGGGCTTCTAGTGTGGAATTCGATAGTTCAGTTCTTGTACAAGTTTTAACTTAAAACGGACACATATTTTTACCCTTATGTGCATATCTCAAACATAAACCTTTCGTACTTATGGTATCCTATGGCAAATATGCGTCAAGACACGTGCGAAAAATTTCTTGCCACTACCAAAATGAACTCTAATAACTAGACATCAAATTATATGAATTTGCATGTTTGCATATGCAGATGCATATAAATCTATTTTTATAACGTTATTGCATATTTTTGTACTTTTTCATTGATAGTGCTTATTCCAGTAGTTATACGTGTTGTATTATGTCGTCGACACGACTGTCTCACACACACGTGGCACACACGAGAGCGCACTGAATTAGGGATGGCGATCTGAGATCAATTAATCGAAGAATCGATTTCGCAGGCCAAAAAATCGATTTTTTAAATCGATATGTAGCATTGACTCGATTCAGTGGATCGATATTTCACCCTAGAAAATCGACATTAGATTTTTACTGTTTTGGTAAAAACCATAAATTTATTTACAGTTAAATGTACTAAATATGGAAAGTAGAGGAGCCTGAACTAAAACAGGGCTTAGCCTTACATGCTTATAGAGGCAATGAACATAGGTTCATCACGACATAATACCAAGTACCCCGTTTGTGTCGCTTTGCAGCTACTCTGTTTTTTAATTGTGCATATTTTATGCATATTTTGCCCATTTTTACTTATAAAAGAAGCACATTTTTCAACGAAATGTCATCGATAACGCAAACGAATTTAATGGCTTGGTCATATCATATAATACAAAGATCAAAATAAAATAACATATTCACTAAAATAAAATACTATGTAAAACCGCTGTCACTTGGCAATGTTGCAGAAAAAATAACTATTCCGCCATCTTGGATGATCCGCCATCTTGCACTTAGAATGACTTCACATAGCTAAGCATGCATTGTCATCCAAAATAAGCGTGTATACCAAATTTTAGCTCAATCGGTTAAAGATAACTGATTTAAAATTCAGTTGCAAGATACCACCCGGACATACATTGCAAGTTAATTAAAAGCTTGTAATAAATACGCTCGCATTAGTATGTCCAGGCAATCGACAACCAAAAGTATTATATTCCATTTTCCTTCAGAAAATATCGCGATGAGGAAAAACAGGCATTTTAATGGTGAATAAAAAAATCTATTGTCACCAGAACATTGATAACACGACAACTCTTGAAATAAGTCATTCACCGCTGTTTACTTGAAAATTATTATTAAAAAAAAACGTGAAATGACACTTTTAAAGTTTACGTACTAAATTTGTATATATTCCAATCTACCGGGTTACACAATGTTTTTTTTTAGATTAAAAGTAGTATTCCCGCTGTAAAAGGGTTTGTGGTTTCAATGAATAAAATATAAAAGAGTTATGGTTCCAAGATTGAGATTGACACCATATGAAACCAGTAATAAATAATTGCCGCATGTACGACAGAGTATTACTAAAGATTGGATCCACGGATTTCACTGATTTCTTTTTAAATGTGTCCATAGTTGTCAAGACAAGGTTTGTATAAAGGATTTATTTTGAAAAATACACGGGAAATGATAGAAATTTGGATGACTAATGATTATTTAAAGAAAAAAAGATATTTTGATAGGAAACCAATTGTCTGATCAGCTAGCTACAATTATTTTTTATCTGTACTTTTATTCATAAGGACTGATTGTCCAGTTAGTATGTCTCGTAATCCTTTGGACTCTTGAAGTTAGTCGTAGCAACTCTCAGACTTGTAAAAATCCAATCCATTAAATCATACAACCCTAACTTATTATTTTACAATAGCCCTTTAAAGCACACATTGAAAAATCACACTATTTGTGATTTGAAGTACAGTTTTTATTTATTACTAGCTGTGCCCGCGACTTCGCCCGCGTGGAATTTAGGGAGATTACCCGGAAATATGGGTATTATGTTTTTCCCGCGGAACCCTTTTCTAAAAATAAAGTAGCCTAAGTTACGCCTTGGAACGTCAGCTATCTGTCAATGAAAGTCCGACTGAAATCGGTTCAGCCGTTTAGAAGTTTACCTCAAACAAACAGACAGACAGACAGACAGACAAAAAATTTTAAAATTGCGTTTTCGTTATAGGTATCGTATATACTTTCATACACATTTGGTGAAAAAGTGTTATTTTGATATTACAAACAGACACTCCAATTTTATTTATTTGTATAGATGATTTTAAAGGTTCCATAGGTTGATGACTTACCATCTGCTGAAACGTCTGCTAGTTTGTCTCCCTATGTCATAAAAAAAAAAAATAGAAATTGGGCTTAAAATATAGGTCTTATCCCTTCCTTAACCAATCCACACTCATCCAAAATACAAACATATTTAACTCATCATGAAAATTGTACAAATATCACAAGAAAACCAAACGGAACGCTCAACTGACAACTTCATCTTAAAATCCACCCTTAAAACCGCTAACCGTTCCCCTCCTTCCCCCCTACGTCTCCACCAAAGCCCCGACACACACGACAATTAATTTAAAAGACAAACGCTGTTCTTTCATCCGCACGCTACCGTCATTAGTGTGTGCACCGCCTTAGATAAGGGTCGGCAGTTGACGACAAGTAAGATTATGCCTTAGCGGGGCTATCAACTAACGTCCTTAGTAAATAAAGAAAAATATTTTTGACAAAAAACCCAAAAACCGACTTCAAAAACCTAGGTGCACTAAAAAGCTACAGATAACCTCATAATTTATTCACATTTGGAGTCGGTGCCAATTCATACACATGAATTCACACGTATTTGCCTTGCCTGACATAGTGTGGCACCAACTCCAAAAGTTATGAATTATAAGCTTATAAGTAGCGTTTTAGTGCACCTAGGTTTTTGAAGTCGGTTTTTGATTTTATATTAAAAACTAGCTGACAAGGCGAACTTCGTACCGCCTTAGAATGAGTGACATACGAAAGCAGTGCCACCTACCGGGTCCAATTGTGAATCTAAACCATCCAGGATGCTACCCAAACGCATACAAAAAATATTCAAATTTAGCTGTTAGCTTACAACGAAAAGTGGCATTGATTTTTATATATATAGAAGATATGTTTCGTTAAATACCCTCTAATATACCTAGGGGTGGTATAAACACAAATGGCAACTCGAATCTGGCACGGTTACCCTACTAAAAGTATAAATGTGTAAGTTTGTGAGGATGGATGGATGTTTGTTACTCTTCCACGCAAAAACTGCTCAACGGATTTTGATAAAACTTTACAGTATTATTGTATATACATCAGAATAACATATAGACTATAATTGATAAAGATATTGATTAATCGAATTCTGCGCGCACATAGTCGGTGGTATTAGATAGTTATAAATTAAAATGGGAGATGAATCTCGTACTTTACCCTCAACACACAAAATGGTCGCCTTTCTCACAGTGCAAAGTAATTTCTAAATGATATCACGACAGTATCCAATATAACAGTTTCAATAGATTGAATATCTGACTTGAATGAATCCAGACACAAAAAAGGTGTTTTCCATTATGTTACATTGTCAACTTCCTTTGTTATTTACAGACAGGAAGCAATATTGAACCTTCTTTGTATCAATAATAATAGATAAATAATTTGAATATTTATTATTTTCTCAGAATATATATACCGGTGATAGCCGAGTGGTCGAACAAACGTCTTGCAATCAAAGTGTGTAGCTTTAAACCCCGGCTCGCACCTTTGGGTTTCATGTGCGAATTTCATTTTCATCCGAAATTACTACTTGCTATGAAACGGTAAAGGAAAACATCGTGAGCAAACCTGCACGTCTATAGAAAGGCGTGTGAAGATCACCAACCCGCACTGGGTCAGCGTGGTGGACTATAGCCCAAAATCTCCCTCGTATTGAGGGAGCATGTGCCCGGTATAATGGCAATAGGCTTGCTCCCATTGGGACCAACATACATCAGCGAAGTGTGGCGCACTGCAGTGCACCTCTGCCTACCCCTTCGGGGAATACAGGCGTGATGATGTATTTATTTCTCAGAATATTGGCGATTGCATGCCATGTTAGAGCCGTGGGATCTTATTATATTCCTTTCTTTCCTTCCCACCATTAAAGTATTGCTGTTTCAATAGTACCTAAATGTCACTTTTTGACAGTTGTTGTATTGAGTTAACTGTTCAAAACTAAAAGTAATATTTAAAACATTGCTGCAAGACAAGTGGTGGTTAGGGGGCTGTTTGTTAATAGAAACAAATCATCACGCCTGTGTATTCCGAAGGAGTGGGCAAAAGAACTGGGGGGTCAGGATGCGCGCATTGAATTTTCTGCCAATTAATTACTTGATATGTTTGATGCGTAATCATTTAAGTGTACTCCCAACTAGTGTATCGTGAGGTTATATTGACTCATAGAGGTACTAACTTTGTGAGCGCTGCGCTATGTAGGTATGCTAGTTCGCAATGAGAAAATACGACCTAACAACGTGTTAAATATCATTAAAGGTCGCTGATCTGATAAAAGTGTAATCTCAAGTCGTCAACCTACCCACGCAATAGATATAGTCGTGATGATAAAAATAAATCGCTCGAGACCTCGAGGCGTGTCACACATCGTTCGCAGGGGGCTGAAAAAACGGAAAGAAACGATTTTTCACGATCATCTGTCACCCCCGGCGCGCCCCGCTACGCCGGCTGTTTTCATAGTTCGGTCAACGTACCCGGATCGGTGATGTTTTAAAAAGGCCAATCAATAGTCTATGGTTGACATTAAAAAAATAAAATAAAGAAATACATCATCACGCCTGTATTCCCCGAAGGGGTAGGCAGAGGTGCACTGCAGTGCGCCCACACTTCGCCGATGTATTTTGGTCCCAATGTAATAGGGGGCGAGCCTATTGCCATTATACCGGGCACACAGGTTTCCTCACGATGTTTTCCGTCACCGTTTCTTAGCAAGTGATAATCTCAGATGAAAATGAGATTCGCACATGGAACCCAGAGGTGCGAGCCGGGGATAGAACCTGCGCACTTTGATTGCAAAGCGTGCGTTCGACCACTCGGCTACCACTGGTTGATATTATGGAAGGAAATCAGCCCCCTTACGAACACCTCTATTGCAGTCACTATATTAGTTAACTAGCGGCCCGTCCCGGCTTCGCACGGGTTTCTAATATAGCCTATGTTACTCAGTTATATAGCTTTCTAACGGTAAAAAAATTTATAGGGTTCCGTACTCAAAGGGTAAAACGGGAACCCTATTATTGAGACCTCGCTGTCCGTCCGTCCTTCTGTCACCAGGCTGTATCTCATGAACCGTGATAGTCAGAGAGTTGAAATTTTCACAGATGACGTATTTCTGTTGCCGCTATAACAACAAATACTGAAAAACAGAATAAAATAAATATTTAAGGGGGCTCCCATAGAACAAACGTTTTTATAGGTAATGGTACGGAACCCTTTGTGCGCGAGTCCGACTCGCACTTGGCCGGTTTTTTTTTTGGTGGGATTGCCCCAGTCCATTGTATGGTACCGACAGTATATGCTTTGCTTAGCTTATGATCATACGATGAGTATGTGTTGTCTGGCGATTATTATTATTGACATGGACTTCTTCAAAGTTGAGGTAATGGCTGCATCTAGGACTAGAAGGTATTCTTGTCAAGTTCATTGTAAAATAATCATCATCATAGCGTATGGCAATCCCTGCTAGGATCAAATGTCTATATGGGTGAATTTCAACATCTATGAATTTTTACCTAATTTTGGTGTTTTTTTTTTGTTTTTACACATTTAGGTAAACTCATTCTATGCTTAGCTAGAAATACCTATTTGGCTGCATGAAATGCTAGAAAAGTCTAATTAACCTTGAAAATTAATTATATATTATCAACACCTAAATTGCCAATACACCAAAATTGATATTTAACACCAAAATTAGATTTTTTAATTATTATAAAATAAAAAAAATCATTTTTCATAATAAATGTTTTATTAAAATAGTTTATAAATCAAATAATCAGTTTATAAAAATGGGCTTTAACAATCAACAACAAAATATTTATTTCTCGTACAGTTTTTAAAAATATTATAATGAGATCACTTAAAATTTTCACTTTTTTTCTTTATACATTTTACTTAATTTTTTTGAATATTATAGATTAATTGGTTAAGTTAAAAAGTATCGCAATCCTCGCTATCATTACAATCTTCATCATTATCATCAATAAGTGGTTTTATTAAATTATCTTATAAGTAAATCAACATAGGTAATAAGATCGTAAAAAATTGCTTTAATAATCTACAACAATCTTGTTTTCTTATACCTACTCTAATGTTATAATAATTAATATAATTTTTCATTTTTATCTATTTCTACATTAAATCAAAAAATATTTAAATCCTCGCTATCATTATCATGTTCTAAAGAAGGATATACCTTAAATTAGCTGAAGAAGAACATAAGCAAATTTTCGTTTTTGGTATTTTCTAAGTTTATCATTAAGTTATCTTCTTAATATAAAAGAGTTTGTTGAAACATCTGATACTGGGCTATTTCGCGCAAAACTTGAAACTGTCAAATGTATGCTGCTGATACTAGGAGCGATTTGTGGCGAAGATGGTCGATAAATTGGAGTACTTGACTGATCAATATAAAGAGCTCTTGTTTCTGGCTTGGAATTAATCATAGTAGAATTTATTTCTGAAATACAATTAGTGGAACTGTCGACAAGTGGTTCTACTCAAAGAAACTTCCGGGAACGTAAGATTCTAGAAGACTTCTGACGAGTCTGCAAACTGGACAATTGTGTCTGGGATGTAGTTGGTTAGCCTTTCAGAGCGAGGCATTATATTTTCACAAATCTAGCTTGATGGCTTAGTGCATGTTAGTTGTGTTCTTTTTTTCCTTTCATAGTATGCTTTAAAATATACCCGATTCCTTTTTTACTGAGCTCTGCGAGCACGTGGTGGCATTTCACTCAAATGTACAATTTTTCCTTCCGCTTTTTTTCGATGGTATATTTCTCTTTCTTTTCTTCATATTTCCTCTAGTTTCACAGGATCATTCTTATTTTATATTTTCTATTCCTCTCTGCAATTTTTTTTTCCCCTAAACTCTCTGCTTGAATTGATTTTGGCTTTAATCTTTGGCATGCTGAATTAAAACTTTTTCAGTATTTATCCAT
This sequence comes from Ptilodon capucinus, assembly GCA_914767695.1. Classification (NCBI taxonomy): domain Eukaryota; kingdom Metazoa; phylum Arthropoda; class Insecta; order Lepidoptera; family Notodontidae; genus Ptilodon; species Ptilodon capucinus. The sequence continues at coordinate 6,652,169 of OU611831.1, forward strand.
TTAAACGGTTCTGTATCAAATTTGCAATTTATTAATCACACTGATTCATATATGCAGGTATCAAATTAATAGTATTTAACTAACTATGTACAATATAGTAGACTTAGTATATTTTTTAACTTTAACTATACATTATATAGTACCTAATAACAGTGAAAACTAATTTTGGTGTAACTAATCAATTTTGCTGGTTAGTAAAACACCACCAAAATCACCAAAATTGTACCACCAAAATTAGAATCGTATAGAATAAATTGATTTAAAAAAATACTATTAAGAATATAGTAATTATATTGCTAATATTTTAATCACATACCGAACCTATAAACTATACATATATATCAAAACATACAATAAGATTAAAACGTGTTAAATTACCAACACAAAAATTGCAGGATTTTTGTCAGGAGATTAAACAGAGACTTACTTATGTTTTTGGCGAGAAATCGAAAGAAGGTGGAACAAGACTGGCACTGGTTCGCGTGAGCACCCGCCTGAGCGGTTCGAATGATGGTAGTATCGTCCTTTTAGGTACCCTCAATACGATTCACGTGATGTTTTTGTTACGTACACCAAAATTTAAAATTTATCGCGGACGGACCTTATATATTTTTTCAGAGATTGATATATCACTAAATACTACAAATTAAATTGTCAAGGGATACAAAAAATAAGGCGGAATTAAAATAAAATTAGATATATCTTGTAAATTAATGGAGTTTTAATTAAGCTGTGGTTATTCCCAAAAAAACAGGTTGTGGACGACCCACCAAACTTAGTATTAGATGGAAATACCTTTTTTGTATAATCACAGAAATAATTTCGAATAACATTATATATATTACTTTATTGGGATAGATAATAGCTTTTTACACAAAAAAAATCTTCACTGTATCTTAACTTTAAGGTATGGTTTTCAGTCCCGCCGCCTAAATATTACGCTTGAGAAATTCACTCATATCCAGATTTTTCAGCCAGCTTTCTGCGTCAGCGGTGAAGTTGTGCATCGGCGATGCCTCCGGGAAAACAGCGAAATGGGCATTCATTCACAACGTGGGAAAGAGTTTGGTCAGGTGCTCCACAGTCGCAATTCGGTGACTCCCTTAGACCCCATTTGTGAAGGTGGTGATTAGTTCTCCCGTGGTTGGTTCTGAACCGGTTTAACCGGGTCCACACTTTTCTGTTGGCATTAAAGCCGGGTTGCTTTTTTGTAGGGTCAGTTACTAGACCTGCATTTATACCCTCGAATAAGCCCCATTCCGATTGCCACGCCTCATTTACAGAGCTCTTGTGTTTGGTGCATTCATCAGTCCAAATAGGTCAGGAGGCAAATCATCCAATGTGTTTCTAATTGGCATGGCACCGGAACGGTTTTGCTGAGAGCATTTCTCCCATTCTCTAGAAGTTGCCTGGTGTCTACGTAGAGCGGGCGGAGGTATGTGAGCCAAGACGGGGAGCCATGGAAGGGGTGTCGACTTTAACGTTCCCGTGATCAAACGCATGCGTTTGTAAAATAATGAATGTCAATAACGATTTGAATAAATACCCATTATAAATGGTGATAGAGATGATTTCCCAAGTCTTGTCATTATAAATTCATCGTATCCCCATCTTTTCCATTGGTATTTTTTTATCATTTCGATGTATCCAAAACATGGCAATATATTTTTTATTCTGTTTCAAATACTTATTATTCTTATTATTTTATGAAATTGTGAAAATAGAATGGAAAAAAACCGAACCGGCAAATACACCGACTCCAAACGTAAAGAGTTATAAGGTTATTTGTAGCTTTTAATGCACCTAGGTTTTTGAAGTCGGTTTTTGTTTTTGTTAAAAAATAAAACACGATTTTTGTGTAAATAATAATCGTTGAATATATGCAAGTGTTTTCTTATATTATATTTACGCGAATACTATACATTGAAATAAAACTATTTTACGGATTCTATCGCGATTATTTACTTTTTTTTTCCCGACGTTTCGGCTGCTTTACAGCAACCATGGTCACGGGGGGACTGAGGTGTTAGACGTCCTGATGTCATAGTTAATAACTGGGCACCCTCATATTTAGTTGTTGTTTGAAAGAAAGTGCTCACAGTGTCGAAAGAAACGTCGGGAAAATAAAAAAAGTAAATAAATGCGATAGAATCCGTAAAATAGTTTTATTTCAAAATATGCAACTATTTTCACCTCATAACAGCCCTAAAAAGTAAATATTAACATCCAAAAAAAAATCACCACAACACTCCCCTTTCCACTCTTTTGGGGGTAGGTTTCGATTTTTGTTAACAATCCGTATTAAACAAAAAAAGATTTTTCGAAATCGGTTCCCTAACGCCGGAGATAGGCTGTAGTCCGGATTTCACACCCATTTCACCCCCTACATATTTTGTTTTACTTTAAACACGTGTTTCTTTATTTTGTATGTAAAATAAATATACAAAGTTTCAAGTCGATCAAAAAATAATTTTGAAATTGTGTGCGCTTCAACCCCAATTTTACTTTCAAGAGGGTTGATTTCTGATAATATTTAGACCCACCTTGAAGAATTCCCTAGCAAACACCAAAAAAAAATTACATTGGCTGACTGAAGCCGAAAATATGCGGTAACATAGATAAAAAAAAATACAGGTCGAATTGAGAACCTCCTCATTATTGAAGTCGCTTAAAAAATTAGCAACTACGTACTCACACTACGTAATTAGCAGGTATTTCGCCAATGCCTAAGTATTTTTAATAGCAGGTAATAAACAAACCTTCTCTAAACAATTCTTCTATAACATATGGATGATAAAGGTGAAAAAGATGGCGAATGAATCACATTACATCTCCCTGTTCCAAATTTAAATTAGCCAAGTATTCGAACTTCAAACCTAGTCACGTTGCGCCCTCTCGCCGCTTTTTACCATGGTCCGTTGTCAACTGAAAAAAAGTTAGACAACAAAAAAAAACTGTTTCCGTAAACCGTTACTAGATGGCGGTCTTTTAATGAATGAACCTGTTTTTTTCCGAGTGCGGTTTTCAGATGATCGTTAAGTTGCTTGTAGTACGTGACGTCTTATTTCGCCCTTAAATTGGACAGTTTGTGTTATTGAAAATGGGTTTCGAGTAGGTTATCGTAAAAAGTTTCGGTCGAAGACAAATGAGCGGGGGAAAGTTTTTTTTACTTTACTTTTTTTTGTGTGCTGTTCAAGCTTTTCTGATAATTGGATGGCGATCACTAAGGTTAACCACACGTTTATATAAATTTAAATCCTCTACATTATTTTTTTACATTTGAAAATATTTCATCAAGTCACGGTCGATGCATAATATGATACTATAAAAGCGTGACCACGTGTTCATGAGTTTTATCTCTCAACTGTCAGATTTGTCGAACAACTGATGTCACAGAGCTATGTCTAGTAGACAAAGCTCCGTGACATCTGCACCCTTAGCATGACTGTATAGACATAAGTTTTATTTCTTTCAACTGTCAGATTTGTCGAGAAAATGATGCCACACCGACCCATGTCCAGAACAAAAAGCTCGAAGTGTCGTCGTATTCTCGACAAATTTGACAGTTGAGAGAGATAAAACTTATGTCTACACGCTCATGCTAAGCCAGGTCCCAGGTCATTTTTTTTTTCGTTTTCTTTCGACATAAGCTATGTAAGCTTATTAACAGTTTAAGTGATTTGTGTGATATTCACACAGATAATGCAACCTCATTCGTCAGAGCTATCACTGAACCTAAATTTGACCTGACTGTGTATAATCAATATTTTTATGCTTAAGCATTATTGGCATATCAAAATATATTATCGTGAAAATTTCTTTGAATCTGAATCACTATATCCAAAAGCAGGCTCGTCCGGTCTTCTGAAAAACTTTTTTTCACTTAGAGTGACACGCTTACAGTAATACAGACAACACTAGAGCTCAAATGAATACGGGAAAACTCAGAACTAATTACGAATAATTACCCGAACGAATTCAAAAAGTTCTTAATTGGACGAAATAGTTAATGAAAATGTGCCATCGCAATTTCGTCGGGTTGGCACTGTTTAACCCTTTACTGCGCATGCCTCCATACAGAAGTAGGTTGGAGGAAAAAAACACAAATTTATACCGGGTAAATTTTAAATCTATACTTTTTTTTTCTCTTAGCATTTTTATGTCGATCCTTTGAATGTGTGCGTGGTGCCTGCTTTAATTACGTATCGACTTAATTTGCTTGCGACTCTCACTGTTTGAGGTGTTCTCTCACAGATCTCTGTGGAAATCTAAAGGTATTTTGCTAGTTTTGTGTCAGAAATTGCAAGTTTTGTGTGTTTTAGTGTGTGTAGGTTATGTTTTGAGTGTTTTTTGCGATCTGGGGACTCAGTTTTGGTGGGAAAAAAAGGAGCAATGTTGTGTTTTTAAGTATATTTTGTGAATGCTATAATGATTTTGTGATATGGATCGCGGATTTAAATAAAATGTAGCTCGGGTAAGTGTTTTAAATGTTCACAAATTACTTTTTTATTGTTGATAATATAATTTTATGTCAATGAAACTATTTGGAAGGATATTTTTATTGTGTCTTTGTGAGGAAAACTTAAACGTACTGTTGTGTTTTTGGCATCATATGTCATATGACACATTATACTTTCCACCTGTTGATATAAAATATCATATCATAACAGCATTAACGCTCATAGATAATATATTGCTTATAGATCTGTATATCACATAGTAGGTAATATTGACCAAGTAACAACTGAAAAAAAATTATAGGACTATAATTTTCTTTTATTTTGTTTGTATATGAATTATAATGAAATATTGCTAACTTGTAATAGCCATTCTCATACGTTGTTATTACTCCTTTAAGAACCATTGCTGAGTCAAATGGAAACAAAATAGGACGAAAGGTTAGACAGACTGAAAATAGTACATTAACATGAGCGAGAGATGGCGCTTCCTTCAATTTATATGGGAACATTTTCCAATTACAGCATTTTTGGTTTGTAACATCTTCAGATTAATTAGTCTAAGTGCTCGCAAATGCCAAAAGTGTAGCTTTTGTAGCATTTGATGAGACCAATATTATTGCCCGCTGCATTTCGTACTCTGTGGTGCCTTTCAGTAAACAATGACATCTTTAAAAGTGTACGTGATACAGGGAACCTTTTTCTATCTAGCGCTACTTCTACGGTACTATCCGAATTATTTGTAAGGTAATATCCAATAATTAGGAAAGTATATGTTATTTTATTATTACTGATAAATTCTCTATTATTATTTTGTAACAGTTTATAAAATTACTTTTACGAAAATTGAAAGAAATTATAGCAAAAAAAAATACATACATGCATAAACCTACGTCTATATCCCACGGGAGTAGGCAGAGACTACTGTTTGCGTTTACATGCTACGATCCTATCATAACTCTTTTGCATCATCCACAGTCATACATCTTTATACGCACTTCCATCAGTTGAGGGTGTTACGGACTTGACCTTTCTGGATGAGACCGTTAATCTGGTCGTGTAAGGTCCTTCTTCGTCGCCATGTTCCTATACTTCAACAGACGCTCGTCAGTAGGCTTACCATGAATACCTAAGTTCTATCTCTTTCAACTGTCAGATTTGTCGAGAAAATGACATCACACCGAACCATGACCATTATGCTTAGCATGACAGCATAAACATAAGTTTTATCTCTTTCAACTGTCAGATGTGATAAGAAAATAACGTCACTTCCAGCTTTTTGTACTGGACATGGCTCGGGATGATATAATTTTCTCGACCAAATCTGACAGTTGAAAGAGATACAACCTATGTATATTTATTGCGTCAGTCTACATTCACTCATCCTCTCCAAACAAACAACCAAAACATACTTTTCTCAATATTAGTAAAATAAAAAACAATATCACTATCCTACTCTATAGAATGCTTAAAAATAAAAATTTATTGCCGAGTTAATAATGAACTGTAAAGTTAACAATGCAATAAATGGTTCGTTTTATACCCGACCCGCATTTTATGGGTTACCGCCTTCAAAATGCGATCGGTATGGCCACCGCGACCTGTGTATAGACCTTAGGCCCTGGCCACACGCGTGTGTCAAGAATCGCGCTTCAAAGTTTTGCTCATAATGTACTGGGGCCTTTCTTATCTTCTTTTCTTTTTTTACGAAATGAATGAAATGTTTTATGTTTCAAAATCAAATTATGTTATGATATTATGATAAAAATATTTGATGCAAATTAAGTGACCACCATAGTGGTCGTGATTGCGATAGATTCGAGATGTCTTTAAGAAGCGTCATGTAACGCGATATCCGGCGCTCCGGCCTGGTAGCTTGCCAAATATGCGGTACCTATCCGGTATCCGATATCCGCCCAAACCACTATCCGTTTCATCCCTAGTTAAATATCAATATAAAATAATATTAAAAAAAGAGTGGAGGAAGGAAAGGGAGGCATTTGCCGAGCAGTGGGACAATGCAGGTTGATAATAAAAAAAACCGGCCAAGTGCGAGTCAGACTCGCGCACGAAGGGTTCCGTACCATTATCTATAAAAACGACAAAAAATCACGTTTGTTATATGGGAGCCCCCTTAAATATTTATTTTATTCTGTTTTTTAGAAGTTATAGCGGCAACAGAAATACATCATCTGTGAAAATTTCAACTTCCTAACTATCACGGTTCATGAGATACAGCCTGGTGACAGACAGACGAACGGACGGACAGCGAAGTCTTAGTAATAGGGTTCCCGTTTTACGTTACGGTACCCTAAAAAATAAAAAATACATTCCTGCAAGACAAATGATGGAAAGGGGGACTGTGTTCACTGATGAAAAAAGCTCATGTTTTAACGAAATGCCATCGATTGTGAATTTTGCAGCACCTACGCTTGGCTTTTGGCATTTAAGTTCAATCTTTATGAATATTGGCACAGAGTTCATTTTGGTATTGGCATAAATGTTGACGCGCGTGTTACATGCCCTGCCTACACCAAAACCGCTGATGGTCGTGATCATACCGCCGATAGGTGTCAAAGTACAATTTGCGTCATTCGCCGCTTGCGCAAGCAGGGCATGCTGAGTCGACGCCTCGTGCATTCCTCTTTACCTACTTAGGTAAACGCTGACGAGGGATCCCACGCCATCGCCATCGACCACGTCGCCTAGCGATAGTATTACACTTCGGTACTAGCATCGTCCGAATCTAGACATAATTAATTGTAACTTTCTTTACTTGTAATTAATTAATATCATTAATTAAAGTATTTTATTATAATAATTTTGGTTTTTTTTAAGTCCTCCGGTTGTGACCTTCGTAATTGGCGCAGTCGGTAGGATACTCGAGTCAGTGCGCGGCGCGTTAGAACTTCCAAATTCGTTGTTCTGCTGACTCCGCATAGTCGCTGGCCGTACTCTCAAGTGCATCTTCGAGTATCCTGAATCTACGGGCCGCAGCCGAGGGCGTATTCAACAATCAATACAAGAAGAAACCAGATATGAAATTTATGTGAGTACCTTGAATCTTTCTCAAGTGTTGCTTCCTTGTTCCCGTCAAAATTTTCCATCCTAGGAATAACCGGGAGACATCTGTCTCACATCGACAAAAATATAGATATAATAAGTTAGACGAACATAGAGATTTAGACTTAAAAGATTTAGGTATAAATAGGTTATTTTGTGACTCAACTATGGCGACCGACCCAGATACCATCTTTAAAGCTATGCGCATGGTACCGGAATTTGACGGTAACCCTAATGTGCTCACTAGATTTATTGCAATTTGCGATCAAGTAGTAATTCAGTATATGAAAGAAGGCCAAGGTCACGAGTTATCGAATTTATGCGTACTTAACAGTATCCTTAATAAAGTTACTGGTTCCGCCGCGAGGACAATCAACTCGAACGGAATACCCGAAAATTGGATAGGCATTCGCAACGCTTTAATTAATAATTTCTCAGACCAGAGAGATGAGACCGCCCTGTATAATGATATAAATAGGCTTAATCAAGGAAATAGCACCCCTCAGGAATTTTATGACAAATGCCAGACCCTTTTTAGCACCATAATGACTTACATTACGTTACACGAGAACGTCGATACTACTATTACGGCGAAACGTACCTTGTATAAAAAATTAACCATGCAAGCTTACATCCGAGGTCTTAAAGAACCTCTCGGGTCCCGAATTCGGTGCATGAGACCCGAAACAATAGAAAAGGCTCTGGAATTTGTGCAAGATGAGTTAAATGTAATGTACCTACAGCAGCGCAGTGACCCTGTAGCGGAAAGGCGATCGCTGCCTGCGCAGCCACCGAGTTTCCAAATTTATAAACCTCAAGGTATGGTTCAAACACTACCGAAATTTAATTTCCCACAGCCAGGTCCGAGTTGGCAAACGTTTACTCAGCCACCAGCGCAACAGCCTCATTGGAAACCAGCGTTTCGTTTTAATCAACCTCCACCGCGACCTAATATGTTAACTCGTACGCAGCAAATGATGCGCGCACCCCCGCCAAATTATAATGCCCGTAGTAACGCGTTTAGGCTACCACCCCGTAACGACCAACCTCAATTTACTGGTCCCAAAAATATGAGTGGTGTTAGTCACTATGTCACGAAACAGTTACCGCCAACTATGACAGGGCACGATTGGCAAAAATTCGGAAACCCGCCACCTACTAACTATCTAAAATCCCGTGAGATGAACTTAAACGAGATAAATGATTACAACAATGCGTATTACTATCCAGAATATGATATATCTACTGACTATAACGACTATAATAACTATGACTACTGTGATGGAGTAAATGACTATACATATGACTATAATTACGACCGACAGTCTCAGCCTACCTATAATAATGCACTAGAACACTGTCATCCCGAATCTTCCGACACGGATTTTCCCAAGGACGACCCCAAAACAGAACCAGAATAGAACTTAACTTACAGACTAAAAGAGAACTCCGATATATTCAGATATCGGACCCCCCGCTTAAATTGTTAGTAGACACCGGCGCTAACCAATCCTTCATTAGCCCGGAAGCTATTCAGAATTTTTTTCCATATGTACGTTTGAACCTAGACCCCTTCGAAGTGACTAATTCCCGAATAACTAGCGTACACGACCATTCTATAACGATACCGAACTTTCCCGAATTTAACGACCAAAAATGCGTTAAATTCTTCGTTTATAAATTCCACAACCACTTCGACGGACTGTTAGGTTTAGATATTTTAGATAATTGTCAGATTGACCTGAAACGTAATTTTTTGATTACTGAGCACGCGTCTATACCTATGCAATTCTACCAGTGTAGAAGAGTTAACGCTCAGGAAATTATTCCGGCTAACGCATCAAAATTAGTTAACGTGCCAATCTATAATCCTGATGGAGACGTTTATGTTGAGGAGCAGATCATGTGTAACTGCATAATTCATGAATGCATCACCACAGTTACTGATCAGACAGGCATTATCGAGATAGAAAACCCGACAAATCGCGAGATAATTATTTCATTCGATCGCCTCGACCGCCCAGTGCAGGTACAGTTATTTAACACCGAGTGCACGCGCACCGAACAAGATCCGGCACGTGTACGCGAAGTATTATCACGCTTACGTACGGATCATTTGAATCCCGAAGAGAGGGCTAATTTAGAGACGTTATGTAGTAGATACGCTGACGTATTTTATCTCGATAGCGAGCCTCTCAGCTTCACTAATAAGATCAAACACCATATTAGGACAACCGATGAATTTCCCATATACACAAAGAGCTATAGATACCCCTATATACATCGACAGGAAGTCAGAGACCAAATGACTAAAATGTTAGACCAAGGTATCATACGACCATCTGACTCTGCCTGGAGTTCACCCATATGGGTAGTCCCTAAAAAAGCGGACTCATCCGGCAAACAAAAGTGGAGAATCGTAGTCGACTACAGGAAATTGAACGAGAAAACGGTGGATGACAAATATCCCATCCCCAACATCTCAGACGTCTTAGATAAGCTTGGTAGATGTCAGTACTACTGTACCCTAGACCTTTTTTCAGGGTTCTATCAGGTCGAGATGCATCCCGACGATATCCCCAAAACAGCCTTCAATGTTGAGCATGGGCATTACGAATTCTTGCGTATGCCCATGGGTTTAAAGAACTCTCCATCCACGTTCCAACGCGTGATGGATAACGTGCTCAGAGGCCTCCAAAACGAGATTTGTCTCGTCTATCTCGACGATATAATCGTTTTCAGCACTTCCCTTCAGGAAATGATGGTTAACTTAGAAAAGGTATTTGATAGATTACGCGAATCAAATTTTAAAATACAGATGGACAAGTCCGAATTTCTTAAATTAGAAACTGCTTATCTAGGTCATATTATTAGTAACGAAGGTGTGAAACCGAACCCCGAAAAAATTTCGGCAATACAAAAATATCCCATTCCCAAAACTGTAAAGGAGATAAAACAATTCTTAGGACTTCTCGGATATTACAGGAAATTCATTCCCGACTTTGCCCGAATAACTAAGCCAATGACTAAATGCCTGAAAAAACACAGTAAAATTGTCCTGAATTCAGAATATATAGAGTGTTTCGAAAAATGTAAGTCCCTATTAACAAACGACCCTATACTGCAGTATCCCGATTTTACAAAAGAGTTCATTCTAACAACAGATGCTTCAAATTTGGCAATAGGTGCCGTACTCTCTCAAGGCGCCATTGGATCCGACAAACCTGTTTGTTACGCCTCTAGAACTCTTAACGATAGTGAGATTAATTATAGCACAATAGAAAAGGAACTTTTAGCCATAGTTTGGGCTACCAAATATTTTAGGCCTTACCTTTTCGGTCGGAAGTTTAAAATAGTAACCGACCATAAACCCCTTCAGTGGATCATGAACATTAAGGAGCCAAACTCTCGTCTAACCCGATGGCGACTCAAGCTTAGCGAATATGATTACACCATTGTCTATAAAAAGGGCAAGTGTAACACAAACGCGGACGCACTGTCTCGAATCGAAATTAATAACGAGGAAACCGATTCGATGGTCGCCAACCCGTCTGAGAGACCTCCCTCTCACTCTCAAGGCTCTACCACCGCCACTGCTCACACTAGTAACGAGAACCCCATCCTCGAGGTCCCCATAACGGATGAACCTCTAAATAAATTTCACCGACAATTGTGTCTAACCATAGTAGGAGATTTTAAACGAAGGCCGACCGCTAGCAAACCATTCGACACGCATACACGCACTTCTGTCCAAATTTCCGAATCCAATTTGGAGCAAGACGTCATCAATGCCGTAAAAGAGTTCGTTAACCCTAAAGTCAAAACTGCTCTAAAAATTACTCCACCCTTAGGCATGTATTCGATCATTCCAGTCATCCAAACTAACTTCAAGAGTTCGTCCATGAACCTTGTCTTAACTAAAACTGAAGTAGAAGATGTTAAAGAGTACTTAAGGCAACAGGAAATTATCAAACACTATCACGAAGGCAAAACGAATCATAGAGGGATAAACGAGTGTTACCTAGCCTTATCGCGGAGATATTTTTGGCCTAAAATGAAGGATGAAATTACTAAGTACATAAACGAATGTACAATATGTGGACAAACTAAATATGACAGGAACCCAATTAAACCTCAGTTTAATATTGTTCCACCCGCGACCAAACCTCTCGAGATAGTACATCTAGATTTGTTCACAGCCCAAAATGAGAAGTACCTGACCTTCATGGACGCTTTCTCTAAATACGGACAAGCTTATCACTTGCGAGACGGTACAGCGGTTAGCATAGTTCAAGCTCTTTTAAACTATGGTACCCATCATGGCCTTCCTTTAACCGTCGTTACCGATAATGGCACGGAATTCACAAATCAGCTGTTTTCCGAATTCGTAAGATTACACAAAATTACCCATCATAAAACACTAGCTCATTCACCGAACGATAACGGTATGATTGAAAGATTCCATTCTACCTTGCTAGAGCACTTACGAATTTTAAAACTTAAGCAGAAGGATGAACCAATAGTTAAGTTAATGCCTTACGCCGTATTGGGTTATAATAGCTCAGTACACAGCTTCACAAAGTGCCGACCCCATGACGTAATAAGAGGACATTTTGATCCTAGAGACCCATTAGATATTGACCTAACCGAACATCTTATGCAACAGTATATCATAAACCACAAAAATCAGATGAAATCTGTCTACGAATTACTTAACGAGTCTTCGCTGGCAAACCGAACTAACTTAATTGAAAATCGCAACAAGACTCGAGAATTGGAAGTAACATATCAGCCAGATCAGCAAGTTTTTATTAAGAATCCCATAGCTAGTAGGCAGAAAACTGCACCACGTTACACGCAAGACACAGTATTAGCGGACTTACCAATTCACATCTACACGTCCAAAAAGAAAGGTCCCATCGCCAAAAATCGTCTTAAACGTGTTTCTAAATTGTTACAGAATAACCCTGACGGTGATGTTCCACCTGACCCTGGCACACGAGATAAGACTTGAGCATTTAGACAACGGACCCGGACTTCTCCCATTTAACCTTGGACAAACTAGACTTATAACACACTACCACACTTTTATACAATACCTCGACCTTACTAGCGTTGAAGACAGACTAGACTCTATAGAATCCCAACTAAATTCATTTGAATCCGTACTGGATAATAATACGGTAGTTTTATACGAATTACAAACTAATTACCTTTCAAATAAATTAAATAAAATTAGAGATCAAATAAACAGCCTTGAACCCAACCGCGACAAAAGGAGCCTTATTAACGGACTAGGATCTATAATAAAAAGTATTACAGGTAACTTAGATTACGCAGATGCATTAAAATACGACGCTGCAATTAAAATTTTAGAAAGCAATGAAAATAAGATGTCATCTGAGTTGAGTAAACATATGAGTCTTAATAAAGAGTGGATGATTCAGCATGATAGTTTATTAAATCAGATTGTTGAAAACCAGGTTAGAATTAACGACACTATTGAGTTACTGTTAGATAAGAAACCTTATCTCATGAAATTTATTAAGTTCGCTCAGATTTTGTCCATAATCAGCGAAAACGCTGAGGATCTATATTTAAGATTAAATAAGATAGAAGATAGTTTAGCATTTATCCGTGCATCGAGCGCACATCATAGTATGATAGGTTTTAGTGTTTTAAGAGACATGGTTGATAGGCTTAAATCTTTGTACGGACACGATCATATATTAGAGTCCGATATAAGAGAGTATTATAAAATAATTAAACCAGGTTACTATTTTGCAGGTAAAAGAATAGTTTTCATCTTTAAAATCCCGGTTATCTCTCCTGATATATTTCAGCTATATAGGTTAGCAATTGTTCCCAACAAATCCTCCCAAACTATTATCCCGCCTTATCCATACATAGCAACCAATGGGAAAGCTTTCATGTACATGGAGGCTGAATGCCCGAAGTTTAATCAGCATCATATCTGCGAAGTAACAGCAAATAATCGCCCGAGAGAACACCCGGACTGCATACAAAACCTTATCTTCAGCCAAGCCGTTGACAACACCTGCCAGCCGACTAAGATCTTACTCACCGAGCAAGCACTGGAACAGCTAGATGACCAGCACTACACATTAATCTTCCCAAAACCTACAAAAACGGAACTAAATTGCGAACGTCGCGAATTCATCTCGCTCCATGGAAGCTATCTCGCTACGATACCTAGAACATGTTCCCTGCGCACTGACGAAGTAACCATCATCAACGAAGATGACCAAATCAAAGGACAGCCTCTTAAGATAGCCGAGATACATAACTACACAATCAACGATTCGGCCGCCGTCCAACACATCAGGTTAAACTCCGTAAACCTCTGAAGTCTGCACAACGTAGAAAACCAAATCTTGCTGCAGCATCCGCCGGAGATGGATCACATCCGAGATGACGAGTCGCTCTACCATACGACTATACCATTCTATGTCGTACTATCTGGAACACTTATAGTCATCATTGCCGTCTTCTTACGCCATTTATCTCAACGAAGAGCACCAAAAGCGAAGAAGCCGCCTACAGATGACATCTACGCCATTCCTGAAAGACCTAAAGAAAGGGCCCCAGCAACATTTTCGCTTAAAGTACTCAAATAGTTGCTGATTTAAGGGTGAAGGTGTTACATGCCCTGCCTACACCAAAACCGCTGATGGTCGTGATCATACCGCCGATAGGTGTCAAAGTACAATTTGCGTCATTCGCCGCTTGCGCAAGCAGGGCATGCTGAGTCGACGCCTCGTGCATTCCTCTTTACCTACTTAGGTAAACGCTGACGAGGGATCCCACGCCATCGCCATCGACCACGTCGCCTAGCGATAGTATTACACTTCGGTACTAGCATCGTCCGAATCTAGACATAATTAATTGTAACTTTCTTTACTTGTAATTAATTAATATCATTAATTAAAGTATTTTATTATAATAATTTTGGTTTTTTTTAAGTCCTCCGGTTGTGACCTTCGTAATTCGCGTATCTTGACGCCTCAGTGTGTTCAGGGCCTTTGATTTATTTATACAATACACAAAAGTCAAACTTTATTTTTCTAAATCGAAATATGACTGTACTTATGCTATAATACCTTGCTTCTTGCCAAATTTCATGATTCTAGTTGATGGGGAAGTACCCTATAGGTTTTTTATTCCCGAGCAAATGTACTGAAAATAATAAACCTAAAAATGATACTGAAAAAAATAAACCGCCGTATCTTTTGATTGTGTTAACCTAGAAGCAACATAAGCCCATGTTTTAAATTACATCTTGATACCATCACGCGTTTCTGAGAAAAAGGGCCTTGATACACAGACAAACAGAATGACAGACAGACAACAAAGTCATCCTATAAGGGGTTTCTTTTCCTTTTTAGGTACGAAAAAAGTAAATTAACAATCCCACCAACTTTATAAGTAATATCAAAATAATACTGATATTAAAGTTGGTGGTAAGATTCAATGAACATCCTGTATAGCATATTACATCCCTGACTCAACCCTTTCACTGCGCGCGCTTACAATAATTTTACCAAAAAAAATACAAAAAAAAATATTGAACGATAAAATCAGCAAGTCTATTCATTGCGAAGTCGTTCGCGTGTCGTCCGCGCCTCGTCTGGGTGTCGTAAAGGCTGACAGCTCACGAGAGGCGAGACCGAACGAGATATTTAACTTTTAAAGACCACCATACACTGGGGCGTCAAAAACTCTGTATCAATATCATAGGTATAACTACAGCCCTTTTAACGTCCCACTGCTGGGCACGGGCCGCCCTTCAATGCTAGTGGGATTCAGGCCATAGTCCACCACGCAGGCCCAGTGCGGGTTGGCAGACTTCACACATCTATCGAGAACTAGTCAAGTTCCCTTAGACGTGCAGGTTTCCTCACGATGTTTTCCTTCACCGTTTCATAGCAAGTGATAATCTCGGATGAAAATGAGATTCGCACATAAACCCAGAGGTGCGAGCCGGGGTTTGAACCCGCTTACTTACCTCTGCTATTTTCATGTGTATTTATTGAATTCATTGCCATTAATACCGCTAATCGCAGGTGCAGGCATTTCTCATCTTATTCCATTAAAATTTCCTCATTTCACTTATTATTATTATCATGAGTGTATAACGTCCCACTGCTGGGCAAAGACCTCCTACAAAGACCTTCTTTCATTATTCTATATTTTGAGCTAAGATGGGCCACTCTTTTCGATGGGAGTTCAGTTCATCCTGCCATCTCTTTCTGGGCCTGCCGCGATGTCTTCTTGCATTACCGGGGATCTACTGTGTGGGGTGTCATTTCATTTATTTCGTAACAAAAGAAGAAGAACTTTTCCTATGTGTCAGTATAGTTTCTTTATGGTTTCGTCAAAAATTTTGACGCGCGAATTTTATCGCCCCAGTGTGCAACAGACTTTACAATTTAAACAAACATCACGAGAACATTTAACGATGACTGATCGTTGAAAGTGTGTTGTAAATATTTTGTATTAAGTATAAGTTTGCTTTATTATTTCGGAGATATACTGGATGTATCAGAAGTCCGAAATAATACTTTGACGTTTGCACCAGTATCGGGTATACAACTGAATGGTATAAATATTTGATCGAAATTCCCACTTTTTTTGTCGCCTATTTGTAACTTGTAACATTTCGAGATCTTAAAATTTCATGTTCTATTTTGTGAATATTGGTAGTCGCCCCACATAAGTGTAGTTTACACTGCTGACTACGGTTATGGATGAACCCAAAGGCCAGAACACAATACCTGTGCCAAATATTCAAAGGTCTATAACTCAGAAACTATGATAGTTAGGTATAATCTGTCATCACTAAGCATCCACATATGAGCTACCGTATATGTACCCAAGATATTATTTCGGAGTTCTGATACACCCTGTATAGGCACATACAATGTGATTTAAAATTTGTGTTTAACCCATAAAATTTAGGTTACTAGCTTCTACCTGCGACTTCGTTCGCGTAGAATAGGATGTATGAATATCGTTATGAAGTATCTATATATAAAATTCAATGCCATTTTTGTTGTAATTTTATAACTCACGAACGGGCTCACCTATCCAAACCAAACCACCGTGGGTTTTTAGTTGGTATACGGCAATCTGCCGGGAGTCCGACATACCCCTTTCGACTCCTCCGTGTCGGAAGGGGATGCGTAAGCCACTTTCCCACGAAAAAAAAAGGTGGCGCTGCAGTCGGTACCTAGGTTATTTATAAAAGGCTGGACCGATTTGGACCCGGTAGGTGGCGCTGCTTTCGTCTGTCAATAATTCTAAGGCGGTACGAAGTTCGCCCGGTCAGCTAGCAGCCTATATATTCATTCTCGTGTTCAAACAATAACATTGCAAAGTTTTATCAAAATCCGTTGAGTAGTTTTTGCGTGAAAGAGTAACTCCTCTAAATGTGGTCGCGTCGTTTCACATTTCGTGGAAAAATGTACTTATTGGATTTGTTAATACAGTTCATTTTCGTATTTTTTGGCTTAATTAAATTATCAGAACAATAATAGCCTAGCTACCGGTGGTTGCGTTACATTGTTTTATTATATTTATAAACAAAAGGAGTATTATTACAACGGAACAACATAATCTGTTGTAAATAAAACAAATAATGATGATCGGTCGGTATCAAAATGAATGGACACTGCAGGGTTGCCACTCTTAGTTATTTCAACTAAATTGGTATATTTTGCATATAAAAATAATCAATACAAATTTAATTTAAAAATGCCAAGTCAAAGCTCCTGTTTCATCTTTGCTGTCAAAGAATTTTGCTTTAAAAAATACTAAATAAATAAATTATGTTTTTTTTTTAAACTAGTTTTCATTTGTTTTAGAAATAAACACACTGACTACATACTTGCTTAATATTTTATAGATTTATTTTTACCAATGAAACAACTTCTTTTTGTAACTTTAAGTTGTGTCATCACTGTCATCCATCACCCATTTTTATTTTTAATGTGTACTTATTGAATTTGTCCTCGCTATTAATTACTAGATATTGGCATAGTACCGGCTGATCGTAGGTAGAGCCATTTGGAGAAATGGCCTCTACCTGCCATACTCTGCTCTACCTGTTTTTGTAGACATTTTATGGAATAGGAGTATTATTCCATAAAATTTCGTACATAAAAAACATGAACTTTAAGTTGATAGTAAGTGTCAACCCTAACTTGAAAATGAGATATATAAAGTAATAAGAAACTTAATGATACCGAAATTCGTTCCGCGCGCCGCGATCCGACAGCTTCCGCTCACAGATTCAAATTTAGAACTACTTTTTTTTTTAATCGACCGCCTTTTTAGGGATCCACCGTTAGGAACCGATGAACCAGAACGCTGTGAATTTTTATTCTTATAAAACAAAATAAATAAATAAGTATTCGAAATAAAAATTAAAGATTGAAACGAATCATAAATAAAAAAAATGATACAATTCTCAAATTGCACAGTCAAGAAAAGTGAGCAAAACACACACAAATTTATGCAAAAAATACATAATTTTCATTTAAAATATTATTTCATTAGCGAGTTAGGGTATTTTATTATTGTTGAATAATTACTTGCTTGCTTATTACTAAAAAAAAACGAATCCACAGATTTCTAGAAATTGATATCTAATTTTCACCTGAGATTATCACTTGCTAAGAAACGGTGACGGAAAACATCGTGAGGAAACCTGTGTGCCCGGTATAATGGCAATAGGCTCGCCCCCTATTACATTGGGACCAAAATACATCGGCGAAGTGTGGGCGCACTGCAGTGCACCTCTGCCTACCCCTTCGGGGAATACAGGCGTGATGATGTATTTATTGATATCTAAATCAAATTTCAGTACAATACTGTATTACAATGCCACTACAAATGGATCATAAATGTTAAATTTTCCGAACGGTTTTATTAAAATTTTACCTTTAATAGAAATTGATAGCTAGCCGTTGGTAGCCGAGTAGCAGTGGTAGCCGAGTGGTCGAACGTACGCCCTGCAAATCAAAGTGTGCAGGTTCAAACCCCGGCTCGCATCTCTGGGATATATGTGTGAATCTCATTTTCATCCGAGATTATCACTTGCTATGAAACGGCGAAGGAAAACATCGTGAGGAAACCTGCACGTCTGAGGGGACTTGTCTAGTTTTCGATAGATGTGTGAACTCTGCCCACCCGCACTGGGCCAGCGTGATGGACTATGGCCTGAATCCCACTCGCATTCAGGCCCGTGCCCAGCAGTGGGACGTTAAAAGGGCTGTAGTTAGTTAGAAATTGAAAAAAATATCTACGGAACCACACGAGTTTTATTTAACCACGTGCACGACCTTTTATTTTACTTTGCGCCTGGTATCGATTCATTTTTACCTTTTTCCACCTCTTTTCTGTACAGTAATGATTTTTTCAACTTATTTTTTTGTTTGTTTTTTTTGTATACAAATAAATTATTATTGTTTTCGGATCTTGTGATGTTTAATGATGATCACCGCGTAGTCCGGGGGCCCTAATGAATTTGCGAATCAATTTTGACAGATCAGAATAATTTTGTGAACGAAATCATGGCCGGGAGGAATCACTGACTAACTTTTAATTCAATTGAAATGGCTTATCTTATATTAATAGGTACAATGCGTCTAGTCTTAGGTCAATATTATTTTTATTGATTTAACATTTTTACCAGAGAGTGAGAGGAACAATAAAATGTCAAAGTCAAAGTCAGTTTTTTTTAATAATTTTACGGGGCACTTCACAAATTGTCAAGTTTACATATTTTTAGGGTTCAGTTACACTTTGACGTGACAGGATATGATATCGAGGGGTGAAAGGCTATTTGTCCTAAGCGACACTTTTGGGCGATATCGACTTATATACATATCTACTTTGAATCTGCATTTTTTTCTGCGTTGAATCAGTATGCTCTCTTGTAAAATTATAAAAAGAGTCGTTTAAGTCAAAAGCCTTTCACCCCCTATATCATTTTTGTTTTGTACTCGAGCTGTATATAAAAGATGCACCCGATACTCTCATCAAATGCCTATAACCAAATAGGTTTTTCTACTTTACTAACATAGTTCGTATTGTGTGTTTAGTTCAAAATGTAATATTGGTAATAGTTTATCTCCGTAAACCAATATAGTTAACGTTTAACCGCAACAGCGAGCTGCCGGACGAGCGATTGCTACCAACGGCACCTACCTCGTAATCACGGCCTTACCGCTGCCACGCTTGAAAAAATCATTAGGGATCGGTTATAGGGTAACGGAGCGGACAGCGTAGCGTAGCGGACTGCATAACGTAGCGAACAGCGTATAGTGTAAAGTATTGGACTGCGTAGTAGTCCGTGCATGTAGATAAGTAGACTGCATTGCGTAGCGGTCTTTGTAATATAGCGAACTTTGTACCGTTGCGGACAGCGTATTGGGTAAAGTAGTGCACTGTGTAGCAAAGTAGTCATAGTGTAGCAGACAGCGTAATGCAGTGTATATTGTAGATTTTGTAGATTAATAGACCACGTAGGACAGTGGACTTCGTTGCGTAGTGGACAGCGTAGTGCAGTTGATAGCCAAACATGGAAATATTGTTTCCTACGGGAATTACCGGCGTGATAAAGTTATTAGAACTTATAGTTTGCATAGTAAAACATTAGGTATGCTACGCTCCAATGAAACCGCAGCCCTAATGTCGAGTGTTCTCCGCGTTTTGGCTACTGAATCACTTCGATCGTAATAAGCGGTTTAAAAGGAGGATGAATCAAAATTGATTTTGTACTTCAGAGTAAATTGTCGGTTTTAGATATGTATTGTGTAATGAGATCTGAGAATGTTCAGGGATTGGGAAAGCAGTAAGATTACTTTAGTATTACTCAGATTTTGTGACAAAAATATCGCTAAAAAGTTGATACTATTAGAATAGATTGAGAGCAATATTGATCTAATACTTCGATGGCGTTGGTAGAGCAATATCCAGGATTAGTATGGTTTTGTAACATTATTTCAAAAAGTTCTTTTGGTACGTTGAATACAGTAAGCTATAAAATATATTATATCTTATATACAAGTATATTTTATGCCATAAAGAAGTTCTGTAATGCATTATCTGAAACTATAAGTAATAGCGAGAGATAGTTTGTAGCGGTAGCAAAGCAAATACGAAAAAGATTCCAAATAGAAAACAAAAATCTTGGCCACGTATTCATACGTGACGGACTTCTGATAACCCTGTATTTAAGGGTAAGTAAGTTAATCTGTGAAACCATTATATTACGGTAAGCCAATGTATGGGTAACCCTATTTTAGGATAACCCTATTTTTAGGCAACTACAAATATTTGGGTAAGTAGTACATACAATAGTACTATTATCAAAAAAGATAGAGAATGAAGTACGTACTAAAAGTAATTTAAAACTGAGTTTAGTTATTAGTATTTATTTGGCAAATAGTATTATAAACTAAGGTTTACAATCATTTTATACAATTTTTACATCAGAATCTTATTTTCTAAGTTAACATACTCGTAATAGTCAAGTTACTTTACGTAAAGAAAACGCAAGAAAAAGCTTTTATAAAATATACCAGAAAAGAGTTTTTGTAAAAATAATCTTAAATTTTAAAAAAATATAAAAGTCCATTCAGTTTTGCAATTTCACTGAAAACCTTCTAAAATAAATTCATAGAATATTTTATGTGTTTTCTGACCGTACGAGGCTTTCCATAAACATTTGCGGACATAATTAATGGGTCACGCATTTTTGTTGTATAATATTAGTTTTTTTTTTATGAGATAGGGAGGCAAACGAGCAGAAGTTTCACTTGATGGTAGGTGATCAACGCCGCCCATGGGCATCTGCAACACCAGAGGCATCGCATGTGCGTTGCAGGTGTCCGTATAGTTGCTCTAGATAACCAAAGTTTATGTTGTTACTTGATTGACAGTGTTTATTGATTGACTAACAATTATGGGGTTAACCCCTAAATGCTTAACTATTAACCAATAGCATTTTGCAATGCAAACGTGTCCTACAATGCCCTTTAACTGTTTTCTAAAAAGACAACTTTTTATACTGTGTTGTTCAGAATGGTATGCTAACTATTAAAATATAGGTTATCTAGCTTATTCAAATATATACCTTATATGTGAAATCAGAAATATTTTAATAAACAATTTAACGTGTAGCAGTGATAGCCGAGTGGTCGAACGCACGCCTTGCAATCAAAGTGTGCAGGTCCAAACCCCGGCTCGCACCTCAGGTTTCATGTGCGAATCTCATTTTCATCCAAGATTACCACTTGCTATGAAACGGTGAAGGAAAACATCGTGAGAAAACCTGCACGTGTATATAAAGACGTATGAAGTTCACCAACCCTCACTGGGCCAGCGTGGTGGACTATAGCCCAAAAATCTCCCTCGTATTGAGGGGGACTGTGCCCGGTATAATGGCAATAGGCTTGTCCCCTATTACAATGGTACCAATATACATCGCCGAAGTGTGGGCGCACTGCAGTGCACTTTTGCCTACCCCTATGGGAAATACAGGCGTGATGATGTCTTTGTATTTTGTATTAATTAACGTATTAAATTTTCTTAAAATTCGGCTCTAAAATCAGCTAATATTTTTGTACTCCCTTTGATCTAAAGGTTAACATAACTTTTTTTTGTATGAGATAGGGAGGCAAACGAGCAGACGTTTCACCTGATGGTAAGTGATCAACGCCGCCCATGGACACCTGCAACACCAGGGGCATCGCAAGTGCGTTGCCGGCCTTTAATAATTAATTATAACTAATAACTAATTATTATATACAAAATGAGCTGATTTCACATTACAAAAATGTCACCATTCGTGTTAAGCGCGTCAATTGAATTTCATGCACATTGTTACTGTAAAAATTAACACTGAATCGACGATGATAATGACTGATAAGATATTTTAAACGTTTGCAACACGAACGGGTGTGAGACGTTAAAAAAACCCGTTAATTACAACACGTAGCGATTCACTCGTTAATATTGTAAAACTGCATCGAGTTACTTTTTTTTTCGTTGTATTCTGTTAAGTTAAATAACAAGTTGTAATGATATAATAGTCATAAAGAAGTAAAGGGGTTACCCTTTGCCCAAAGATGGGATATCCAACAGTTATATAATGTGTTTTAAAATGGGTATAGTAACGTTTTTGATTAGATTTTGGACGTGTTGAGACTTCCCCAAAATGCAGCGAAGATCTAAAATAAGCAGTTACTTTTAGACACCGTTTGATGTAAATATTAACACAGAAAAGGGTATAAGCGATTAAACTGACCATTCATAGGCTTGTCAAAGCTTATAATTACTTTTTTTGGACAAAAAAAGTAAAGTCGGTATATTTTTTTTTCATATACCATGCATGACAAAGAGTTGCAGGTTTGTTATACGCATTCTGAATTAATATAATAATTTATATTTTAAAAAATGTATTCAATAATAAAAATGGAAAATAAACGAAATATAATAAGTTATAATATAAATTATAATGTTTGGAAGTTGATACGTTTTGTTACAAGCAAGTGTATTCTCAAGGTTCTGTAGTATAAGGGCGTAAGTACGATATGAGTTCGGTTCCCTGTACCGTACACGAGAGCTGTGTGTGGAGCTGAACGAAGATCCTAACGTTATAGTTTATGGTTTTTACTAGATACGCTATTTGCCAATTTAAAATAAAACCGTAGTGAGCGTACTAGCCTAGATGATAGAACGCCCGCCTTGGTAGCAAGGGGTGAAGTTTTAAATCCCGGGCTTGCACTGTAGTAATGCCATAGAGTATCTAGAGTAGGTACCAATAACTACTCCAATCTTCGTATATATGTTATCTCTTGTACCTGTAGTATACGGAAACTATATGGGAAAACAAAGATGACGGAGTCTGATAGATTAGAAAAATTTACCGCAGTCGGGCTCGAAATGCCTTCTCCGTTATAATATCTCCATGACTAATGCCAGCTTTTGACAATTGAAAGTTGACAGATTGTTTGAGAACCCCACAGAGACATGAGCAGACAAGCTAGATATAGGAACGATTAGCAGAAGCTAGCGGGTAAAAACCCGCGACTTGATCCGCGCAAACGTCAATTGTTCAATATCTTTATAAATTAAAG
The DNA here is from genome assembly GCA_914767695.1 of Ptilodon capucinus. NCBI lineage: Eukaryota > Metazoa > Arthropoda > Insecta > Lepidoptera > Notodontidae > Ptilodon > Ptilodon capucinus. Next base: position 6,675,855 of record OU611831.1, read on the forward strand.
CCTATATGTTATTCTGATGTATAAACAATAATACTGTAAAGTTTCATCAAAATCCGTTCAGTAGTTTTTGCGTGAAAGAGTAACAAACATCCTTCCATCCATCCTCATGAACTTTCACATTTATGATATTAGTACGATAGGATTATTACGTTCATGAGTAGCGTAGAAAATTAAAATAAAGAAAATGACTGATTTGAAAATAAGTTTGTTTTTAATTAATACTACTAAACTTTGAGCTTAAACCTAAGTCTTATGTTTGGGACTTATTTTTTATCTCTTGACATCTTATTGTTTTCTTATATTTACGCGAATACTATACATTGAAATAAAACTATCGGACCGCAAATAACAACTAAATATGAGGGTACCCAGTTATTAACTATGACATCAGGACGTCTAACACCTCAGTCCCCCCGTGACCATGGTTGCTGTAAAGCAGCCGAAACGTCGGGAAAATAAAATAGTAAATAAACGCGATAAAATAGTTTTATTTCTTGACATCTTGTTTTTTTTTAAATAGCCTATTAAATGTCCCACTGCTTATTTAAACATTGCACTTAAATACTGCCTGCCTAAACTGTCCTGTACTTGTAGCATGACCACCAAGACTAGTCTTATGTCACAGTATATCTTGATTTTGTCTCTTTCTCTAGTATGGAATTAGATAGAGAGCATGTGAGCAAACTCGTGACAAATTGGGTCCCTGGGCTTGTTGTAGCCACGTTATACCCACAAAAGTAACGATATCGTCGCACCATCTTAAAACTTAAATTTAACTCAAAATTAAGTCGCTTCTAGTTTTAGTGTTTGATTCTGACATCGTGGACACTGCTTTATACGTTACGGTGCATACACACACTACCAACACTACCTATTTGGTCTAGGAATAACTCACAGCGGAAACAGTAGAGACGTCATTCACCGTTTAGCAAGTGGAAATCATTAGAATCAGAATCAGAATTCGATTTTTTTTATTCAAGTTAACCAATACAGGCACTTATGAATCGTCAATAAATAATAATAATAGTATCTCTACCACCCATTTGGAATACATTTCCTATGGAGAAGAATGGGCAAGAAACTCCATGGCTGCTTTTTTCGAATTACGATTTTTTTTTTGTTTTTCTTAATTACCAATTATGCAATATAACGTGAATGAGGCTAAACATTCTCAAAACACAATTAATCAACTATACAAACTACGTGCTATGCATGATTTAAAGGTAGGAAGGAGGAGGAAATGGGACAAATAGCTTAATTATTAAATTGCATGTCATATTAATTAATAAATATCACCAGACAACACATACTTATCGTTTGATCCTAAAATAAGCAACGCTTATATTATGGGTACCGTATGGACTCTGGGCGATCTAAATTACACCCAGACCAAGGTAAAGTTCTAAAAGACCATTTTCGAAATTTGTCGCTACCGGGAATTGAACGTGATACCACTTGGTGCACGAAATTAAGTGGCCACAAAACAAATACATTTCAAAAATTCATATAACCAATCCATTGCTCCATTGCTTTCTCTGTCATCAAACACACACTACCTAAAAACACACGAACATACTCGTACATAGAATACCTGTGTGCCAGTCTTGAGAATAACATATTTTTGTTGCTTTTATATATTTTTTTGTGGCTGTATTTTATATTTTTCCTATATACATATAGGATGCACATATAAAGGTAGCTTCAGTGCGGGCTTTTTAGATCCGTAGACGGGAATTGCCTAGGTATACAGGGTGTATCTAAAGTCCGAAATAATAATTTTCGATACATAAAAGTTAGCTCATGCTTAGTGAAGAAAGATTAAAGTCAAAGTCAAATCATTTATTCTGTATTGGCCTATGGGGGCACTTACAAATTGTCCAGTTTTTTTTTTTTCTTATATACTACTATACTACCACCGGTTCGAAACGCGACCTCGACTGAGAAGATCTGGCAAGAAATTCAGTGGGCTGATATTTTTTTTTAATCGCCAAACTTTTTAACGTCCCACTGCTGGGCACGGTCCTCCACTCAATGCGAGGGGGATTTAGGCCATAGTCCACCACGCTGGCCCAGTGCGGGTTGGCAGACTTCACACATCTATCGAGAACTAGTCAAGTTCCCTCAGCCGTGCAGGTTTCCTCACGATGTTTTCCTTCACCGTTTCATAGCAAGTGATAATCTCGGATGAAAATGAGATTCGCACATAAACCCAGAGGTGCGAGCCGGGGTTTGAACCTGCACACTTTGATTGCAAGGCGTGCGTTCGACCACTCGGCTACCACTGCTGCTAAAGACACAGGTACATATATCTCCAGTGCGTTGCCATTAGAGCTGCTTTTAATAATAAACATAAATAATAATACGTTAATAAGGCAACACATGATACACATTATACCTAACTACCATGCATTCTAAATTATGGACCTTTATATATTCGTCATAGGTATCGTCTTCTAGCCGTAAGGTACATCCATAACCTTATTCAGCAGTTAAAACTATACTTACTAGGGGCGGCTTTCAATATTCACAAAACAGAACCTGCAAATAGGATTCGTGATATTACAAGTAATAGAATTTTGATCTAATTTTTATACCATTCAGTTGTATACCCGATACTGATGCAAACGTCAAAGTATTACTTCGGACTTCTGAAACACCGTGTACTACATACATACATATACTCACGCCTGTATCCCATGGGGGTAGGCAGAGGTTGCCACACGCTACGATCCTGACATACCTCTTTCGCTTCATCCACAGTCATACATCTTTCCATGCACTTCCGTCGGTTAAGGGTGCTACGGACTTGACCTTTCTGGAAGAGACCGTTAATCTGGTCGTGAAAGGTCCTCCTCGGGCGCCCTCTTCCGACATTTCCACTCACGTTTGCCTGGTATATTTCTTTTGTCAGTCTACTTTCATTCATCCTCTCTACAACTACATACACTGTTGTATTATTAGACTATTTTGTTCACAATCTACAACTAAACTAAATTTATCCCTGAACTAAACTGGTCACAATTAAATATGGCCGTTTTGATAAGATAAGAATTTCGAATGTAAACTGTTCTCTGAATTGAATCAATAAAACAATAATAATTAAAATAATTACCGATAAGCCTGATATTGTGCTGATAGATCGCCAAGAGCGCCGTGCAATGATTATCGATATCACTGTCCCCCATGACGAGAATCTCATGAAAGCAGAGAAAGATAAAGAAAGCAAGTATCTTGATCTGGCTCACGAGGTTGTCGACATGTGGGACATTGATGCGGCAATCGTTGTACCGATAGTCGTTTCCGCCCATGGCTTATTAGCCAAGAGCCTCGACAAACACCTAAAGAGGCTCGCGTTAGGCAGCTGGATCAAGGGACAGATTCAGAAGGCGGTACTTCTGGAGACGGCGCGCATTGTGAGGAAGTTCCTCTCTCTGGAGCCCTAACCACTGGTAACTAGTACTCTGTTCCAGATGCCGGTGGGGAACTGTTTTTTAAATTTATTTTTTATATATATATTTAAAAATGTAATTTACAAGAAAGATAAGAAATAAAGAAGAAAATAATTAAATCTTCTTTTTCTAAAAAGTGGGTACAATATATTTTCTTAAATTCCGTTAGCCCTTCTAAGCCAAGCTTAGTAAGCTAAGCTAAACTAAGCTTGTACGTAAAGAGTCGGCTCAAATCAACAGTATAATAGCTAGGCCAGCCTTGATCATTGTCTTTTCTTCTACTTTTATCTCATAACTATGATACATCACGCCTGTATTCCCCGAAGGGGTAGGTAGAGGTGCACCACATTCCACCTATACTTCGCTGACATATTTTTGGTCCCAATGTAATAGGGGGCAAGCCTATTACCATTATACCGGGGACGTTCTCCCTCGATACGAGGGAGATTTAGGTCATAGTCCAACACGATGGCCCAGTGCGGGTTGGTGAACTTCACACGCCTTTCTATAGATGTGCAGGTTTCCTCACGATGTTTTCTTTCACGGCTCCGCAAGTGGTAACCATTATTGAAAATGACATTCGCACTTGAAAGTCTTCCAGGTGCGAGCCCTGGGTTTGAACTTGCACCCCTTACGTTCAAAGCGGCCGTTGAACTAACTAGACTACCACTGTTTCTCATAAATCTCATTACTGTTACATTTAAGAACCAAAATACTAGAAACTAGTAACCTATTTCATCCACTTTGGCAATGGTCTTAGTAGCGGAACTGGCAGCGCATAGGCTTCATAAACTTGAGATTGCGAGTTCGATCCTCACCTGGATTCACTTTTTGTTAGCTCACTTATAATAGCTCTAGTTAAATTATCTTTAAATACTTGTTAAAACTTCAAAGTTAAGGCTAAAGTGACTTGAATGTTGATCCCAAGTTAAGTTGCTCAACTTAAAAAATATTAGTTTAGTTCCAGTAAGTTTAAATTATCATTATGAAGCTTTTTTAAGTCGTTTAAACTTTTCAATGTTCTGACAATTTAATTTTAAAAAATATATTGAAATTTTAATCTAACAAAATTTCAATTACGAAGCTGTTTTTAAACATGAAATTGAAATTCCTAAAAACCCGCGTAATCTTATTTAAAAAAAAAAAAAAAAACATACCTATCCTATCCCAATGTTTATAAACGTAAGAATTTGTGAGGATGGTTGGATGGATGTTTGTTACCCTTCTACGCAAAAACTACTGAACGGATTTTGATGAAGCTTTACAGTATTATTGTTTATACATCAGAATAACATATAGGCTATAATTTATAACGATATTGAAATCATCAAACTCTTCGCGGACGAAGTCACGGGTAGAAGCTAGTAGTTTATAATAATTAAAAACAAAGTTGTTTAATCTTTTAAGAGTACAGATAGACGTACTAATATATTTTATACAGACTTGGCTAACATTAAACAAAACATATATATATATATAAGGTAACCAACATGAGAAATAACCCTGCGACTCGTCGCTTCAATAAAAAAAAAACATTAAAAAATAAAGAAAAACCATAAAAGCTGCCGTCTTGCGATGCGTTATCATTTTTATATGTCCCCCCCCTTCTCAACCCTTTCATCACCCCCCTCCACCCTCAAGATGCAAGCCCACACACACACGTAACATCTTATAAATGGGTTAAAGAAAAATGTGTCTACCTGAAAACGTACGATGCATTCGTTTTTTTCTTGTTCCCCTTACATTTTCTCCGCTATCCGCGATTCTCATATCGGCAATATAAAACTGAAAAATACATTTCTCGCGCACACCGCATTATCATCCTTGACATACCAAAAATAGAGCCCAAAATCTCGTGTGGGTATCCGAAAAAATAAAGCACACACACATATGAAAACTTAGTCCACACAAGAAGCCGCGCCGTTTAGAAAAAAAAATAAAACGCACACATATAAATTGCATGCAGCCCGAAAGGGATGCACTCAGAGTCATAAAATACACACACATACACGGATATTCACACATGGACGCGTACCGTCTCGGGCGGGACACACACACGCGTCCTACCACGTAAGAACACACCCACACATGTGTCTATCTAAAGAAAATCTTGCATGTGTTGGAAAAATGCTTTTCCTTGCACCAAGCTCACGGGAAGAGTTTCATAGCGAATACCTCGCGGTAAAGACTGCTCGTTCTTATAACAAATTCTTGAAAAAAATATCAGAAACCAAACCAAAAAATCGGAAACAATAAATTTAAACAGTTTAAAACACTCCCCAATCGATCGGCCACGGTTACCGCTCAAAGGAATTCCTCGTCCGTTTCGCGGCTTAGGAGAAAATTAAAAAAAAAAATACTTAAAAATGTGACAAAAAGAAGCGCGCGAAATGAAAAACTTAAAGCCTCCGCTTTAAAAGAATGTTCAGTGACCGCGGTAAATGATTTGACGGTTTAATTTTTAATTGAAAGTATGAAGTTTTTTTTAATGAGCGGCGACACGTGTCTCGTACCGCATTAGCGATGTAAATGTGTCCGTTAATGAGATTGTGTTTGTGTGTGTGTTGTCTGTGTGTAAAGATGGCGCGATTATGTTGCGTTCGCGTGTTGCGAAATTTAAAAAAAAATCGCCGCATTTAAAATTGGAATTCGAATTAGATGTATCGTTTATAACGACACTCGCAATTTAATGATAACCATCGATTATGATATTAAAACGATTGTGACGATATTATGCGATAATTTTGTTGTAGAACAAAGGATTCCATTTTCGAATTTTATATTTTCTTTTTTTCCTTTTTTGTGACAACAAAGTGCTGCATGTAGATAACCAGTATTTAAATGTTTTTGTACAAAATTAATTTGATTCATTTAACATTTTTACATATTTTATTTTTTTAGTTAAAAACTAGTTAATTACCGAATTTAAATATAATGATAAATAATATATATCATATAGAAATATAATTCATGGGTAACTTAAAAATTGGTTTACTCAAAATCGTAAATCTTGTCAAGGCTATGTTACCAAAAAACTTTATTTATAGTTTTTGTAATCTTTACATTTCTATTTATACAGCTATAGACAACATAAAACTATATACTTATTAGAAAACAGACAATGATAAATTTTATAACAGTAATAAAAAAATTATAAAATAATTTATGATGATTTGTCACACCACACTATAGATTTATTTATTTTTCAATTTGACAAATGAAATGACAAAAACTGTCATAAGTCTAATTTATAACATTAAAACAATACTACTTTAGTGGTGGTGGCTGTTTTAAAGGACACCCTTCCTTAAGTCCAAATAAACATTTTATACTGATGCGGAGAGTAAAATTGAGAATACTGTTTCTGTGTGCCCGCCTTTTGGACACATCCCTAGTTCCCTTTGAACGTGGGAACTGGGTTATTGGGTTAACAGTGCTATATTTTTAAATATTTCTTATTTTTTTTTATTAGCAATAGGCTCGCGCCCTGTCACAATGGGACCAAAACTAAATTGACAAAATGTGTGGGTATCTCTGCCTACCCCATAAAGCGTGATTTTTTTTGTAGGGTCAAAGTGATTTTGACATGTTTGAATTCAAATAAAGATCACTTATTGGAATACATGCTATTGGAAATATTTAAATTTAGTATAATAGTTAAAAAACATGTATTATTTTTACACGCATTTAAAAGAATGTTTAATAACATAGTCACTATTTTCAAAGTAAAAAGGATATACAACTAAAAAGAAAAAATATGTATAAAACATCTCATGCGGCATACCAGTACATAATCGTCATCATCACGCCTGTATTCCCCGAAGGGGTAGGCAGAGGTGCACTGCAGTGCGCCCACCCTTCGCCGATGTATTTTGGTCCCAATGTAATAGGGGGCGAGCCTATTGCCATTACTCTTTATGGGTTATAAAGAAAACTGATAGAAATTGTATTATAAAAGTCTCCTTATTTAAGTCAGCCGTTGCTCTTTCAGATATTGTAGCCAGCTCTACGCTAAATATGAAAGTTCAACCTTATTTTTACGGCTGTGCCCTAGATCCATAAATACTTTGTCTAGGTCTATTGATTGCGGTATAGGTGTCTAGATTTAGTTAAAGAAAATAGTACAATGGAGGATTATGTTTTAGAGTAGCTATTCTGTTTTTTGTTTCTTCTATGTATTATGTTACTCAAATTTTTGCATGATTTTTTGAAATATATTTATGTAATATTACTTTTTTTAACAAACAGAGTTAATTCTGTATAATAAAATAATCCAATCGTAGGAAATTAATAATAACGTCAAAAATCAAACTCATTTAAATGTTCCTTAAAATAAACCAAAAAATAGTAATTAAAATTAAATTATAACATTGTGACTTTTTTTTGAACTGTTTACTAATAAAAAAAGGGGTTTGACCGATTTGTTTTTTGTTTTCTTCTGTCTAATACAGGGGTGTATTCAAATTTAAATTATAATGGTGACACGAATTTCGTAGGGTAGTATTTAGTTTTTAATAAAAGCGCTTCTATAAAAGAAAACGGACGAGGAAATCTATAAAAGATCAACTATTTGTAACCGAGTTCCAGGCGCCTCCTACCCAACGATAGTTCCTATTAATACCTACATAACTTATGAAGATATATTTATTTTTATTTCTATAAAATTTATTATAGACACTAGTGTGATTTATAGAAAATTAAATATAAGTGAAACAGTGCCAATTATGTCATTGACATTATCAAATACAAATATTTACGGGGATCCAATGAATTTGCAAATGAAACAAGAATTCGACGATTTCCCCACTGATGATAATAAAATGAATCATGTTGATAGCAATAATTCAAGCGATGGTATATCCGAGGCTAGTGATCTCGAAAACAATGGTCCAACAGACGAAACAACATCCCCATTAGATTACACAGAAAACACATTGTCTCTAAACCCAGTGGCCGATTTCATAAAGAAGGAATTCTTACCGGATTTCGCGAATCCATTTCGGAATCAGAATTTGGGATTCAAAGATGGGTTTCAGAACTCCCCGTTCTTGCTCCCAACGCAATTGTACAAGAATTTCTTGGCCAATCTTGGAAAGAGGAGGAAGAATATGGCTGATTGCTATTCACTGTATCAGAGGAATATGTTGTTCTCGAATGGATTTGGTCTCGAAGCGTCTGATGATGAGAATAATGCTGACAGAGTCACAGAGTCACCTGACGAGGTAATTTTACTTTAATTATAATTAAAAAGTATCCTCCTACTATAAATTAATACAACATTAGCAGTATTGTTTTAAATATTACTTTCATTTTTTTACAGTTCCACAAAATCTTTAAAATAAGACAGTTAATATTAAAACAGCTGCTAGATGTGTTGGTGATCTGGTTCCTGGTATTCTGTTTGATTTCAATCACATAAATCTATACCAAACACGTGCTTTGTTACGACCATACAAAAAAGAGGTTCTACACAAAAACTACTCCTTGCCAACACGTAATTCAAATCTAATAAGACGTTAAAATTAACAATATTAAATATTTTTGACTCTAATAGGAGTCTTCAATACTACCCTTATTAACTACAAAACAAATAATTGAAATAGGACTACCACGATCTACGCCAGGGTCTTGTTAGCCAAGTTTGTTGGAACCAATAGTTTCTCCAATTAACTCCACAACCAGTTATAATAAAAGCCGCATAATTAAAAAAAAAACAATTTTCTGATCCTCATCTGTCGCTTTAAGTCTGATAGGATCGGCAGGGGTCCACAACATAGGCTTTATGCTGGCTGTTGTTGCTGCATTTCCATCCAAAGATTGCCTGGTATCTCTACCAGGCAATCTTTGGATTGGATTGGTCGGCCTTATTGTTACACTTATTGATTTTTTTATTATGTATCTAAGAGGTGGAAAGTAAAGAGTTATCTTTCTATCTATTGCGTGTGTAGTTGTTAGTCCCAATTAAAGTTTTTTTTTTTGTTTCAACCTATTATGAAATATAATCTTCATGTTTACTGTCACCTGTCTTAAAACTTACAGCTTTAGGGTTAAATCAACTCTAAATCAAGGTATTTTCCTCTAAGCATTTACCAATTTTCTATAAGTACTAGGGTTGGCGTCTTACCAACTCTGTTTTAGCTAATATTTGCACACAATATCACAAGTTCTCCAAGATCAAGTGATGATTGTGAGCTTAAAGGGGTGTATGAAATTATCTAGATAATAGGAAATTTTGCTGCCAATTGGTGGAGTCACTCTCACTCTGTCGATTTGGAATTCACACCATCAAAACCTTACCTCTTGCCATGACCATTTGTAAAGGATATTTGTAGAGACTTCAAGTCTAATTACATATTAAGATTATTCAAATTGTGCTAATCCATGGTGTTGTTTCAGAAGGCGGGTGCATCGTCAGCGTTCGTGTGGAGCGGAGGGGGGGTGACCGGGGGTGGTGGGCAAGAGCAGGCAGCCGCGCAGCCCGCCGCCGTGCCCACAGGTAAGAGATCAGCATACTGGTGATTACTTTTATGGGGTCATCTTTGCCATGGCATGGGGGTCGAATTGTGAGAAGAACTACATTCTCAATTGCAAAGAGGATTAAAGCCACGATCATATAAAAAAAAAACAGTTAGCAAATATGACTTGCTGCTTTATAGAACAAATTCCTTATTTCTCAATAACTGAATTTTATCTGGCTATTAATTACTTGAAACTGGCTAAAATACCCAGTAACTGAGGTGAAGCCATTCTGTATCTTATTCCTCGTTCAGTTCATCCATAATTTTGAAAAAGAGAAGAAGAAAGAAGACTTTCATCGTAAGACGTGGAGTTAAGTCTTTTATTTGGTGATTTTGTTGATGACAGGCACTTCAGGCGGCGGCGGGGCCCAGGGTCTGGTGCACTGGATGTCTGTCATGGCGGAGCACATGGGAGGGGGGCACCATGACCCCTCCCACTATGCACTACCTCCATGGAACAATGGGGGTGTCGATGTAAGTACACTTTTGTAAAATACCACTCACGTAGGAAAACTATGGATCGTTGTATTTCCAAATAAGCGCTTCTGTTCTAGCTTTTGGAGAGTTTGAAGCGGTCCATTCCTAAGATTATATATATAGAGTAAGATATAAGATAGTATTATTTCAGCTACGTGACAAAGCTAAGACATTATCAATGTGCTTAGTTCTACAAAAACACACACTGTGTGTCTACACACTGGTAAACTTCTATACCAATTTTTTTAAACCTATTTTTTTTTTGTTTTTAATTTTTTTTTGCTAATTACATATACAAGGTGTAAATAGTCACAATTAACCAACGCAAACTTTTACCGTAAAAGCTAAAAAGTATGCCTTAAATAGACTTAAAAGTGTATGTAACTGTTAAAGCTATTTTCGTAGTAATTAATGTCAAGTTCTTCTATTGATAGGGTTTTTTTGCCAATACTAAAATGTACTGTATTAATTTAGAGAAAAAGCACATTTTGCAACGAAATGTCATTTCGACTCATGGCTTTTGCCGCAAACATATAATTGGGTTTGACCCCTGCCTTTGCTATGCTAGTGATGTGAACCAACTCATAGAACAATAGTAGGTTAGTATTTAGCTCAGTAAGCTAATGAAAAAAAATATCACGACTATAATCCCTGAATTATGTAGAGATGTACCTACTATACTGCACTCACACTTTGTGGACGTATTTTTGGTCCTAATGTACTAAGGGGGCGAGACTATTGCCACTATACCGGGCACACTCCCCCTCAATACGAAGAAGACTTGGACCATATTTGACCACGCTGGCTTAGTGCAGGTTGGTGAACTTCACACACCTTTTTATAAACGTGCAGGTTTCCTCACAATGTTTGCCTTCACCGTTTAGTAAGTGGTAATCATTAATGACAACAAATGCACATGAAATCCAAAATGCTTAGAGGTTTCAACTTACACCACTAGGCCACTACTACTAGCTAATGAAACTATTAGTAATCATGCATTATATTCCACAAAAAAATAATAATATTCCATTCCTTTCGTGATTTTTTTTTCTTAAGTTCAAGCATGAACTAATAATACTTTCTTAATCTATGGTTCAAGATAAAAAATATCGTTACGTTATTTTTTTCTCACGAATCTACGAATTTGCATACGCGCAGAGACACAAAAGTGGATCATTTATTATTGGAACAAAATAAAAAAAAGAAAGAAATCGCGCATCGTATACTAAATAGACAAAACCTGTTTAGCGATTCAGAACGCATCATTACCAAAATATTTAATACCTAACAACATTACACACAAAATTATTAACATAAACTTTATTACGTAGACATAGGGGTGAGTTTACAGTTTTGCGAACGCATTTAATTTGTTTCTCTCAGAGTACTCGAACTAAAGAAATCTTTGACGCCCGCGGAGTCGCAAAAATATGCAAATATGTTGGACAACCCTACTTGTTGCATATTCTAATGAGCAACCCTACGTGTGTTTTGAATAAGGAACTATTTTTTTTTAAATTTCGATTTTCAAATTTATATTTTATTGTGCAGTATTAGAATACAGTTTTGAATGTTGTGATATTAAGCTAGTGATGATCATTATGTTAAGTATGACGGATTAGGTAAATATCCGGATACTCGAAGGTATTAGACGATATATTTGTGATTAATTATTTTCTATATTTCTTGAGGTCGGTATGAGACAGTTTAGCATTATTCCCATAAGTGACATTTTTGCATAAATACCATGGGAATGTTTTTATAATTCATTCACACTGCGTTCATTAATATTATATGTTAATAATGATAATACATGCGAATTTAAGTATTTTTTCAGAAATAGTAGTATTATGAAATTTATATCTAGCACAAAATAAATATCGAATTCCTGAAAAAAAAAATAAGCAAATTTTTTTTGTTCATTTAATGGTTTCAGCCGATATGGTGAGGGGTCACCATAACTGTCATATACCATGCCGCCATAACAATATTGTTATACTATTGCCAATATTTTTTGAAAGATTTTTTAGTAGTAAGCCTGCCAAAAAAATCTAATTAATTTTTCAAAAAATATTTTATATTAGTAGTTGCTAGGGCAGATTCGATTTCTCAGGCAATTTGCAAACAAGCACCAAGCCAAACGAATAATTAGACTTTTAAAAAAATGTACTCTGTGAAAAATTACTTAAAGATTAAATTTTTATTTTAAAACACACGCGACCAACGTCAAAATTCGTTCGCATCATCATTACATTTTGTTGAAAGATGAACTTATTCCATCAGTTAATACAATTAGTTTTTGTATAACTCAAACATTTTTCGTGTGATTTTTGGTTTGGGTCATGAAGGTAAAAGCCAATCATATAGTCCGTCTAGTTTCGCACAGTCCGCCCATTTCACGTCGAAACGTCAGGCGTATCACTTTTATCAGATCTGGCTCACGCTTGACGTCCATTTTTTTAACACAGCCGTTCGAAATTCGAATCACGCGAATGGTAGCCACGCCACGCTCGGTGATGCGCGGGCGCGCGAAAGTGCACACAGAGTGTATAATTATCAAATTTCATTGTTAACTGTTAATTATTGGGTTTGTGTTGATTATGTGGTATCAGTGATTTGGGAGTACTATGTTGTTATTGCGTATTAGCAAAATACTGCAATGATAAGTACCACACTAGTTGTGTACTAAGTATTAAAAACGATAATTGTTTTATGTATAAAATAAGTCTGGCTAGTTACATTTTTTTTTTTTTTGAAAATTGGAAAAATCTGTCTAGCAGCAATGTTTTAAATTATACTTTCGAATTCATCCGCCATCTTTATCACTGTCATCATCCATTTTTATTTATAATGTGTATTTATTGAATTTGCCCTTGCTATTAATTACTTGACACTGGCTGAAATACCCGCTTAACGCAGGTGGAGATATTCCTCATTTTATTCCATTGAATATCATTTCATTCATTTCGCAAAAAAAGAAGACGAAAACACTATGTTTCACACTTCACCAACGGCGGCTAGCCAAAAAAAAAGTAACAATACCACACACTGGAGCGTTGTAACAAAAATAACACGTCGAAAAAAGTAAATTTTTGAATTACGACAAAGAAATTGCCAATATTGCATTGTACGGGACCCCTGCTAACGATATTTTGATGACTGCCGTGAGCATACTATAATGAAATAATAAAAAGACAAAAAAAAAAGAAAAGTTATGAGACTACTATGATGTCCTATACATATCGGTGCGTTGAAAAGTGCGCGATTTTTTAACAGTACCACAACGAACTGCCATATTTTTATTTTACAAAATGAAATTATTTTTTTTTGTGTGAGGCTTTTTATTTTTTTACATTAAAAACTAGATACCTACTTACAATGAAAGTAAAAATACAATGTTAAAAATAATATGCAAAGAAATACCTCCACTTAAAGATATGTCTGTGTGACTTTTAATTTATGTACATTGAAAACTAGATACAATGAAACTAGATACTAGATAAAAAATACTAGATAAAAAAGAAATGTTAAAAATAATATACCAAGAAATATCTCCACTTAAATAAATATAATAGAATAAGATTAGGTATTGCTACATTCGCAATTGGCAGGCATTCTGTCAATATCAAGTACATGTGCCAATAATAAAATAAATAAACACTAATGGCGGTTGATACCCTACCTAGCTACTTTAGTAACTTCTAAATGAAGCACATTTCTTGTACGAAATGTCATCAACGCAAGCTAAATACTAATATGGCGGATGATACTCTAAAACCTACTTTAGTAACTTCTAAATGAAGCACATTTCTTGTATGAAATGTCATCAACGCAAGTGAATTTAGCCGCGCGTTTTTCCCATAGATATTTGATATCTGTATTTACTTAGAGTACATTTTCAAAAATTGTCAAGTGAAATCTCTCGCCTCTGTGTGTCCAGGGCGTTATGAGTGATCCCACTAGGGTAAGGCGACCGAATGTCGGATAAAAAAACTGAGCATATCGTGTTAATAATATTGCGATTATATTAAAGAACTTAGGTATTATACGACATTCATTTTCATAAATATAGATAGATCGGACCGCAAAGAACAACTAAATATGAGGGTACCCAGTTATTAACTATGACATCAGGACGTCTAACACCTCAGCCCCCCCGTGACCATGGTTGCTGTAAAGCAGCCGAAACGTCGGAAAAATAAAATAGTAAATAAACGCGATAAAATCCGTAAAATAGTTTAATTTCAATGTATAGATAGATACTTTATTATTCCACTTCTAAAAGTGATATTTGCCCGGTAACCAATGAAAGTACAATAATTCTGTGTACGATAGGATATAGTCCATACATTTAACTGTGTTTCACAAAATGGCAATAGGCTCGCCCCCTATAACGTTGGGACCAAAATACATCGGCGAAGTGTGGGTGCACTGCAGTACACCTCTGCCTACCCCTTCGGGGAATACCGGCGTGATGATGTATGTACAGAAAATACAAACAACTCATATTAATTTTTAATAATATACTAACGGTGATAACTTTTGTTTTATCTATACATCTTCTATACATACATACAAATAAATAAAATTGGAGTGTCTGTTTGTAATACCAAAATAACACTTTTTTACCAAATGCGTATGAAAGTATATACGATACCTATAACGAAAACGTAATTTTAAAATTTTTTGTCTGTCTGTCTGTTTGTTTGAGGTAAACTTCTAAACGGCTGAACCGATTTCAATGGGACTTTCACTGACAGATAGCTGACGTTCCAAGGCGTAACTTAGGCTACTTTAATTTTAGAAAAAGCATTAGGGTTCCGCGGGAAAAACATAATACCCATATTTCCGGGTAATCTCCCTAAAGTCCACGCGGGCGAAGTCGCGGGCACAGCTAGTATAGTGTAAAAGTGTAAAAACCTTAAAATGTTGAACACAATTACTACACCGTACTGTACAAATTTCAAGTAATATTTAAACAATACTGCTACATGAGTAGTACAATAATATTATATTACTTTGTAATCTTATTTTATTTGGAACTAGCTGTGCCCGCGACTTCGCCCGCGTGGACTTTAGGGAGATTACCCGGAAATATGGGTATTATGTTTTTCCCGCGGAACCCTAATGCTTTTTCTAAAATTAAAGTAGCCTAAGTTACGCCTTGGAACGTCAGCTATCTGTCAGTGAAAGTCCCATTGAAATCGGTTCAGCCGTTTAGAAGTTTACCTCAAACAAACAGACAGACAGACAGACAAACAATTTTAAAATTGCGTTTTCGTTATAGGTATCGTATATACTTTCATACGCATTTGGTAAGAAAGTGTTATTTTGATATTACAAACAGACACTCCAATTTTATTTATTTGTATATAGATACTTACTACTACAGCCCTTTTAACGTCTCACGGCTGGGTACGGACCTCCCCTCAATGCGATGGGGATTCGGGCCATAGTCCACCACGCTGGCCCAGTGCGGGTTGGCAGACTTCACACATCTATCGAAAACTAGTCAAGTTCCCTCAGACGTGCAGGTTTCCTCACGATGTTTTCCTGCACCGTTTCAAAGCAAGTGATAATTTCAGATGAAAATGAGATTCGCACATAAATCCCTGAGGTGCGATCCGGGGTTTGAACCTGCACACTTCGATTGCAAGGCATGCGTTCGACCACTCGGCTACCACTGCTTACCTAGCTCTATTTTGTTAATAATATCATGTTCTCAATACGCTCGAAACAATTTCTCACATTATTCATTTAAACATCAATCTCTTTGATCTCCTTCAATCAAACTCAAGAACAAGATTAATTAAAGCAGAAACCACAATTAAAAATTTCTCACAAGAACAAATTTATTAACCAGATCAGTCAAGCGTTAAAAATGGATTAAAATTTAACAATGAACACTAACCGACTGTCAGATATAATGCGATGTCTTAATTCCATTACAACAATCAATTTAATAAGTCAACCGTTTCTTAAATCCAATCTTATAGTGAGCTTTAAAGACACACTATTAAAATCCAAAATGGAATATCTCATTTTATTCGGGATAGTAGACTATTACGAATTTACCTCTGTCAAAATCAATTATTCACAAAATAATAATTATTTGAATAAGATTTATTTGATAATCGTTTGTCAAAATCGCTTAGGGGCGTTCTCCGCAAGACAATCGCTGACAATTGTTCACCTCACCCTACTTTTGTTTCGGGTATTGTTCACGATTGATTGTGTAATATTTTAGGTTACAATTTTTAGGGTTCAATATTGTTTTTTTTTAAACATTTCCAAAAAAATTGTGACAGAAAAATATATAGCCAAGTTGATTTTACGCTTACTGTGAAAGAAATATAAATATCTGACGTAGGCATACCCGTGTTCACTAACAAAGACACTAAAAACTAAAAGACACTTGCCAGTTTCAATACTCTTCATATTTAAGCACCATGATACGGCGTTTTGAAAACTAACATTACTCATCTAAAAGATCCTTATACCTGAATAATATTGTTATGCATAAATTTTTAAGGCCTCCTTCATCTCATTAGTGTTCTTATTTTAACATTATTACGGTCTTTTTACAGTTTGTATACTTATAACAAACATACTTAAATTAAAATGAAAGCAATCACAAAAATAAACTGCGGTAAGGCGTGACAACTGTTTTTTCTAAGGTTTTTTAAGGTTTACAAACGGCATTTAGAAAACTTTTGTTATAGGTGGTTGGATGTTTTTTTTTGGAAAAAACTGATTTTCAATTTAATTGTAAAAATAAATAATACGGAACCACGCTCAATATTACCGACTTTCGTAATCGATTTCACACAAAATTTGCTAATAAATGTTTTGCTATTTCATCTTATCTGTAAGGGGTGAGTCCCAGTTCCCGTACCTTGGATTTTATGCTTCATTTGACACAAACTTACCCTATTATATTGTTGTGATATTAATTATATTATTTTTGAGCCGGGTGTACGTAGATAATTATTTTAAATTCACGCCTGCATAGATAGGTAGCCAGAAGCGATTTCTCAGACATCAATATAAATTATCTTTCAAAAGTTTTTATTACAAGCTTTATATTAACTTGCAATGTATGTCCGGGTGAAATCTTACAACTGAATTTTAAATCAGTAATCTTTAACCGATTGAGCTGAAATTTGGTATACACGCTTATTTTGGATGACAATGTATGATTAGCTATGTGACGTCATTCTTATTCCAATATGGAGGATCATCCAAGATGGCGGAATAGTTATTTTTTCTGCACTGCCACAGTATGGGTATCAATTGAAAGGGCTTGCTGAGAAAAACACGAAAACTAAGGGCAATAAAAAAAAAACTTGTTCTTAAAAGTTTTTTATATAACTTTTATTATTTGACGTTGGCTTAGTCTACTAGAAGTACTAGACTCCTAGTAGTACTAAAGTAGTAACGACTACTAGTAGTCTTGGCGTAGGCCCCTCGGCTTATTGCACCAGCTTGAGAGTTCAATTCCCGTCTCCAGCCAATCTCCTTTTTGTAGACGTGTAAGCTTCCTTAAGTTCAGCAAGTGAATTTTTAGAAATTTTTATTAATTATTTTTTAGAATTTTTAGAAATGACAAAAACCTCAGTAATGCGATCTCAGGGTTTGAACCTGCACCCCTTATATTCAACGCGGACGTTATACCAACTAACTAAGTTAACTAGGCAATCAAAATCGCCATCATTTAACTCTATCAACCCCTAAATTTCACCTTGACTGTACCCCAAACACAAGTACAGTCGGCACAAACAAAAGGTTTTAACCAACGAATAATCGGGAACAATAACGATACGCGTATCTATAGTTACGGTGGCCACAATTTTGACAGCGCGGAGACCGGTCCGGGAAGATTAATGGATGGTCTACTCATCGTCGTAATGACGCCCCCGCCGCTTGTTCTAATGACATACGGTGTAGGGTGACTGTACTTAGCTGAGAGGGAAGGATATTCCTTTTCTTGTTTGACTTATTTGGCTCTGGTTTTCCTCGTGTCATTTGCAATGTAGAAATTACAGATAAATTGGTAGATAAGTAGTTTTTTTGCGGCATGGATTGAATGTTACGTTGCGTTGATTTAATGTGGTCAGTTAATAAAATTCATGCAAACAAAATTTTAATAAGAATATTAGGTTCAAAAAAAATTATCGGTACAATCGGCGATCTAAGAGCAGGTCATTTTCTCACTCAACGAGTGACTCTAGCACTTTAGCGTGGGAATGCAGCCAGCGTCTTGGGTATGCTTCCTCATGATACAATTATTTTACATATTTTAAAAATTTACTTATTAGTTTAATCTCCTTTTCAAATGTACTTTATAATTGTAAATATTTTGTAAATGTTTGTGATTGGAATAAAAGGTAATATTATAAAGATACTGCTAATGAAAGGGTGGTGTTTAGTATATAGATAAATAAAATTAACTCAGGTATGCTCATTTTATGTACGACCAACTAGTTATTTTTTTTGGACGTCTTTTTGGCACGTTCATGTATCTGTTTTTTATATTAATTTATATATTTCATAAAAATTGGTTACAAAATATCATCGTGTATTACATTTAAAAAAATAGAAGATATCGATAAGAGTTCAGGGGCCCGATTCTCTCAAGATCAACATCTTATGTCGAATTAGAGACGACGTCGACCTTGCGAGAATTGTGTCCCAGGACTGTCCGAACAACATCTTAAACATGGCTACCACCGAAACATCCTTGCTTAATGTCTTTGCGGCACCGGAAAAAAAGTCTGGCATGTTTATCTTGGAAGGACGGAGTCGTTGCGAATTGCCGACTCTCCCCCGAATATCCAACGCTAATCGATTTTAGTTGGACGACGTCTAATTATTTGGATTAATTGTGGACACCCCTCTGTACGGCCAATTTCC
Source organism: Ptilodon capucinus (assembly GCA_914767695.1). Taxonomy (NCBI): domain Eukaryota; kingdom Metazoa; phylum Arthropoda; class Insecta; order Lepidoptera; family Notodontidae; genus Ptilodon; species Ptilodon capucinus. The sequence continues at coordinate 6,695,212 of OU611831.1, forward strand.
TTGTATCTAGTTAAGAATATTCTTTGTATGTTATTACGTTCTTATTCTATTCGTTTGCCCCCTTACCACCTGTCTTGAAACAATATAAATGTTGCCAGATATAACATACTTATCGTTTGATAGAATTGTATGAATAGTAACTATAGGAATTTGATCTCAATTCCACCATGTTTTTAGAGTTCCGTACCCAAAGGGTAAAACGGGAACCCTATTACTAAGACTTCGCTGTCCGTCCGTCTGTCACCAGGCTGTATCTCATGAACCGTGATAGTTAGAGGGTTTAAATTTTCACAGATGATGTATTTCCGTTGCTGCTATAACAACAAATACTAAAAAAATGAATATTTAAGGGGGCCCCCATACAACTAACGTGTTTTTTTGACGTTTTTATAGATAATGGTACGGAACCCTTCGTGCGCAAGTCCGACTCGCACGTGGCCGGTTTTTATTCGTTAATTTCTTTAACTCATATTATCACGAATCCTATTTAAAATTTGCATGTTCCGTTTTGTGGATATTGGTAGCTGGCCCTCATAAGTGTAGTTTACACTGCTGAATAGGATTATGGATGTACCCAAAGACCAGAACACGATACCTGTGACAAATATTCAAAGGTTTATAACTCAGAAACTATGATACCCAAAGTATAATTTCGGGCTTCTGATACACCCTGTATAAAAAAGCGTATGTATGTATTGGTGCCTTTTATACCTTCCGTGTCTCATTTCGTATGATACCCTAAGGCCTTATTCTCACTGCAAAGTTGCTGACATACAAACCGAATCGATATATTGCCCGCGACTCTACCATAAACGGACGGACAAAGTTTTTTATTAGTATACTTTTTGCAACTCTACTTTTATTTCCAAGAATGGTGGGTAGGTGTTGTTAAAAATTTGGCGAAATCTCGAATAGTTATAGTAGATAAAAAATGTAGAGATGCTATTATGAATAACAAGTCGCTCATATTGTCTCTATCGCATGTGTTCTCGTCAAAAGTATGATACTGAAATCCTACTAAAAAGGTTGTGAGGATGGATGGATCATGGATGTTTGTTACTCTTTCACGCAAAAACTATTAAACGGATTTTGATGAGACTTTACTGTATTATTGTTTATACATCAGAATAGCATATAGGCTATAATTTATAAAGATAATAAACAATCAAAGTTTGCGCAGACGAAGTCACTGAAAGAAGCTAGTAATTTAAAATATAACAACACATATAAAATAATATATTATTTACATCGAAAAGCCTTATTTAAGTATTATACTAGACTAGCTGACCGGGCAAGCTTCGTTCCGCCTTAGAATGAGTGACATACGAAAGCAGCGCCACCTACCGGGTCCAATTGTGAATCTAAACCATCCAGGGTGCCACCAAAACGCATACAAAAAAAATCATTTAAAACGGGCCAGCAGTTTAGGAGGAGTTAGCTTACAACGAAAAGTGGCATTGATTTTTATACATATACTAGCTGTGCCCGCGACTTCGCCCGCGTGGACTTTAGGGAGATTACCCGGAAATAGGGGTATTATGTTTTTCCCGCGGAACCCTGATGCTTTTTCTAAAATTAAAGTAGCCTAAGTTACGCCTTGGAACGTCAGCTATCTGCCAGTGAAAGTGCCATTGAAATCGCTTCAGCCGTTTAGAAGTTTACCTCAAACAAACAGACAGACAGACAGACAAAAAAATTTAAAATTGCGTTTTCGTAATAGGTATCGTATATACTTTCATACGCATTTGGTAAAAAAGTGTTATTTTGATATTACAAACAGACACTCCAATTTTATTTATTTGTATAGATATAGATATATTGATTGATGATTTCTAGAATAATTATTGCTAGAAGGTAAGCCCAGAATTATTTCCATATCTATTACAAAAGGATTGCCGGATAGAAAAATCAAAGGCAAAAAAAGGATACAGGCCCTTAATTGTACAGTCTTACTTAAGTCCATCACGCAACGTCATGTAGAAGTAAACAGAGGTGTAATTGAAGTGCACCCACACTTCTCATATTTCTATCCCAATGTAACAGGCGGTTAGATTAACATTATACAAAGCACACTCCCTTCAACGCAATGGCAACACTCGCCATAGTTCACCACCCTGTCTCCATGTAGTTTGGTAAACTTCTACTACTACAGCCCTTTTAACGTCCCACTGCTGGGCACGGGCCTCCCCTCAATGCAAGGGGGATCCAGGCCATAGTCCACCACGCTGGCCCAGTGCGGGTTGGCAGACTTCACACATCTATCGAGAACTAGTCAAGTTCCCTCAGACGTGCAAGTTTCCTCACGATGTTTTCCTTCACCGTTTCATAGCAAGTGATAATCCCGGATGAAAATGAGATTCGCACATAAATCCCAGAGGTGCGAGACGGTGTCAATCCCAAACCTGCACAATTTGATTGCAAGTCGTGCGTTCAACCACACGGCTACACTGGTGAACTTCACACGTCTTTATTTCTAAGTATATTACGTGACTGTCAATAAATAATATTTATCAGGATTTTTTTAACAGAAAAAATCTCTTTTATGTTGTAAGGTGTTGTTATTTATCGTGACTGTACATCTTAATTTTTTCTGTCAACAGGTTATTGATAAATGCCAATAAATAACATTATCAATACAATATTATGATGTATGTAACAATGCATTAGTTCATAACGCGCCGTATTATTGGCCCAATAAATTGTGGGGAAGTCGTTTTTGAGAATTATTTGTTAAGGGGTGAGTGTACAGTGTCTTATGGGGTTGACTGTACTATAATAGGATGGATGAGTTTTAATACTTGAATTTTTTTGTGAAAATATGATACCTGCACGTCTGAGGGCAATTTACTAGTTATCGATAGATGTATGAAGTCTGCCAACCAGCACTGAGCCAGTGTCGTGGACTATAGCTTGAATCCCCCTCGCATTGAGGGGAGGCCCGTACCCAGCAGTGGGACGTTAATAGGGCTATAATAGTAACAGTAAGGGCCAATTGTTTTGTAATGTTTATATCAAAAAATACTTAGTTAACAACACAATTGCCAAATTGTCACATAGGTTATATTTCACGGTTGTTTAATTAATAAGACAAAATTGATTCAAGTATCAAATTCTTGATATCGCGTTGTAAATACATATGAATTACCTGCACTGTCATTCGTTTCTCATACACGAAGATATAGTGAACAAAAAAATGAAAGGGTAGTAACCGCTACATACTTTTTTTTTTGTCTGTCTGTACGTGTCATCGCTCTAAACTGTCGTTGATTTTTTTTTAAGATTTTTGCAGTTATGTCTTTATTGTTTTTTTTTTGGTAACAGTCAAGGGTGGAATTATCTTTTTGAAACTAGGGGATTAACTATTTTTAAAATGTTCGCAAAAACGGCTCTCTACTCGACCAGTGTAGTTAGACTAGGTAGAGTAGCGGTAACGATATGAAAATCTTAAGAAAAAAAAATGTTACTTCGTCACGCCCGTATATTCCCGAGGGGTAGGCAGAGGTGCTCTGTAGTACACCAACACTGCGATATATGATCATGATGTAACATATAAAAAACTAAATAAACGCGATAGAATCCGTAAAATAGTTTTATTTCAATGTGTAGTATTCACGTAAATATAAGAAAACAATATGATGTAATAATCGTTAAAAATGTAACAAAATTATGCAACTCTACTAACTGACTCTACCACTTCTTCAAAATTTAGTGTGAGTTAATTAGAATGAACAAATATTACATCTCTTATTTTAAATATAATGAAAGAAGTCAAACCTTGTATAATGAAGCTCTTTTCTTCCGAATTTAGTCGAATCAGATTTTCAAATTTTGTAATAGTATGTCTCGCAATTCGGCGTGCCTCTTGACATAGGCCTCCTCTAGCTCTCTCCACTGAGCTCTATCCTCTGCTACTCTGGTCCAGTATGGCCCCAAGGTTAGACGGATATCTTCATTCCATCTTGTTCCCGACTGCGGCAAATTTCGGAAATTACCTTTAACAAATTTCCCCTTACTACTACAGCCCTTTTAACGTCCCACTGCTAGGCACGGGCCTCTCCTCAATTCGTGCGGGATTCAGGCCATAGTCCACCACACTGGCCCAGTGCGGTTTGGCAGACTTCACGCATCTATCGAGAACTAGGCAAGCTCCCTCAGACGTGAGGGTTTCCTCACGATGTTTTCCTTCACCGTTTCATACCCAGTGATAATCTCAGATGAAAATGAGATTCGCACATAAATCCTAGAGGTGCGGGCTGGGGTTTCAACCTGCACACTTTGATTGTAAGGCGTGCGTTCGACCACTCGGCTATCACTGCATCTTTTTCCCTTGTCTAGGTGTAATTGGGATTACCCCCAGTTCATTGTAAGGTACCCCATAGTACAAGCTTTGCTTACTTTGGCATCATACATAGAGCATATGGATGCCTGAAAGACAATCCTTACTAAACGACAAAAAATTGTTAAATGAGTGATATATACCATTTTTCTGCGTCGTTTGGTACGATTTTTACGATTTTTTGTCGCTTAATACGGACTTCAAGCGTCAATATGTTGCTGACGAAATTTAATTTATTTACGGTGGAAGTTTTTTTAAAATAAATCTCTTAGAAAATTCGGCGTAATAGAGGCATGAAAACACCCTTACGCCATCCATCTTAGGCAGCCGACAGACAGAGTCGCCGGGACTCATCAGGTTAATTTCCCCCTGTATGGCCAACGCCTTAAGTACATTTCTATTTCCTTGTTGATGTTCGTAATGTTTTCTTGTAATTAGTTGTTGAGTAAACATGACCGTTTAAATAGGCTTATTTAAGGTTAGTGCAAATAAATACAGTGGTAACCAGTGGTACGTAAAACGCTCTAAGGGCCGGCACCCACTGCCGGCACGGCACGGCATGGCATGGCAAAGGATTTTATTACTAATCAAGTTACTATTTTGAATCTTATTTCAATGAGTTTAGAGTTCATGTTACCTACTTTATTTCGCGGCATGCCGGGGCGCGTCGCGTCATGCCGCGGCACGTCGCGCATCGTGGTATCGAAATAAAGTAACATGAACTCTAAACTCATTGAAATAAGATTCAAAATAACTGGATTACTAATAAAATCCTTTGCCATGCCATGCCGGCAGTGGGCCCTAAGTGTTTCCTTGTCTGGGTGTAACTGAGATCGCCCCCAGTCCATTGTACGGTACCCATAGTACAAGCTTGGCTTACTTTTGGGGTCTTACGATAAGCATGTGTTATCTGGGGATATTTATTTAAATTTATAGATTGACCAATCCCACAAGAAAGAATTTTCGGGCTAATTTTGAATATTTTCTACTGTCAGTATTTGTAATAGGTTTTTGTAACAAATGGGTGTACTATTACTAACATAAGTATAACTACAGCCCTTTTAACGTACAACTGCTGGGCACGGGCCTCCTCCCAATGCGAGGGAGATTCAGGCCATAGTCCACCACGCTGACCCAGTGCAGGTTGGCAGACTTCACACATCTATTGAGAACTAGTCAAGTTCCCTCAGACGTGCAGGTTTCCTCACGATGTTTTCCTTTACCGTTTCATAGCAAGTGATAATCTCGGATGAAAATGAGATTCGCACATAAACCCAGAGGTGCGAGCCGGCGTTTGAACTTGACTTGATTGCAAGGCGTCCGTTCGACCACTCGGCTACCAGTTACCACTGCTAATTACTAACCCTTAAAATATAGCGACACCGCCATGCAATAACATTGTAATTATTTTTTCTTACTTTTTGGTGAGAGAAAAATAAAGTTTAAAAATTGTATCATCTTAAGGATCAACCCTACAATTTTCCTAAGTGTTGTTATCCGTTGTTTCTAGGTACCTTATTGTATTTAATTGAAAAAATATTATTAATTAGTTAGTAATAGTAATAAGGTAGTTGTTTTTGCAGAATGTTCTTTCTTTTTTGGTAAGTCACAAAGCTTTTGTTACTTCTATAACGGATTTCCGCAATATTACTCCTGTTTCCGTCAATTAACTTCTATAACTCAAAAACGAAAACGCGTAGAGTTACGATGATTAAATAGAAAAAAAAAATACATAGATGCAGCATTGTAAGTCAATTTGTTAATAAAAAATGAGTTACAATGATATTGCATGGGGGTGTCGAAGCTTCTCTAGTTTATTCTAAACGAATATGTCATATCAGAAACTGGTATTTTTTAATTAGGTTTTGAAGCGTTTAGCACGATGGATTACCTATACGTGCGCTGTAGTGCAACCATGCTGGTTCTATTCATTATGAGCAAGTGCATTACTAAGTAAAAAAAAAATTAATACTGCCCCATATTTCACAAAAAAAAAATGTTCATGTAACTAGATTATTTATTTTATAAAAATGGTTGTTAAGATTTTGTAAGATAAACAAAAAACTAAAAAAAATAAGGTAAATGCCCCAATTAAAAGCACCAATAAAAAGTTATCTCCTAAAACCGGGTCTTCTGTCGTCCGGATAATCCGGAGGTGATCCGTCACAAAAGCCGGGCATAATCTCTGCCCCACGTATATCCGTCAACGTCACCGGCAGTCGTACACGCGTTCACGCGATCGTTATCGCAAGAGTTTGATTCGAGTTTAGTGTGAAGAAGAATTTGTATCAAGAATCTGATCTCGGTTTATTTTTTGGGTAAAAAATCACATATCGAGGGGTGTAAGGCTATTTGACTAAAGCGATTTTTTTTTTATTATTACAAGCTTTATATTAACTTGCAATGTATGTCCGGGTGGAATCTTGCAACTTAATTTTAAATCAGTTATCTTTAACCGATTGAGCTGAAATTTGGTATACACGCTTATTTTGAATGACAATACATGCTTAGCTATGTGACCTCATTCTAATTAGAATATGGCGGATCATCCAAGATGGCGGAATAGTTATTTTTTCTGCACAACCACAGTATGGGTATCAAATGAAAGGGCTTGCTGAGGAAAAAACTAAGGGCAATTAAATAAAAGTTTTTTTTTTTAAGTTTTTTAAACCAATAATTTTTAATTTTACAGGAGAGCATATTCATTCGGGGCAGAAAAATCAGCTGATTCCAAATATGTATTTAAGTCAATATCACTCAAAAGTGTCGCTGAAGTCAAACAGCCTTTCATCCCTCGATATGTACTACGCTTAAATACTAAGGGTGCGGGTTTTAAACCCCTGGGATATTTCGAATTCGTTTGCGAATGTGATTTTCAATAACGATTACCACTTGCTAAACTGTGAAAGCAAACATCGTGAGAAAACCTGCACGACTGTTCAAAGGCGTGTGAAGTTCACCAACCCATACTGGGCTAGCGTCGTGGACTATGGCCTAAGTCTGCCTCGTAGAGCATATAGCCGGTATAATGGCAATAGAGTCACTGTTGTATTGTGACTGAAAATGCACCTTAAATTATGGATTCATTTCTATGCACCCATGTCATAATACATTTTATTTTTTAATTATTTTATGGACGTAGTGGTAGCCTCGTGGGCAAGAACGCCCGCCTTGAACGTAAGGGGTGCAAGTTCAAATCCCGGGCCCGCACCTCTGAGGTAATTCTCATGTGCGAATGTCATTTTCAACAATGATTACCACTTGCTGAACGGTGAAGGAAAACATCGTGAGGAAACCTGCACGTCTAGGCGTGTGAAGTTCATCAACCCGCACTGGGCCAGCGTGGTGGACTATGGCCCAAATCTCCCTCGTATTGAGGGGGAATGTGCCCGGTATAATGGCAATAGGCTCGCCCCCTATTACATTGGGACCAAAATACATCGGCGAAGAGTGGGCGCACTACAGTGCACCTCTGCCTACCCCTTCGGGGAATACAGGCGTGATGATGTATTTATGTAAGTCCTAAAATTTATCCCTCTGTGTGATTATTGCAATACCAAAACGAACCTTAATAACTCATAAAAAAAACTTATTTTTCAACGAAATATCATTGATGATGCGATAGACTTTTTGCCGCTTGGCTGTTACCAGAGAAATTCAATCTTTATGTATTTAAATACACAGTACATTTTGAAATAAAGGCCAGTTAAATCGCTCGCCGTCCCAGGGTGTAATGTTGAAATGTCTCAAATAAGTTACAATAACAAGCGTCTAATGCTCTAATTCCCCCTCACGGTCGCTAACTGGAGGCGTCACCCTGTGAGTGACGTAGACGGATGCGTCGGGGACGATGCGGTTGCAATGTAACTGATAGATAGGGGGACACGGGGTTCTATTAACATAACTTTTTTTTATAAAACTGTTATAAGTATAAATATGCACTAAAAGGGACGAAATATGCACAAAATATGCACAAGAAAAAAAACAGATTAGCTGCAAAGCGACACAAACTGAGTACTTGGTATTATATGCATTTGCATATGCATGCAAACATGCAAATGCATATTATCCCATGTCTAGTGTGGCGCGAACAAACTTTTCCCAAAACTAAGTTTGACATTGAATTTGTCATCACTGAAGATTGATTCGAAACTAAGCAAAACATACTATAGGTACCATAAAAGAGACTGGGGGCGATCCCAGTTACACCCTTACTAGGGCAAATTACGAAATTGCTATATTTAGGGTTCCGTACCCAAAAGGTAAAACGGCAACCCTATTACTAAGACTCCGCTGTCCATCCGTCCGTCTGTCACCATACTGTGTCTCAAGAACCGTGATAGACAGTTGAAAATTTCACAGATGATGTATTTCTTTTGTTACTACAACAACAAATACAAAAAAATAACAGAATAAAATAAATATTTAAGGGCGCTTCCATACAACAAACGTGATTTTTTTGCCGTTTTTATAGATAATGGTACGGAACCCTTGGTGAGTGAGTCCGACTTGCACTTGGCTGGTTTTTATAGATATTGGTAAGGAACCCTTCGTGCGCGAGACCGACTCGCACTTGGCCGTTTTTTTATATTAGTCGCTGCCGGAAACGAACCCTCAAACACTTCTGTGAGTTGAGCGGTCTATTAGGCTCGAAAGCACTTTTCCAAGCCGTTCGCGCTTTCGTTCACTCTACTTTTCAGATTCGATCGATGGCCTAAAAATCCGCATCATAAGGTTATCTGAGTGCATTGAATTATGTGACTAGCGGTGATCAGTGCTTATTGCCACGATCAATCACACACACGCCCATACATTCTTCTCCATAGGAAATGCATTCCGAATGGGTGGTAGAGCTACTATTTTTACTACTTATTGACGATTCATAAGTGCCTGTATTGGTTTATATGAATAAAAAATATTCTGGTTCTGATTACTTACCGACGACAAAAAGTTGAAATGTCGTATCTCAAAAACTCAAATTTTACACCAGAGACGTTTTGCTTAGCTGCAAAAATATTGCCAACACCAAAACGAACCGTATTAATTGACACAAAAAGCTCGTTCTCCAACGAAACGCCATTGATGACTCGAGCAAATTTTGCAGCATGCTCTCGTGAACCTTACCAAAGTAATTCAAACGTTATGTTTATTGACACAGAGTTAATTTTGGTATTGGCGACGCCCCTATGAGTTGGAGCTTTAAGGAATGATTAAACGTTTAGCCTTCCGAAGGCATCCAAACTCAATTTGTGGCCTGCGTTCATTTGTCACCCGCCATCTCGGGAACTGAGCGACGGAAACGGAAGATTAGCTGCATACATGGTGTATCAGTAGTCCGAAATAATACTTAAGGTACAAATACAGCTCAAATGCCTATAAATATTTACCTAACTATCATAGTTTCTGAGTTATAGACCTTTGAATATTTGTCACAGGTACCGTGTTCTGGCCTTTGGGTACATCTATAACCCTATTCAGCAGTGTAAACTACACTTATGAGAGGTTACCAAGGCTACCGAGTACCAATATTCACTTAACAGAACATACAAATTTTACATAGATCTCGAGATATTACAAGTTTTAGAAATTGACTATAATAAAAAAGCGGGTAAGACATTTTCGAATTTCGATAAAAAAATATACCATTCAGTTAACTGTGTTACCCGACACTGATGCAAACGTCAAAGTATTATTTCCGACTTCTGAAACATCCTGTATGGCCAAAACGAATTCTGTGTCAATGTACATAAAGATTGAATCTCTGTGATACGCTGCTAAATTCGCGAAAGGCGTCTGAAGTTCACTAACGAGCCTTGGGTCAGCGTGGTGAACTATGGCCCAAATCTCTCTCGTATTGAGGGGAATGTGCCCGGTATAATAGTAATGGACTCGCCCCCGTTCGCCACTGGGACCAAAATGTGAGTGCACTGCAGCGCACCTCCGTCTACCGCTCCGAAGAATACAAGCGCAATATTTTGACAAATTCTAGTTGTAGTAACTGTCTAAGTTTTATCGTAACAATACAGAATAATAGGTTTATAGTTACTATGTCGCAGCGTGATGTTATAAAGTCTATAAAATTCCTCAATAAATAGGCTATACAGTGAGAAAAGGACTGGTAGTCTTAAAACTTAATGCATTCTACCAAACAAACAAACTCTTCAGCTTTATAATATTAGTATAGATATGGGGAACTAGCCTGAAAACCCCGTGGCGCCCTGAAATTCAGGACCTAACATAAAATTCAACTCACTATTGATTATCTATACAATGTTATTTCAAGACCCGACAGCATAATATTTTACTAGCCAAGACGTGCGCACACATACATACACACACACACATGCACATGCCTGTCTATGTGTGCATATAATGCATATGTGAGCGTTAAGAAAAATACTTGTGTCGCGGAGTTTTCTCCGGACAGAAAAATCTGTGGAAACTATTATTGTTTAATTTTTTGTTTTGCATCTTTACTCAGTTGACTGACGTGTCGTTAGCGTATTGGTTCGAGAGTTAGTCGTTGCATCGGTTGGTTGCGGGTTCGATTCCTGCTTAAGGATTTTTTTAAAAGTTTGCTCTACTCTGTAATCTCTGTATGGTCCAATAGTAGCTTAGCTTGCGATGTGTTTAATTTGTTTGGCGATCGAAATAAGAACTAAAATAAGTAAATTATACTTTTACCATCTTTACAACAGTATAGTATGAATGAACAATATGCGTCGAATCAAGTTTTTAGGGTTCCGTACTTCAAAAAGGAAAAAATAACCCTTATAGAATCAATTCATCTGTCTGTCGAGACCCTTTTCTTAGGATCACGTGGACATATCCAGTTGAAATTGATATCAAATCCTCAGATCTGATATCCTTTAAAGCTGTAAAATAATAAAAAAATAAAAAAAAAGTCAACGCAATCTAAAGGTACGATCGTTTATGCCGCATATTTGACACTTGAAAGGGAATCAATACCTGTAGGGTACTTTCCGTTGACCTATAATCATAAGAAATTAGCATAAAGCATTGTCTCATAAAGCACACGTCGCAACATAGATAGATATATAACAAACAATCGATTATAAACATACATACATACATATACTCACGCCTGTATCCCATGGGGGTAGGCAAAGACTACCGCTTGCCACACGCTACGATCCCGACATACCTCTTTCGCTTCATCCACAGTCATACATCTTTTCATGCACTTCCATCGGTTTAGGGTGCTACGGACTTGACCTTTCTGGAAAAGACCGTTATTATAAACATATATTTTAATTTGGTACAGAATCCCTTGTGCGTCAGTCCGACTCGCACTCGCTCGATTTGTTTTATTAATTCAGTGTTGCTGTTTTTAAATGCTCAATTAATAGTGCGCTAGCTATTTCATTTATTGATTACAGTAACTTAACATAGGGTATATTGGTAGTTAAGTTTTTATAAGTGCGATTAAACCATTCAGCAATACGTAATTATATTATCTTCCTGTTAAGAAAATGTTTATTACATTTTGACAGTAATTGATACGTCCACGCGCCGAACGTAATGAAATGAACGAAATCACTTGACGTTTATGAAAGTGTACTCTGTGTCAATTTATATAAAGATTAAATGTCTGTGGCAGAAGCCACGCGACTTATTTTGCTCGTGCTCGATCACGCTTCATTGAAAAATGTGCTTCTTGAGTGAGTTAATAAAGTTTCTTTTAGGATTAATGCGGTTAGGTTACGTCGTTTGAGTATGGCTTCACCTGTAACTATTAATTATATTTAGAAACCCTAAATATCGTGAGACTACTCATAGTCATCGTATGATCCCAAATTAAGCAAAATTTGTACTATGGGGTACAATACAATGGACTGACAGCAATCCCAGTTACACCCAAACAAGGGCAAAAACCGAAAATGACCACTAGCGGGAATCGAAATCGCAACCACCTAGTTCAGTGAGCCGAGTGATGAAAAGCTCAAATCCACCAATGCAATGCAGTTATGCATCTTATTAAGTAAACCAAAAAAAATATAATATCAAGGTCGTCTCCATGTATTTCCCAAACAATTTTCCGTACGTGCATACATATAAGTATTCACCTACGTCACACGTGTGTATCACCGTCTCTTTCCCACATTCCAGGCTAGAAAAGGATAGAGAACCAGTTTAGGTCCAACGTTTTATATGTTGGCTGGGTCAGGGATATAAAAATCGTTTTCTCCATACATATAATATGTGAGGCTATATATATCTCTACGTGCGACAAGAAAGGCATTAGGGATCCACTATAACGTGGAAATATTGCCTTTTGTGTGCTTATTTTTAAGGATTATTGCCTTTTACTTCATCGTTTTATTGTGCCATTGAAGATTATGTGGTGTTTGAAGATCTTTTCTAATATCCGTTTTAACTATTACTGAGTGACGCCTTAAGCTCCCTGCACACTGGAGCATCGGCGTCAAAATTTTAGTCAATACCAAAACGAACCTTGTGTCAACAGGCATAAAGATTGAATTTCTGTGTTAAGCGCCACGCCCCTACGCGTCTAAATTCGCTTGCGCTGTCAGTGGCATTTTGTTGAAGACTGTATTTTTTCTATTTGTCTATACAGTTTGTTTTGGTATGGCAAAAAAAAAAGTGTGAGCGTCGACACCCCAGCGTGCGGGAGGCTTAAATCTCCTTTCTCACTATACAACTCAATTAAATTAGACAAAATAAAATTACATATAACTTTAAAAGAAAGGGTTTTTAAGTACTACCGTCCATACTAATACATACATCATCACGCCTGTATTCCCTGAAGGGGTAGGCAGAGGTGCACTGCCTTCGCCGATGTATTTTGGTCCCAATGAAATAGGGAGCGAGCCTATTGCCATTATACCGGGCACATTCCCCTCAATACGAGAGAGATTTGGGCCATAGTCCACCACCCCATGGCCCAGTACAGGTTGGTGAACTTCACACGCCTTTCTATAGACGTGCAGGTTTCCTCACGATGTTTTCCTTCAATGTGTCATAGCAAGTGTTAATCTCGGATGAAAATGTGATACTAATGTATGTTTAATAAAAGCAGTTTTTAAAGGTAATGCACATCTTCAGAAACACGGTGTATACTATCATCATCACGCCTGTATTCCCCGAAGGAGTAGACAGAGGTGGACTTCACACGCTTACTATAGACGTGCAGGTTTTTCTCACAATGTTTTCTTTCACCGTTCAGCAAGTTGTAATCATTATAGAAAATGACATAAGCACATGAAAATCTCAGAGATGCGGATCCGGGATTCGAACTTGCAGCTCTTACGTTGTATCTACTAGCCCAGGGGTACCTAAATTTTTACTATGGAACCCCATATCAAATGATTACAAATCAAGACAGAAATTTATATAAAAACATTTTTTTAAAGAAATAGTATTATAGGTAATTCAAACACTTAACTTAAAGTCTTAATGTGAAGAATGAAATTGTTTTACTGTTTTTTAGGGTTCCGTACCCAAAGGGTAAAACGAGAACCCTATTACTGAGACTTCGCTGTCCGTCCGTCCGTCCGTCTGTCACCAGGCTGTATCTCATGAACCGTGATAGAGAGTTGAAATTTTCACAGATGATGTATTTCTATTGCCGCTATAACAACAAATACTAAAAAACAGAATAAAATAAATAATTAAGGGGGCTCCCATACAACAAACGTGATTTTTGCCGTTTTTATAGATAATGGTACGGAACCTTTCGTACGCGAGTCTGACTCGCACTTGGTCGGTTTTTTTTAATAATTGTTTTATAGTTCAGTATTATGTCCGACAATTGTTTGCGAATATAATTTTGGGGGAACCCTGATGACTATTCTACGGAACCCCTAGGTTCCGCAGATCCCTGTACTAGGGTACCACTGCTGCTTACTTTCAATGGTATTTGAAAGGTGTTCTTTGCCAACAGCACTGCCAACAGAAAGATGGCATGGAGTACTCCGCGTGGTCTCGGCCACGGGGTGCTATGGCCATCAAACAAGGCTACGAGGTGAGAGTAGAACACTATCCCCTTACCACCACCTGTCTATTTAATACTAGCGGCCCGTCCCGGCTTTGCACGGGTTTATAATATAGCCTATGTTACTCAGTGATAATGTAGCTTTCTAACGGTAAAAGAATTTTTGAAATCGGTCCAGTAGTTTTTAAGTTATTTTGTTACATACAAAAATACAAATCTTTACTCTTTATAATATTAGTATAGAAGTATAGATATACAGAGTGTTTCAGAAGTCCGAAATAATACTTTGACGTTTGAATCAGTATCGGGTAACAACTGAATGGTATAAAAAAATTATCGAAATTCAATCATGTTTTTTCATCTTTTTATTCGTTGTCAATGTCTATAACTCTTAATATATCGAGTCTTATGTAAAATTTGCACGTTCTGGTTTGTAAATATTGGTAGTCGCCCCTCATAAGTGTAGTTTACACTGCTGAGTAGGGTTATAGATGTATCCAAAGGCCAGTACACGATACCTGTGACAAATATTCAAAGGTCTATAACTCTGAAACTATGATATTTAGGTATAAACTGTCTTCACTAAGCATCCACATATGAGCTACCGTATATGTACCCAAAGTATTATTTCGGACTTCTGAAACACCCTGTAGATTACTTTGAGTCTTTGTCAGTAAACTCACTAAACAATCTGCCAAAAATTTACAGTTAATTGTAATAAAAATACTTTAACAGGTGGTGGTAGGCGTCTGATCCTTGTTGTTTAGATGTTGTGGTCCATTTTCATTTGTCTCGTTTTTCGTTGCTTCTTTTGACAGTGAGTAGTCTTCTTTGAGGTATTTTCTTTTCTAATTTATGCTTATGCTAGAGAAAGTATTATTATTATAGTCTTTATATATTTTCTGTATCTCTCTCCTTGTATAAGGTGAGGTAACTTCAAAGGCACGGGCCAGAGCCAAGTGCCTAAGAAGGTGAAAGATGATGTTTTTGGGATATTTAGGTCATAGACAGAAATTTGCGAACTAATCTACATATTATTATTATTAGAAACTAAATGTTTGGTAATGTTCTGTATATTATTTGTCAATGATATGAGCGGACAAAGTCGCGGGTAGCTGCAAGTCTTCGATATAATAAAGATATTAATTTCTTACTTGGTATGTTTTGTATATTTAAATTTTAGTAAGAAAATAAAACATTGCTGCCCTAAAACAGTGTTTATACATTTATTTTTCATAGATTTTCCATTTATTTTTGCATGAATTATAAACATCCGTTGTATTTGACTTATTAATGGTAGAGATACTATTATTATTATGTAAAAAATATTCTGATTCTGATTATAAATGATAATGACATGGTTTATTTGGAAATACTTACATCGTATCACATGATAAAAGCCCTGAACACACTGGGGCGTTAAAACTCGTGTTTGCCAATACTAAAACGACTGTATTAACACGGAGAAAAATATCATTCTTCAAAGACATTAAATTTACTACAGAAATTTTATCTTTATATATCGACTCTTGAAAGGCAATCCTTACTAAGCAACAAAAAACATTATATACTGAGTTATATATACCTTCCGAACGGCCAGATTTTTCTGCGTCGTTTGATATAAACTCATTTTACGATTTTTTGTCGCTTAATAAGAATCACCTTTCAAGCGTCGATATATTGACACCCAGCTCAATAAATAGTTGGGTATTTTCCATCTTTTTTTGTTGCTAAGTGTCATTGATGGTCACATATCGTATATCTCTGCTTACCCCTCAAGTGCCAGCGGTATGATACCCCTCAGGCCCGCGATAGCTCACGGTCTATGACAAAAGGCGTTCATTTGCAAATGTCCGCTCCAGGGCCCGCCCATATTCCTATTTCGGTCTCATTCTCAACTTTGAAGTAGAAAGTTATTTAATTAATAATCTAAATCTACATATTTAGGTGACTGCTTAGTTATACGATGTGATTCGAAATGGGTATTACTAACCTAAGTGAACTACAAAGAATTAATTGTGTACGGGTGATACTTGCGAGGACTGGTCCAACCATTTTCCATTTTCCTCTTAATGACTTATCTTCTACTCCCCCATACTGCGTTGAAGGCATCATACCAAAGCAATTATTTCTATAACCATCTGTGGTTTAGAATAATCCCTTCATTGTAAATGGGAGTAGACGCACCTTACTGCACTAGCTTCCTAAGCGTAAATACTATATTTGTATTTAATATTAGACTGCCGTGTGTATAATTCTTCTCTAGTATTGTGCCAAAGGTGCTGTCTGCTCTCAAGGCATTGCTGCTCCTGAGAATGTATTACTCGCAATTATCATTTTGAAAAGAGTAACCATTGAGTTTCTTACCGGCTCTTCTCAGTGGAAGCAGCATTCCGAGCCGGTGGTAGAATCTGACTATTTGTAAGTGCTTTTTGGCCTACACGAATAAAAAAAAATGATTTAGATTTTTAATTGAAAATACGTATTGTAGGTAGAATATATATGTGTTGTTCCTTCTGCCCTTATCCCATGCTAGGTAGGTCGGCACAACATGATTTCACATGTTGTCCAAAGATTTTGAAATTGCTGTAACTTTCGTGTGCTCGTTTTTTTTTTCTCAGTCGTCTCTGGTGCCCCCCTAGTCAGGATGCCCTAAGCAATTGCTTAAATAGCTTATAGGTTTATCCAGGACTGGCTTTGCTTAATTCGGGATCATACAATGAGTATGTGTTGTCTTGCGACATTTATTTCAAGTTTATTTCGTGTCCACCTCGGAATAAGCAATATCACGTCTCTTAACCCTATAATACGCAAGTGGGTCGAAAACACCGAAGTTGTTTTGCTACCGTGGAGCAATATAGGTCAAAAGTCGCCATTAACCGTCGATAGATGGCGGTGCACTAAAAATTTTCCTAGGAGGATGAAGCTAGTATATCGCAACTCTTTTACGACGCGAAATATTAAAGTTACCCGGTATTGTGACCTATTTTTACTATGTAACTTATGTAACACTACATCTATACAAATAAATAAAATGTAAGTGTATGTTTATCATATCAAATAACAGCTTTTTACTACACACGAAAGTATATACTTGTAACAAAGACAGATTTTCAACTTTTGGGCTATCTGTTTGTGGCAACTAATCTCCGTAACGATTGCAATTATTCTGACGAGACTTTAGCAGATAGTTGAGGCTTAAATTTAAAAAAAAACAATTTATGGCATATTTTGGTACCTGTTAAAATAAATACATCATCACGCCTGTATTCCCCGAAGGGGTAGGCAGAGGTGCACTGCAGTGACGTGCACGTGAACTTCACACGCCTTTCTATAGACGTGCAGGATTCCTCACGATGTTTTCCTTCACCGTTTAGCAAGTGGTAATAATTATTGAAAATTACATTCGCACATGAAAATTATCTCCGAGGTGCGGGCTCGGGATTTGAACTTGCACCCCTTACGTTCAAGGCGGGTGTTCTTGCCCACGAGGCTACCACTGCTTAAATTATTATTCATTAATGTATCGTTAGTTAATTTGGAGGTAAATTGTTAATCAGATTTTATTGACCTCAAGATTTATAGAACCCACCACAAACTACCTACAATGCAATTTCACAAGACAAGTTTTCTCCAAAACTGTTGTAAAAAGATCATATCTATTGCACACATTGACATTCTATACACACTTAACCCTAAACTGTCGGTGTGATTACTTAAATTAAATTTCTCGAATCGCTCCGCTAGAGGGCGCTATCAGTTACAAAATTAATTCCCGCAGTACCGAATACTTGTTGATTTATGATTGTTTTGGGGAATAGTTTTAGGGTTAAAGGAAAACATTGTATGTATAAAGGCATGTGAAGTGCGCCACTGGGGTGTCGCGGAGCATGCCTTGGCGATCCCGTGGCATCCATCCATAGCGGCGGGTGGTACACCGTGGGTTTTTAGTGGGTATACCGGCACTATGCAGGGGACTCCCACATACCCCTTCCTCCTCCCCCGAGGCTGGAAGGGGATCCATAAAGGATTTTTCCACGAAAAAAAAAAACTGAAGTGCGCCAACTCGTACTAGACAAGCGTGGTAAACAACAACTCGTGCTTCATATCGTGGGGTGAAAGGCTATTTGGAATAAGCGACATTTATTTAACTTTACAGGAGAGCATACTCATTCGACGGAGAAGAATTTGCTGATTCCAAATATGTATTTAAGTAAATATCACCCAAAATGTCGCTTAAGTTAAACAGCCTCGATATGAAAATAGGGTCAGCCCGTATTACATTGGAACGAAAATACGTCCGCGAAATGTGGGAGCACAGCAGTGTACCTCTTCCTTCGTGATGATAGATAATGATAAAGCGCATACAGAGTCTATGCTTGCGAGTCAATATTTTTAACCGACTTCCAAAAGGAGGAGGTTTCTCAATTCGATCGTATATACAAGGTGTATTGGAAGTCCGAAATAATACTTTGGGTACATATACGGTAGCTCATATGTGGATGCTTAGTGAAGACAGTTTATACCTAACAAGCGTAAGTTCCGAGTTATAGATCTTTGAATATTTATCACAAGTATCTTGTTCTGATCTTTGGGTACATCTATAACCCTATTCAGCAGTGAAAACTACACTTATGAAGGGCGACTACCAATATTATCAAAACAGAACATGCAAATTTTACAAAGGACTCGAGATATTAGGAGTTATAGAAATTAATGACGAAAAAAAGTTGGAATAACATGGTCGAACGATCAAATTTTTGTACCATTCAGTTGTATACCCGCTACTGATGCAAACGTCAAAGTATTATTTCGGACTTCTGAATCACCTGTATATATATTTTTTTATTTTAGTCGATACCTAAAACCAACTCTGTGTCAATATTAGAATTACTGTGGTGAAAGCCACGCGCTAAAATTCGCTTGCGCTGTCAATGTTGAAAAATGAACTTTTTCTTTATGTAAATACAGATTGTTTTGGTATGGCAAAATAATTGACGCACGAACTTTGACGCCCCAGTGTACAGGAGGCACTTAATACTATTTGATGGCTACAAAGGCACATAAGTGACATTTTGGCCGATCCTTACTTCCTTACTAATATTATAAATGCGAAAGTAACTCTGTCTGTGTGTTACTTAATCACGCCTAAACTAATAAACCGATTTAAATGAAATTTGGTACAGAGATATTTTAGAGCCTGAGAAAGGATATAGGGTACTTTTTAATTCAAAACAGGGTTGTAAAGGGTTGAAATAGGGGATGAAAGTTTTTGTGTGATGACGTCGGCAAACGTTTCATGATTACTTTTGGTCGCGATAACCGACAACCACGCGGGTGAAGCCGCGTGCATTAGCTAGTTTGAGTTATATGTACGACTTGACACCTAAACATTTTCTGTATTTGACCACGGCTTCGTGTGGTTACGGGGTCGGAAGGAGGTCTAAGGATGACTAAATTCAATAGTTCAGGGGAGTCCGAGGTTACATTAGCCACGCACGATTTGTCCCGTCCGCGGGAGGGCGCGTGGTCTCACTAAATTATGTTTGTTAGCCCTTCGTTTAGCTAAAATATTACTTCATCTCGACCCTTGACTTTGGCGTTAATTATGTTTTCTTGGGTACAGTGTAGCTAAAGGGATGGAAGGGATGATTATGATATTTGAATGTATAGATAGCTAAATGTGACAAAAAAACCGGCCAAGTGCGAGCTGGACTTGCGGACCGAGGCTTCCGTACCTAAACTGTGAAAGTACCGAGTATTACTCTAATGAAAAGATAAACTGGATAGAGCGACAAACTTAACTTTGGAGTTGATGTACTGGTCTCCCCATACAAAGTAACTACTAAATAAGTTTATAATCGCAAAAAAACATTTTCTAACATTAAATTTACGGTTTTCGGATTTTTTCCTTTACTTTGCTATAAGAAATTGCATGTTGCAACATTTCATGGTTCTAGGTGTACGGGAAGTACCTATATATACCTATAGGTTTCGTTGTACGTGCAAATGTACTGAAAATGCAACATAAACCGCCGTATCTTTTGATTGCGTTAACTTAGAAGTCTGATTTTTTTAGGGCACTAAGGGACCGCAGGCATGAGTCTCTGTTATAAATTTCAATTTGATACCTTCACGCGTTTCTTAAAAAATGGTCTGGACAGACAGACGGACAACAAAATCCTATAAGGGTTCCTTTTTTAGATACGGAATATCTATGGAATATGGCCGATGAAATCCTACTTAATAAATCGAACATTTTCTTATTTAACAAACGCCAAAGGCGTATATCACAAATGATTTAAACGGACCACCACCCCATCTGACAGTATTTATTAGTCGCAAGTATTGCTCGTGATTTGTTAGGACTGTGGGTAGTAATAAATTATCTATTTGCGGATTGGTCGAACTGAATTTGTACGAAAAACGTAGTTGGAATATTAGGAGTTCACATATTATATCAACGAAGTGATCTAGCTTTATTTACAACACAAATTAATTGAGTATCATTTTGAAAAAGTAAAAAATTGAAAATCAGATCGACTTTGGATCAAATTTTTTGGGTTCCGTACCCAAAGGGAAAAACGGGAACCCTATTACTGAGACTTCGCTGTCCGTCCGTCCGTCCGTCCGTCCGTCTGTCACCAGGCTGTATCTCATGAGCCGTGATAGTTAGAGAGATGAAATATTTACAGATGATGTGTTTCTGTTGCCGCTATAACAACAAATACTAAAAAACAGAATAAAATAAATATTTAAGGGGGCTCCCATACAACAAACGTGATTTTTTTGCCGTTTTTTATAGATAATGGTACGAATGGCACTTGGCCGGTTTTTTATACCATCCGGTTGTATACCCATTACTCATGCAAACGGCCGAGTATTATTTTGGGTTTCTGTAGCATCTTGTATATATAGACACAAAATTAACGCACGCATCTTTGATTAACGGCTCAATGCTTAATCTACAAGAATCTCATAACCTTCATATCTTCTGTTTCAGGCAAAGATGAACACGGGAGATGGAACCTTAGGTGGCCATCAAAAGACCGATGACCGCCTTGGACACCACCAGTCCATGAGCCAGATGCTGTATGGAGCTGGTCTTGGACCTGGACGATCAGGTAATAGACTTAATGATGGCTCGGTCTCATGGTCTGAGCGTCCGCTCACTGTACCAGCTTCTTACGGATCCGGCAAATAGAGAAATGGACTTTTCAAAATTTGCCCTAATCTGGGTGTAACTAGGAACGCCCCCAGTCCATTGTACAGTACAAGCTTTGCTTAGTTTGGGATCATACGATGAGTATGTGTTGTCTGGCGCTAAAAATATATATTTTTACACCCTTTTATAACTCTACTTCTCTATGATCAGTCAAATGCCCCAAGTAGTATGGAGCATTTGACTGATCATTGAGAAGTAGAGTTATAAAAGGGTGTTAAAGTTGTTGTTGTTGTTGTTGGTTGTACAACCTTCATGAGAATGGACACATAATCACGCCTATCTTCCCCGAAGGGGTAGGCAGAAGTGCACTGTAGTGCACCCCACTTCATCGATGTCTTTAAGGGTCGAGCCTATTGCCATTATTATTATATCGGACACGTTCCCCCTCAATGCGGTTTATAGTCTGCCACCCTGTCTCAGTGCGAGTGGTTGTGGTGGCGGCGGCTGGTGAACTTCACACGCCTTTTTATAGACGTGCAGGTTATCTCGCAATGTTATGCATAATGTTATCTCCTTCCTCTTTCAGGGTCTTCGTCATCATCACCTGTGGGAGGATCCAATGCTGGCAGCGGGCTGCTGGTGGTGCCCCAACCCTTGGGTAAAGGTCCCACCAAGCTCCAGCCCTTGCATGCTCACGCGAGGAAGTACCACTGCAAGATGTGTCCTCAGGTAATACTTCTATTAGTTATTTAACAACCTTAGGTACCTACATTGCAAAAAAAAGTCGGCTTATTTACTCCTTATAACATCAGTTATCTGCCAGTGAAAGTCGTATCGAAATCGGTATTGCCATTCGGAGATTAGCCGGAACAAAAAGATAGAAAAAAAAAGTTTGTTTTTGTTATCATTGGTACCGTATATACTTTCATATTGAGGCTATTTGACTTAAACATCATTTTTGTAACTTATAGGAGAACATACTCATTCGACGCAGAAAAAAATAGCTGATTCCAAATAAGTATATTAAGTCAATATCACCCAAAAGTGGCGCTTAAGTCAAATAGGTAGCCTTTCTTTCACCCCCTCGATAAGCAGTCAATAAATCAGTGTAATTCTAATATACTAAATAGAAACTTTTAATTTATTTCTAAACATACATGAAAATCTAGAATTAATTTCTTGAAACACTAGAATAATGTCGATTAAATCTCCGTTGACAAAGTTTTCGTTGTTTCATCCGTGCAGTGGTAGCCTCGTGGGCAAGAACGCCCGCCTTGAACGTAAGGGGTGCAAGTTCAAATCCCGGGCCCGCACCTCTGAGATAATTTTCATGTGCGAATGTCATTTTCAATAATGATTACCACTTGCTAAACGGTGAAGGAAAACATCGTGAGGAAACCTTCACGTCTATAGAAAGGCGTGTGAAGTTCACCAACCCGCACTGGGCCAGCGTGGTGGACTATGGTCCAAAATTTCCCTCGTATTGAGGGGGAATGTGCCCGGTATAATGGCAATAGGCTCGCCCCCTATTACATTGGAACCAAAACACATCGGCGAAGTGTGGGCGCACTACAGTGTACCTCTGCCTACCCTTTCGGGGAATACAGGCGTGATGATGTATTTTGATGTATTTGAGTATTTATTGAATTTGCCCTTGCTATTAATTACTTGACACTGGCTGAAATACCCGCTAGACGCAGGTGGAGCCATTCCTCATCTTATTCCATTAAAATATCATCATTCCACTCATTTCGTAAAAAAGAAGAAGTTTTCGTTGGTTTATTTTACCTACCTACCTTTTTCGTTTCTCACGGAACATTAAAGCAGTACATTGAGAATTTATATTGCCATTTCACTCACACTTAGTGCCTTTTAAGTTACTTTTATGTTGGAATCGAGATATTTCTCGCGATTGCAAAGATATGAGATCCACCATTCATATGCTGTCTGGTGGACACGGCAGGTTAGTTTCACTACACAGATCACCTACAGAAGGTCAAGACACCTCGCTGAAGAACGAGTATGACCATTTTAGAGAGCGTTACGTCTCACTCTCACCACTGATCTTATTAATAAGAATGACAGTGTCAGCATTATTTTTGGAATAGATTTTGTTATAGATGCCAAAGCCATATTTGTCTATGGCTTGGTCTTAGCTGGTGGTTCAAGGTTTGACCGCTCAATGCACCGAGTGGTTGTGCGTTCAGTTCCCGACCTAGACGCGAATTCTTTTTTAGTTATTTTTTAAATTATGAAGACACTAATTTCGAATTTCATTAAGATATTATGACTCTGCGCGCGATTCACATTATAAGATTACTAGCGGAATCGCTACAGTTGTGTTAGAAATTCAGGAAACGAATTCTTTCGAAGCAAGGGGCTTTGACACAATTCCCACCGACACCTCAAGGCTCTTAAATGGACCAAAATGTAGTACTACTACAGCCTTTTTGAAGTCTCACTGCTGGGCACGGGCCTCCCCTCAATGCGAGGAGGGTTCGGGCCATAGTCCACCACGCTGGCCCAGTGCGGGTTGGCAGACTTCACACATCTATCGAAAGATAGTAAAGTTCCCTCAGATGTGCAGGTTTCCTCACCATGTTTTCCATCACCGTTTCATAGCCAGGGATAATCTCGGATGAAAATGAGATTCGCACATAAAACCCAGAGGTGCGAGCCGGGTTTTAAACCTGCACACTTCGATTGCAAAGCGTGCGTTCGACCACTCGGCTACCACTGCTTGAAAATCCAAATGAACCAAAATGAACTTTAATACTAATTAGCATAACTCATTTTTCAACGAAATGTAGTTGATGACGTAACCGAATTTTGTACCACAGAATTTCAATATTTATTCGCACAATTCGTTTTGGTCTTGGCATTTTTCAGCCCGTGTGTGCCCGTGTGTGCGTGTGGCTAAGGGGGAGTTAATGGTGATATTGCTTGCATGTAAGCGTTTTCTACGAAGTTAACCTTCTCATGTACCTTTTGTGTGGCTCGTAGCGCGTTTAGCGGACGAGCCGCCGATGATGGTGAAATGATAATGAGCCCGCGACGCCGCCTGTAACTCATCAAAATTCAATTCGTCAACTGTTTTATGTACCGACAGCAAATACAATGTCTTCACAATAACAGCTTTAAATGTTTTCTGTCACTGACTTATATTAGTTAAGTACTCAGTACCAGGGCCCCAAGTTGATTCATACTTTGTGTGCAACAATGCTAAAACGAACAGAATGAAACAAAAAAAAATGTAATCGGTCAAGTCGTTCTTGAGTTTTGACAAGACTACATACATACATACATCTTCACGCCTGTATTCCCCCAATAGGCAGAGGTGCACTGCAGTGCGCCCACACTTCGCCGATGTATTTTGGTCCCAATGTAATTGGGGGCGAGCCTATTGCTATTATACCGGGCACATTCTCCCTCAATACGAGGGAGATTTTTGGGCTATAGTCCACCACACTGGTCCAGTGCGGATTGGTGAACTTCAAACGCCTTTCTATAGACATGCAGGTTTCCTCACGATGTTTTCCTTCACCCCGATTCATGGCAAGTGATAATCTCGGATGAAAATGAGATTCGCACATGAAACCCAGAGGTGCGAGCCGGGGTTTGGACCTGCACACTTTGATTGCAAGGCGTGCGTTCGACTACTCGGCTAACACTGCTTACCAACAGCAAGACTAACCACCAGCAATTGATTTTTATACGTTTTTACGTAAACTATCTCATCGCATTTAAATAATAGACTAAGTATAACAAGTGCGAGTCAGACTCGCGCACGAAGGGTTCCGTACCATTATCTATTCTTTTTCGACGTCGCGAAAGCGTTCGACAGGGTCTGGCACAACGGCTTGATTTACAAGCTGTACCTCTTGGGCGTGCCGGACAGTCTCGTGCTCATCCTGCGAGACTTCCTGTCGAATCGCACCTTTCGCTATCGCGTTGAAGGGACGCTCTCGGCCCCTCACCCTATCCGGGCTGGAGTCCCTCAGGGTTCTGTCCTCTCCCCCCTTCTCTATAGTCTGTTTACGAACGACATCCCTCGTTCGAACAGAGTTCAGTTAGCCCTCTATGCGGATGATACCGCTCTCTATTATTCGCATAGAAATTTAGGTATTATCACCCGCACTCTCCAACGCGCAGTGAATTCTTTGGGCGAATGGTTCCGGAGGTGGCGCATTGAGGTGAACCCGGAAAAGAGCGCCGCTGTGCTCTTTACCAGGGGCACCTCATATCGTCGCCCCCGAGCTCCCCACTCCAGGTTGGGTACCATCTCCCTGTTCGACCAAAGCATCCCCTGGGCAAACCAAGTCAAATATCTAGGTGTCACTCTTGACAGATCCCTTACTTTCGGTCCCCACATTAAAAGGGTGAGCAGCCGAGCCGCTTTTGTGCTCGGCCGCCTCCACTATTTGATCTGCAAGCGGAGTAAAATGTCCCTTAGAAATAAGGTGACACTTAATAAAACTTGCATCCTTCCCATCATGTCCTATGCCAGTGTGGTTTTCGCTCACGCGGCGAAGACCCACATCAACCGCCTGCAAGTATTGCAGTCCCGGTTTCTCCGTAGAGCCGTAGGAGCCCCGTGGTTCATTCGTAACGTAGACTTACATTCCGATCTTGGCCTCGTCTCCATTCGAAAACATTTCAAAATAGCGTCCGAACGCTATTTTAAAAAAGCCGCGTCGCACTCAAACTCTCTAATTGTCGCCGCCGGCAATTATGAGCCAAACCCCGCGCACACAACAGCACAACGCCGCCGTCCGCGGCATGTGTTGATAGATCCTCCTGACACGATCACCGCCCTCCTCGACCCGGGCGTCGAGAGGGCCCCCAACACACCTACACCAGCCTCAAACAGACACCGACCTCGCCGGCGAGGTCGAGGAACCCCCTCTTCTGCTCGTAGGTGCATCTTTGCACCTAGGAGCGTAGTTATTACCTCTCCCCTCACGGCAACTGCCCAAGCCGAGGTCGTGCCCCATGTGGCGCCCTTGAGCTAGTTGCCCTCCTCTTCCGCCCTTAAGGCTTTGGCTGGAGTCGCACTCTGCACTCGCCACTCCTCCGGTGAAGCTGTAAAGGCCAACTCACGGCCAACAGCGTAGTCCATTCAAAAAAAAAAAAAAAACCATTATCTATAAAAACGGCAAAAAAATAACGTTTCTTGTATGGGAGGCCCCTTAAATATTTACTTTATTCCGTTTTTTAGTATTTTTTGTTATAGCGGCAACAGAAATACATCATCTGTGAAAATTTCAACTCTCCAATTATCACGGTTCATGAGATACAGCCTGGTGACAGACGGACGGACGGACGGACAGCAAAGTCTCAGTAATTGGGTTCCCGTTTTACCCTTTGGGTACGGAACCCTAAAAAATAAACAGTTTTTTTTACGACAGCTTTGTTTAGTGGTGTGAACGTAGTCCGGTCGGCTCCTCGCACCGGGTGGTCGAGGGTTCAATTCCCGCTAGCGGCAAATTTCGGAAATGACCTATTCTGAATCTGTCCTAGTCTGTGTGTAACTGGGATCGCCCCGGTTCATTGTATAGCACCCATAGTACATGCTTTGCTTATTTTTGGATCATACGATGAATGTATTGTATGGCGATATTTATTTATTATTTAAAATATCATCATTTTATTTTGCTTGCGAACTCTACATAGAGTCGCAGTGTCCTGTATAACTTGCAATTAATTCTCTATTTGACTGTTTTTTGCTCGTCACATCGCATTTTGCTTTGAACGTTTAATACCTAAACAATATTAAAAGCTCGCAAACTGCCATTGTACCCTAATGACATTATAATTCAGTTAATTATCACCTCTTCAATATTACTTTTGATTTTAAGACTGCAGCTAAAAACTGACAAAGTATTATTAAAACAATGTGGTTGTACAGGGCGCTTGCAATTATGTTTTAAATTATACTTTTCCGACCAATTACCACCGCGTGTCTTGCAACAATTATTTAATATTACTTTTAGTATTTAACAGTTAATTCAGTATCTACAAACTAACTAACTACAGCCCTTTTAACGTCCCACTGCTGGGCACGGGCCTCACCTCAATGCTAGGGGGATTCAGGCCATAGGACTATGGCCTACCACACTGGCCCAGTGCGGGTTGGCAGACTTCACACATCTATCGAGAACTAGTCAGGTTTCCTCAGACGAGCAGGTTGTTGGATGTTTTCCTTTACCGTTTCATAGCAAGTGATAATCTCGGATGAAAATGAGATTCGCACATAAACCTAGAGGTGCGAGCCGGGGTTTGAACTTGCACACTTTGATTGCAAGGCGTGCGTTCGACCACTCGGCTACCACTATCTACAAAATATGTTAATACTAAAAGAAACAAATATACTTTAAGAGCTGATGGTATGGTCCCAGTTTTCCCTTCTCCGGTAAAGCTGTGAAGGCAACCTCACGGCCAACAGCGTAGTCATTTCAAAATAAAAAAGCCCCAGTTTTTGCTAGCTACGTATGGCTCTCATACTTAGTCCTAGAAAGTTATGGTCCACTTAAAAAGGCATCGTTGGAAGCGTTTGTATTGTAATATAATTGTCCGTATTTTGTAGATTTTTTTATAAAGCTGTTAATCATCGAAAGGAACAATATTTACATAAATAAATATCGCCTGATAACACCATATTCGTCGTATGATCCCAACTAAGACCAGACGGGGGCAAATTCCGACAGTGCCATTTACCAAATTTGTCGTTTGCGGGATTCGAACCGGGTACGTTGAGCCGAGAGGCCTACGTTTAGACTACTAGACCAATCCAATCGCCATTTGTTTCAAAGCTCGCCGAAATCCTATCCATATTCATTTCGTCCAAAAAAAAGGGCCGAAAGAAATTGTCCTTCCAAAAAATCATCGAACGACCGCTGACTGCCTAATCAAAACCGCCCGTCGAAGAATGTCATCGCAAAAATGCTCGCCCCGCAGCCCGCTCGGCGGACTGACAAAAAGCCGGACCCGTTAATACATATTGCGTTTGTGTAAATTTTTAAATTCTCGAGTTGGCATGCTTTCGCTTTTAGACGCCGCCGCGAGCTTTTAAACATTTTTTTTATTGTTATTTGATTATATTTTGTTTTATTAATCAATGGAAGCTTTGTTGGTAGAACCGCCTTGAACGTAAGGGGTGCAAGTTCAAATCCCGGTAACGCACTTCTGAGATTTTCATGTCTGAATGTTATTTGCAATAAAGAAGCACTTGAACGGTAAAGGAAAACAAAACATCTTGGGGAAACCTGCACGTATTTAGAAAGGCGTGTAAAGTTCACGAAACACCACTGGTCCAGGGTGGTGACCCAAATCTCCCTCGTATTGAGGGGGAATGTGCCCGGCGTAGTGGCAGTAGGCTGGCCCACTATTACGTTGGGACCAAAATACATTAGCAAAGTGTCGGCGCACTGCAGTGAACCTCTGCCTACCCTTTCGGGGAATACAGGCCAGATAATGTATTTACATATTTGTATGTTAATGTCTCACTACTGGGACCCAATTCTCGTTTGATAAACATCAATCTCTATTAGAGATATGTCGAAACGAAACGTCAAATTCGTCGTATTATCTTCTTTTGTTTTGACATATCTCTACCTAATAGAGATTGATCTCTAACAAATGAAAATCGGGCACCTGGGCATATACGGAAACGGAAACTTGCCGTATACGGGTATCGAACCAGCGCCCACCCAGTACAGTAAGCTGAGCCTACGCTGAGACCAGGGAACCATTTCTGGCATGATCGACATCATCTCTATTCGACATATGTCGAATTAGAGATAATGTCGAATGATCGATATAATGTCGATCATACGAGAATTGGGCCCCCAAGCCGTCGTCAAACCAATAATATTCTCACACCTCTGCTTTTCATATAACCTACCCTCATTACATTAATATAAACCAATATTTCAACTCCAAACCTTACCATTCAATATCACAAATGACCATACAAATTTACATCCATTTAGTCAAGCACCTAACTATACCCACATTACTAATAAACTAAAGGAAAATGAACCTTATCTCTACGGATTTAGGACCCTGAACAGAACGACTTATTTTTCACTGTTCACATTTAAATAAACAAAGGAAAATCGACCTTCGTCACTAGTTACATGATTCAAAATTGTCTAAATCAGAGTCCGACAAACGCCATTCTCAAAATTGAAACCCGTCAATGGAAATCCAACTTTATGTCAATAATATAAAGTTGTAATTCCTTTAACTTGTGTAAGTACAGTCGCCGTCAACGATGATCGGTGTCTATTTTTCACGTGACGTCATATCCTGGTGACGATTGTTTCAGTGGACATTAGGACGGGGCGATTTTTTATGACCAGTCATTTGCGGTAGGAAGTGGTCATATTAAGTTGATTTTCGTCTCGACTGTACTCGATCGGAATCATTGGCGAAAGGTCGTTAGTACCACTCGTATAAAGCCTGGACACACTGAGGCATCAAAAGACGCGCGTCAATCTTTTTTAGGGTTCCGTACCCAAAGGGTAAAACGGGAACCCTATTGCTGAGACTTCGCTGACGGTCCGTCCGTCCGTCCGTCCGTCCGTCCGTCCGTCCGTCTGTCACTAGGCTGCATCTCATGAACCGTGATAGTTAGAGAGTTGTAATTTTCACAGATGATGTATTTGTATTGCTGCTATAACAACAAATACTAAAAAACAGATTAAAATAATTATTTAAGGGGGCTCCCATACAACAAACGTGATTTTATTGCCGTTTTTATAGATAATGGTACGGAACCCTTCGTGCGCGAGTCCGACTCGCATTTGGCCGGTTTTAATGTGTATTTATTGGGTATCTATGAAAACGGCAAAAAAAACACGTTTGTTGTATGAAAGCCCCCTTAAATATTTAATTTATTCTGTTGTTAAGTTTTTGTTGTTATAGCGGCAACAGAAATACACCATCTGTGAAAATTTCAATTGTCTAACTATCACGGTTCATGAGATACAGCCTGGTGACAGACAGACGGACAGCGAAGTCTTAGTAATAGGGTTCCTGTTTTACCATATGCGTACGGAACCCTAAAAACATTGCTGCAAGATAGATCGTAGTAAGGGGGCAGTTTCGCTATCGCATATTGCGAAAAAGTATTGATTTCAGCCATAAGAAGGAAACTAACAATATTTAGGTGTATCCACTATCTCATGATTATCTGTGGTTTTTGAGGATAGCTGCCATAGAGTAACAGGAGAAGCCCTATGGACTCTGCCCTGTAGAATTTTTTTAACGTTTATCTAACATCCGCCATTATTTTGCCGGATCAAGTAAGTCAAACAATATATAAACAAACTGCGTATTTATTAACGCACATAATATGTTTTACAGCATTTTATTACCATTTTTACTGTAAAACTTTGCTTTGCAGCTTATTTACATTGTTCGACACCTTAGGTACTTACTTCATCCAGCAATACAATACAATGGCGGATGTTTTTACGGCTGTTATATCAAACTAGCTGTGCCCGCGACTTCGCCCGCGTGGACTTTAGGGAGATTAGCCGGAAATATTCCTAAGTTACGTCTTGGAACGTCAGCTATCTGTCGGTGAAAGTCCCATTGAAATCGGTTCAGCCGTTTAGAAGTTTACCTCAAACAGACAGACAGACAGACAAAAAAAAATGCGTTTTCGTTATAGGTATCGTATATACTTTCATACGCATTTGGTAAAAAAGTGTTATTTTGATATTACAAACAGACACTCCAATTTTGGAACGAAGTTCCTTACGGCAGGCTTGGAGGGAATAGGGATTTTGCTAGGCGACCGAACTGAAAAATATGTGATAGTAAAACCGTAAGAAAAAATGCGTGGAAAAAAACCGTTAAATGAG
Organism: Ptilodon capucinus; assembly: GCA_914767695.1. Taxonomy (NCBI): domain Eukaryota; kingdom Metazoa; phylum Arthropoda; class Insecta; order Lepidoptera; family Notodontidae; genus Ptilodon; species Ptilodon capucinus. The sequence goes on from OU611831.1 coordinate 6,726,561, forward strand.
ACGTCTCTTTATTTGTGTCGTTTGATGGATGGATGGATGGATGGATGGATGGATGGATGGATGGACGGACGGACGGACGGACGGACGGACGGACGGACGGACGGACGGACGGACGGACGGACGGACGGACGGACGGACGGACGGACGGACGGACGGACGGATGGATGGATGGATGGATGGAACGAAGTCTGCGTGAACGAAGTCGCGGGTAGAAGCTGGTATTTTAAATGTCCTATCATATATGTCTACTTCGAAGGAACTTCGTTCCTACCTGGTGTCCCTCGACACCATTTAGTTTTTTTTTTATTTATTTGTATGTATAGATAAAATAAACTGCTTGCTTTTCGTTAATTGCAATGTAATATAAAAAAATGCCGCAGAGCCATACGTAGGGTAGAGTCAATGTGGCTTCTCTGTTTACTCTATGGTAACTGCTAATGATATCATTACGACGGCTGCACGCACGCTCCTTGCATCTCTCAAGAAGGGGTGTGTTTAGAAAAGCGAACTGTATGGTTAGTACGAAGCATAGGTATAGTTGGTAGAACGCTTGCCGTGATAGCAAGTGGTGTAGGTTCAAACAGGCATAAGCCCCTTACAAGGCATCAATACCAAAACTAACTGTATAAACTCATACATAAAGTTAATTCTTCAATGAAATGACATGAGCGAAATCTTGTCGCGTTTCTTATAAGGCGCCTATGCGGCCTACGCTCAGACCAACCCATTGTCTGAGGTATTTGTAGATTGAGAATAATGAGATAGGTACTGATAAAAAATGCATTTTTTTATAATCCTTACTAAAATTATAAATGCGAAAGTAACTCTGCCTGTGTGTTACGCAATCACGACTAAACTTCTAAACCGAATTGAATGAAATTTGGTATATAGATATTCTAGAGCCTGAGAAAGGACATAGGCTTCTTTTTAATTCGAAACCCGGTTTTAAGGGGTTGAAATAGGGGATGGGGTTGAAAGTTTTTGTGTGATGTCATTGGCAAAAATTTCATGGTTACTTTTGGTCGCGATAACAGACAACCACGCGGGTGAAGCCGCGCGCACTCGCTAGTAATGAATAAATAGTTTAAAAAATCTGTAATCTGACTACTTGAAAATTGACTCCTACTATTGTTGAAGTCGGTTAAAATGTTGTCCTCGTGACCCGGGCCATAATAACGAATCATTGACACCCTATTCATCAAAATGGAATTAATAGTTTAGGCGCTACGGAGGAACATACGTAAACACAAACATACATAGACTGCTAAAATCATAATCCTTCTTTTTGCTTCGCCGTAATCGGGTATAAAACTAATTATAACCACCCAACATGAACACGACGGTTATCAAACAACTGCACTATATCTTATTTACAACTGGTTATTAAGCTCGGTGTTGTCTTAAACACAATATTACGTGCGCGAGCGCAGGATGTTGGCAATTTCACGTCTACTTAAACCTTTGAATTAGTTTAAATGACCATGCTTATGTTTATAAGGTTAAGCGACTATGAAAAGGGGTGATAAAATGAATTAAGAAAATTGTTTTAACCGACTTCAAAAAGGAGGAGGTTCTCAATTCAATTGGTTTTTTTATGTACGTCCACCGATTACGCTGAGATTTATTAATAATGCTCCACTCTGCCGAGATGCGAATGTTGAGATGGATGTGTGGAGTGACGCGAATGGAAAGGTGAGGAATGTGTATATTAGAGGTAGTATAAAAGTAGCGTCCATAACGGAAAAAGTGAGAAGTAAGAGACTGGAATGGTTTGAGCATGTGATGAGAAGAGATGAGAAGCATGTGACTAAAAGAGTGATGAGTATGAATGTGGGTGGATACAGAGCGAGAGGAAGACCAAAGAAAATATGCATGGATTGTGTAAAAAGTGATATGAATGACATCGGAGTGGATGTCGGTATGACGGAAAAGCGAGATGAATGGAAGAAAAGGACATACTGCGCCGACCCCAAATGATGGGATAAGGTAAGGCAAATGATGATGTATTTACTAAATTTGTTTTTGCTATATATTAATCGACATTGCCATAAAAACCCGCTTATTACAGATGCAACCATTTTTCATCTTATTCCAATAAAATTTCATTATTTCATTAATTTCATACAAAAGAAGAAGAACTTTTTTATGAGTTAATACAGTTCATTTTGAAATTGGCAAAAAAATTATTGCGCGCGTTTTAACTCTTCTATATCTCAGTAAACTTTGATACCACCTACTTGAAGGAGGGGTTAGTTAGTTTATCCCTTTGTGCCCGAATGGTATGATTAATCATCACGTCATTAACATTAAAGGGGGTAGCAGTAGTGTATATATTTGTAATAGTTTTAGACCGTGGGCAGACTGGATAGCCGTTATAGCGGAGTGGTCGAACGCACGCCTTGCAATCAAAGTGTGCAGGTTGAAACCCCGACTCGCACCTCTTGGTTTATGTGCTAATCTCATTTTCACCTGATATTAGAACTTGCTATGAAACGGTGAAGGAAAACATCGTGGGGAAACCTGCACGTCTATAGAAAAGGCGTGTGAAGTTCACCAACCCGCACTGGGCCAGTGTGGTGGACCATAGCCCAAAAATCTCCCTCGCATTGAGGAAGAATGTGCCCGGTACAATGGTAATAGGCTCGCCCCCAATTAGATTGGGACCAAAATACATCGGCGAAGTGTGGGTGCACTGTAGTGCGCCTCTGTCTACCCCTGCGGGGAATATAGGCGTGATGATGATGTACAAGTTTTAGACTGTAAAATGTGATTAGTAAAATGAAAGCAAGTAGGTATTGTCTGGCGATTTTATATCGAGGGACGAAATGCTTTCTGATTTAAGTGTCTTTTTTTAACTTTTTTGACTACATGCTCATTCGACGCGGAAAAATAGCTGTTTCAGAAGTCCGAAATAATACTTTGACGTTTGCATCAGTATTGGGTATACAACTGAATGGTATAAAATTTGACTAAAATTCGACCATGTTTTTTAAACTTTTTTTATAAAGTGCTTAGAATGTTTCTGACGTACTTTTGAATGTTTACCGTCTTAATATATATAATAGAAAATGTATGTTACATATGACATCATAATCGGATCTCAAGATTTATCCCAAGATACCTTTGAGGTCTTGAGGCGGCCGCCGCAAACCGCAGGCCTTCTTACAAATATTATTTCACGTACAAAATAACATTGTGCTTATCATATAATAACAACGTAGGGTTGCTAACGAAATAAAATACTGAATGAAAAAAAAAACTCGATTATAGTCGCATGCAGGCGTATTAAAACTACTACTACTACTACTACAGCCCTTTTTAACGTCCCACTGCTGGACACGGGCCTCCCCTCAATGCAAGGGGGATTCGGGCCATAGTCCTCCACGCTGGCCCAGTGCGTTGGCAGACTTCACACTTCTATCGAGAACTAGTCAAGTTCCCTCAGACGTGCAGGTTCCCTCACGATGTTTTCCTTCACCGATTCATAGCAAGTGATAATCTCGGATGAAAATGAGATTCACACATAAATACCAGAGGTGCGAGCTGGGGTTTGAACCTGCACATGTCAATTTCAAGGCGTGCGTTCGACCACTCGGCTACCACTGCTCAACAAATCTAAACAAGATCGTTTTTTTTTCTAAAACCAAGCAGTGCTAGCCTAGTAGATACAACGTAAGGAGTCCAAGTTCAAATCCCGAGCCCGCAAATCAGAGACAGATTCATGTGCGAATGTCATTATCAACAAAGATTACCACTTGCTGAAACGGTTAAGGAAAACATCTTGAGGAAAACCTGCAAGTCTATTGTAAAGCGTGTGAAGTTCATTAACTCACACAAGGCCAGGGTGGTGGACTATGGTGCATTCTCCCTCGTATTGAGGGGGAATGTGCCCGGTATAATGGCAATAGGCTCGGCCCCTATTGACGAAAATGCATCGACGAAGAGTGGGCGTTATACCGACGCTACAACTGTTATTTAAGATTGTTTACCCTTCATATTGTTTCCCACCAACTTATTTATACAGGGTATATCAGAAGTCCGAAATAATACTTTGGGTGCATATATGGTAGCCAATATGTGGACGCTCAGTGAAGACAGATTATACCTATCATAGTTTATGAGTTATAGATCTTTGAATATTTGTCACAGGTATCGTGTTCTGGCCTTTGGATACGTCCATAACCCTATTCAGCAGTGTAAACTACACTTATGAGAGAAGCGACTACCAATATCAGCAAAACAGAACATGCAAATTTTACATGGGCCTCGAGATATTACGAGTTAAAGAAATTGACGTTGAAAAATCATGGTCGAATTTTGATCAAATTTCTACCAGTCAGTTGTATACCCGATAGGTACTGATGCAAACGTCAAAGTATAATTTTAGACTTCTGAAACACCCTGTATGTGGTGATGAAGACAAAGATACTGTTTGTTCGCTTTCTCTGTAACCGCAAGCCGTTTAGCGGTTAAAACAGCTCCCCCATAATAACCTAAGATTTCTGTGCGCTACAAATTATATTGTTACTCTACATTGTAGGTAGAGTCTAATAGATTTTCAATATGTTGCAAGTTTGATTGCGACAAATTTCGGGAATGGCGTTTTAGGCATGCCGGATGATTACGTAATTAAATAGCAAATAAGTTTCAATCGCCTTATGTCAAAACAGTTGTCAAAATATATAGAAAAATCGCCATGTTTGTTTTGCAGCAGTTTATTAGCAGTGGTAGCCGAGTGGTAGAACGCACGCTTTGCAATCAAAGTTCGCAGGTTCAAACCCCGGCTCGCACCTCTGGGTTTCATGTGCGAATCTCATTTTCATCCGAGATATCACTTGCTAAGAAACGGTGAAGGAAAATATCGTGAGGAAACCTGCACGTCTGAGGGAACTTGACTAGTTTTCGATAGATGTGTGAAATCTGCCAACCCGCACTGGGCCAGCGTGGTGGACTATGGCCTAAATCCCCCTCTCATTGAGGGGACGCCCGTGCCCAGCAGTGGGACGTTAAAAGGGCTGTAGTAGTTTGTTTTCTAACGAAAGTTGAGAGCGGGTTATAGTTTAGCTGCCCCCTTACTACGACCTGTCTTGCAGCATTGTTTTGATGTGAAACATCTATCTTCTTCTTCTCAGTCGGGCACTCTTGTCAGAGCGGTCGTGGTTGTTGAGATGGTGTGCTTGGTGGATCTTCCGTGTCGTCGTTCTCCTTGGCGAGGGTTACTGATCTGGCAATGCTTCTCCAATCTATAGGCAAGGGGTAAACATCTATAGGCGAGGGGTAAACCGGATTTTTGTCGTGGCGAGTTTTGCCGACGCTTCGCCACAACAAAATGAAATCAACCTTTTTACTTAATACATAAAGTATAGTTTTAAATGCGGCCACGCCTCGTACTTCTCGGCTCCTTTGCTCCTCGATTTTTTCCGCCGCTTAGATTCCGCCCACCGGCCGACTCCGCTCACTCGCCGCATCAACGTTTATGTTTTAAGTTTCACAACTGCCAGGCGTCCCGCGACGGTTCAGTTTTTTAATATTACGTTCAGTTTTTGACAGTTAAGTCCATACAAAATCTGTCAAAAATTGACAGTATGGAGATAACAATGCTTTAAGAGGTAGTGACCAGACCACTGGTCTGGTTGTAACCAGGATCAATTGAATTGTACAATCTATGCTTAGTTTGGGATCATACGATGAGTATATGTTGTCTGGTGATATTTGAAGGGCACAGACAAATAACAGGAAATGTCACAAATTTTAATTTTTTTAAATCTTTGTCTATGGTATTTTGAATTCTAATCATTAGAATTTAAAAAAGTTAACAGATGGTGCCAAAAATTAAATTTTGTTTATGGCCAAAACGAAAAGAGCTGGGAATGTCCATGACGTTACTTCTAAGCAAAAGTTATACTATTAAACTTTCAAGTTGTTTTTTCTCAAAATTTATTTAATTAGGACTATCCCTGTTATTTGCCTGTGCCCTTCATTTATTTATGAGCCTCTTTAGAATGGTCTCGATAGCATACCCAGTGAGGTATGACTCCGGCTTGCAATCCTGAGGTCGTGACTACAGTTAGTAAATTTAGGAACTGCTTCCTGTACCATCACAAACCACAATAATAAAAATAATCCGTTTTAATGCTCCACATTCTATTCCGATCATGCGTCTACCCTTTTTAAAAAGTAAGGGTGCATTCACAGGTTAAACACATAATCTGAATGACAATGTGACTGTGCCCTAATAGGCGTTGCGGTGCGAAACACGCATTGTGCAAGCACCTTAAGGAAGATAATCCGTCATTATAATGATTAGAGATGGGTTCACCTTGGTACAAAAAAATATCGATAAAATATTTTCGATAATACCAAACAGCTAGAAAAAAGTCTCTAAAAATCTTATTTTATTATAATAACAAGAATTTAAATACAAAATATTATTACTAATCTGAAATATATTTACAATTACAAATAACTATTTAAAGTTACTTAAGTCATAAGTGAATAAAAGGCATTGTGATAATAATTACTAAAAAACACAGACTTCCGTATTTCAATACCTTGGCAGTTTAAATTTAATCAATGGCATTCTAGTAATCTATCAAAATCGTCAAGAATATGACCGAAAATTGACTCATTGATGCTGCGAGCGCGATCCAATGAGGCAGTCATCATTCATCTTAAAATTGGAAGTCTAAAACTATCAAATTAGTTATGAAATGTTCTGTCTGTACCTACTTACGTACATGGTCAGAAACAGCATTATCTCAACTTTAATTCAAAATCCAGTAGCAGTGATAGCCACGCGGACAAGAACGCCCGCCTTGAACGTAAGGGGTGCAAGTTCAAATCCCGGGCCCGCACCTCTGAGATAATTTTCATGTGCGAATGTCATTTTCAACAATGATTACCACTTGCTGAACGGTGAAGGAAAACATCGTGAGTAAACCTGCACGTCTGTAGAAAGGCGTGTGAAGTTCACCAACCCGCACTGGGCCAGCGTGGTGGAATATGGCCCAAATCTCCCTCGTATTGAGGGGGAATGTGCCCGGTATAATGGCAATAGGCTCGCCCCCTATTACATTGGGACCAAAATACATCGGCGAAGTGTGGGTGCACTACAGTAAACCTCTGTCTACCCCTTCGGGGAATACAGGCGTGATGATGTATTGTATTTATTAATTCAAAATGGTGAACTAGTAATTTTTTTTTATATTGCCATTATTTTTTTGATCGACTCTCGACAAAGTTACGATGGACAATATCGATAAACGTTCCCATCCCAAAGTACAAATCAAACACTAGATTGATGGTATTATGTCAACATAAACCATCACAATGCGGGCGTTTTGCATGATAACCAAAATGCTCGACAATTATTGAATAAAACATTCCGCTAATAAGGGCAGATGGCTCGCTCATCGGCATGTGAGAACTAACCAAGAATTCTTATCTGTAATTTGTCATTGCCAAAGATTTCGATAGAATTGTGTGTATATGTAAATTTGTGTAAGAAGGTAAGAATATTACCTAATGGTTGATCATTAGTGAAGAAATGTCGCAACGGTCCCTTGCGCGTTTTTCTTCAAAGCATATATATGTGGGCTGGCGCCGTAAATAAAATCCAATTAATAGTATTCTTCTTTTATTTTACACTTTCACACGTTTACAATTAGTTTTTATTTTTACTTTTAATTTTATCGTCTTCCGTCTTTTACAGCTTTTTACATTCTCTCTCCTTTTCCCACTTTTCATTCCTCTCTTTCATTCGATGCGTTTTGTTTACCGTTTATTTTTCATCATATTAAATCAATCACACGTTTAGTTCAAAACAATATTAATCATTTATACAAATCAATTTTGCGTTTAGTTACATCTCAATAAAGCGTTTAGTTATAAAAATATTCATCGTCCTTCATATTAAATAAACGTTTAGTTATATTACTCCACATATATATATCGCCAAACAAAAAATACTTATCGTATCATCCCAGGCTAAGCTAAATTATCGGTACTATCGGTACCATACAATGAACTGGAGCAGATCCCAGTTTTTACCCTGGGGAAAATCATGCCATTTGCGACTAGCAGGAATCGTACCTGCAACCACCCGTTGCTGTGAGCGGAGCGGCCTGGATCAAACCGAATTCATTCCATCCGAATGGTTGGTAGAGTCTTATAAGTGTTTGAACATCCGTAATGAATCTGTAAAACATTATACAGGATATGATGACGTATTTATGGTACATAAACTAATTCAATTACCGTCCTTTTCATGGTTGCGATGTATGAGGAAGACAACAATATAATTAAGAGCTGCCAAATATTTATAAGTTTGTGTTGACGACGATTCGCCTATAATACTCGAAGTGGTAGAGGCAGATACATCATCGCACCTGTATTCCCTGAAGGGGTAGACAGAGGTGCACTGTAGTGTAATAGGGGGTGAGCCTATTGCCATTATTCAGGCACAATCTCCCTCATTACAAGGGCGATTTTTGGGCCATAGCGGACCCAGTGCGAGTTGATGAACTTCACACGGTCTTTCTATAGGTAGACGTGCAGGTTTCCTCACGATGTTTTCCTTCACCGTTCAGCAAGTGGTAATCACAATTGTTAATAACTTTCGCACATTGAAATTATCCCAGAGCTGCGGGCCCGGGATTTGAACTTGCACCCCTTATGTTCAAGGCGGGCGTTCTTGTCGACGAGGCTACACTGCTTCTTAAAACAAATCCATTACATTTATAATACTTTTAAATCTTCACAAAATCTCACAGGGTACAATGGACCCTTAAAATCTATAACAAGAAGGTACTTAACCCTTCGCGCCCCCCACAATGCGTCAATACTCAATAATCTTATAATAGATAGTATTGAATTCAACCCTTGCTGACAGACGGAAGTATTTACGATAGGGGTACTTTTGAGCCGATTTTGCTTGAACGATGATCAATAAAACAATTGTATTGTATATGGATTAAAATTAGCTTTATGTGCAACAAGCTCTGTGCTAACAAGCGCGTCAAAATCCATGTCATTAATTTTCTGCTAATACCAATAACGAACTGTATTCTTCTCAGTCGGGCACTCTTGTCAGAGTGGTCGTGGTTGTTGAGATGGTGTGCATGGTAGATCCTCCGTGTCGTCGTTCTCCTTGGTTACCGCTCTGGCAATGCTTCTCCACTTCTGGCGGTTGGTAGCATTGCGAGAACACTGCGCTATGGTAGATTGAGTTGCCGTCTTAGTTGAATCTATCCAGCGTGTGGGAGATCGGCCGCGTGCTCTCTTTCCCGCTATCTGACCTTGAACTACAAGTCTTTCCATCGAGTTTTCGTTTCTGGAGATGTGGCCAAAGAACTTTAGTATTCGCAGCTGCACAATCGACGATAGTCTATCTTTGATTTTTAATTCCGAACTGTATTAACTCATAGTAAAAGTACATTTTTGAACGAAATGTCGTTGTTTCAACAAAGCGTATTTTATGGCGTAGTGTTCGTGTCACTTAGGACCACAGTAATTTGATCTTTATGTATCTTTACTTGGAAACTACTTTCAAACGCAAAATCAACCAGTAGATAGGCTTACCACGACCATGTAGACATAAGTTTTATCTCTTTCAACTGTCAAATTTGTCGAAAGAATGACGTCATTAGCTATTTGTACTGTACATGGCTCGGTGTGATGTAATTTTTAGGGTTCCGTACGCAAAGGGTAAAACGGGAACCTTATTACTAAGACTTCGCTCTCCGTCCGTCCGTCCGTCCGTCTGTCACCTGGCTGTATCTCATAAACCATGATAGTTAGAGAGTTGAAGTTTTCACATATGATGTATTTCTGTTGCCGCTATAACAAGAAAAACTAAAAACAGAATAAATATTTAAGGAGGCTCCCATAAAACAAAGGTGAATTTTTTGCCGCTTTTATAGATAATAGTGCGTATACTTTAATAGAGTCCGACTCGCACTTGGTTTTTACAAATCTGACAGTGAAAGAGATAAAACAGGCTATCACTATTGTAACCAAAATCGTGATAATCTTGAATAGAAATATATATTACTTGAAAACCATTCAAAGTACTTTTATAAGTACAATAACTTCAGTTAAACAGTTTTATGTAAAAAAAAGAGTAGCAAGACGAATGCGTAACTAAAGATTCTTTGTCAAAAGCCACAAGCGGCATCTTACGAAATAGAATTTTAGAATATCACTAAGACAACGTAAATTAACCAGAAAATAACCAAAACCGAACAACTATTGATCCCTGCGCACACAGGAGCGAATCTACTTGACTTCATTTGAATATGTACTCTGTATCTTAAAGGCTTAGGTACTAAGCGACAAAACAACGAAAATGAGTTATCTATAGCATTCGAACGGCCAGATTTTTCTACCTCGTTTGGTATATATATAATATTTTACGATTTTTTGTCGCTTAGTAAGGATTGCCTTTCAAGCGTCGTTATATACAGGGTGTTACAGAAGTCCGAAATAATACTTTGGGTACATATACGGCAGCTCATATGTGGATGCTTAGTGAAGACAGTTTATACCTAACTATCATAGTTTCTGAGTTACCGACTCTTGAATATTTGTCACAGGTGTCATGTTCTGGCCTTTGGGTACATCCATCCTTTTGACGACCCATATAAATTGACGACGAAAAAAACTTGGAAAAACATGGTCGAATTTCAATCAATTTTTTATACCATTCAGTTGTATACACGATACCGATGCTAGCGTCCAAGTATTATTTCGGACTTCTGATACACCCTGTATAGAAAGAAATTGAATATCTATGGTAAAAGTACAATAAAAATTATCGAACCAAAAAGACGTCCAATTTTTTTTTTACCTAAATGTGTAATTTGATGCTTTTTATCTTATAAGTATTGACAAAGTTTACATAAAATTTAGTCTTAGGGTAATCGGCCACCTTTATCCCGTTCACCACCCAGTTTTATTTATAATGTGTATTTCGCCGGGTGACAGGAAAATCTCATTAAGTACAAAAAATAGTCGTACCTTAAAATATCAACAACTTTCCCAGGAAAAAGTCATCATATCCATTTTTTTTATGAGATAGGGAGACAAACAAGAAGACGTTTCATCTGATGGTAAGTAAATAAGACGTAAGACGTGCATAACTTTACAGAATTCCAAGAAGCTAAAATCACTAAATCACCCAAAAAAAAATACAAATTCAAATTACTGCATTGTTTTTTTTTTTGGTACTTAATAAGTTTTTCCTGTAACCCCGATGATTTATTGAATTTGCCCTTGCTATCAATTACTTGACACTGGCTGAAATACCCGCTAATCGCAGGTGGAGCCATCTTATTACATTAAATTCGATCACTTCATTATTTTCGGTGAAAAATTAAGAAGAGAGAGTTATTTTACAGTTCGTTTTGTTATTTGCATAACAAATTGTCGCTTATTTTAACGCGGCTATTTGCGCAGGGTTCTATCGTGACCGTGGTCACCGCAAAAAATCCTATCAAGTTTCAAACTAAATCATCGATCTATAGATCATTATCGGCGCGCACGCGTCAATGTCAACCATTGTGATCGATAAAAATATCAATAGTTTATGATTTGCAAACAACCCTCCCCGCGATTGGTGAAATATAATATTTTTTTAAGGGTTATGCGTAGACGCAAGTGTGTTCATGAATGGCCGATTGTGTTATTGTTGCTATTGATAATGCCGCAATGACGCGTGATTGAAAATATATCAATGAAGCAATTTATTCATTTAAAAACAAATTTAAAAACGTTTTTTTATTATTATTTTATGTAATTTTTCATATTATTTTTACTTTTAAATATGTTTAAAAATATTTATTTAAGATAAAAACTAATCAATATCACGGTAGAAAAAGAATAAGTAATAAAAAATGCAAGTTATTATCAATATTACGATCTCAAAAAAAATCATGCTGAAGTAACCTCATAAAGAGAAATGCTTGCTAATTGAATTGAATACAATTAATACCAGTTATTGTGTAAATTTTACACCAAAAACCGTTAACGTAAAGCAGTATTGTAACATTAATACAATAAAAAGCAACGGGAACAATGTTCATAATTAATTCGGACATCCTTACCTAGTTCAGTTCTCACGATTTTTAATTGCAAAAAAGCAGATGCTCATAGGGCAAATATTAAACTATAGAAAAAAAACACGATGACTACGCATCAAAACCGGATTTCAATTAGACACACAAAAGGAACCGGGGACACACTACTTGTTCCAACCTTTAATTATTCAGAAGACACACCAAAGAAATCAGGCACAATAGAAAAAAAAATACACCAAAGAAAAAACCTGACCCCACAACATAATGCCAAACTAAAATAATACACGAGTAAACATAGACAAGTTTAATATGCAAAAAGGGAGAATACGGTATGCAAATCGTCGTGCGAAAGATAAAAACAAATAATGAAAAAAAACCGCTCCTATACGCGACTGACAATTTTTGCATATATTAAAAAAATCTCGGCCCTAACGTGTCCCTTGAGGAATACTGTTCACATACTTCCGTATGCAAATGGCCTCGAGTACTTAATCTTTTATTTTAATGGCATCTTATTGTGTTTAATACAATTCAGTATTTGTGGGGTGAGGATATGGAAAAATGTGCGTAAGAAATTATTAATGACTGTACGTATGGAAATTAAACGCTCAGTCTTAATCTGTGGGAACTGTCTAGTCTCAGTTCTGGGGTTTAAAAGCCGTTGGGTGGGACCTTTTTTGTGGTGTGAAACAAAAAACGAGAGCATTTGCATCAATTGAAGATGTGAGCTTTCATTCATTCATTTTTTATTCATCATTATAAAAAAAAATATAAATAAAAAATTAACGGTTCTGGTAAATGAAAAGACTAACTTGATAGGGTCTTGTCTTTTTTGAAAAAAAAAAACCAATTGCATGGCATGCATGAATTTTTTGGAGGAAAATTTTGTGGTGCAAATATGTAACTATTTGAAATAAGAATCAAAAAATGTTATTGTACTATAATTACACTTAAAAATAAAATTTTCATTCATAATCACTGGCTCTTAATGTTCCAATACTGAGGAGGCTGCTCCTTGACTGGCATTACATGTCTGTAGATAACTTGTTAGGTTGCAGACATTACGGGGTCCAGACAACCAAAATTTAATAAAATGTATTGCAACCGTAGCAGTGGTAGCCGAGTGGTCGAACGTACGCTTTGCAAATCAAAGTGTGCAGGTTCAAACCCCGGCTCGCACCTCTGGGATTTATGTGCGAATCTCATTTTCATCCGAGATTACCACTTGCTAAGAAACGGTGAAGGAAAACATCGTGAGGAAATCTGCACGTCTGAGGGAACTTGTCTAGTTCTCGATAGGTGTGTGAAGTCTGCCAACCCGCACTGGGCCAGCGTGGTGGACTATGGCCTGAAATCCTCCTCACATTGAGGGGAGGCCCGTGCCCAACAGTGGGACATTAAAAGGGCTGTAGTAGTATTGCAACCGGCGCGGTGACCCAAGAGCAGGCCTTTTCCTCGCTCAACGAGTGGCTCTAGCTATTCAGCGAGGGAATGCAGACAGCGTCTTAGGTACGCTTCCGTATGGGACAATTTTGCATATATTTCTTATTCATTTAATTTTCTTCGTAATTACGCACGAATTTCGAAATCACAGCCGTGCGAGCCTGTCTCCTTACCAGCACTTTTCTTGTAGCAATGTTTATAGTATTACTTACAGTTTTTGACACGAGCAGTCTACCCAAGTGGTCGAACTCACGCCTTGCAAATCAAAGTGTGCAGGTTCAAACCCCGGCTCGCACCTCTGGGTTTATGTGCGCATCTCATTTTCATCCGAGATTACCACTTACTTTGAAACGGTGAAGGAAAACATCGTTTGGAAACCTGCACGTCTATAGAAAGGCGTGTGAAGTTCACCAACTCGCACTGGGCCACCGTGGTGGACTATAGCCCAAAAATCTCCCTCGTATTGAGGGAGAATGTGCCCGGTATAATGGCAATAGGCTCGCCCCCTATTACATTGGGACCAAAAATACATCGGCGAAGTGTGGGCGCACTGCAGTGCACCTCAGCCTACCCCTTCGGGGAATACAGGCGTGATGATGATGATGATGATATTTTTGACAGTTAACTCAGTACAAAATTTGTCAGAAATTTGTAGTAACTATCGAAACAATAATAAGTTAAGAAGTCCCCATGCATTTTTTTAAAACAAGGCTTGCGTTCGTCCTCTTGTGACTTGTGTCCGTAAAAGCGAATAAATGTCTATTATTTAATGTTTTTTTTCTTTTCAGGTAAGTCACGCCATCGATATACGTAAGTTCAATATTAATTAATATACCTGTATATTAATTTGGAACATGTACAACAAACACAATACAAGATGGTTACAAAGAATTATTTAACTCACCCCTGAAATTCAAGTTTTATCGACAATCTAGCGACATCTATGAACACGCTGCGGAACTATGAAAAAAGTTCCTTCGATCATCGCAAGATGGCGTTACTTGTAACTTTGATAATTTATGGATCTTTAAGAAGTGTTTTTAAGATTATAATTTGCATCAAAGGTTTGTATATGGGCATAATTAGTGAGTAATTAAAACAATTTGTCAATTATTTGATTAATTGAATCGTAAAAATAACTTTGTGATCATGTTTTGAGGAAATTATTATTTTTAATAATTATATTGGTTATGGCAACCTCGGCTATTTACTTATCTACCAGTCAATCAACGATCAATCAAGTATCAATTAGGTATAATTAGGTGTTTCCTGATGTAATTTGGCGAGCTTTTGTATCCATCTATATTGCCCTGCATCCACAGATGCGAGCAAATTAAAATAAAAAAAATATCGCCTGACAACACACACCTACTCACTGATAACCCCAAACCATTGTGCGACCTCAACTGAGAAGATCCGGAAAGAAACTCAGTGGGCTAATCGTGTTTTTTAAAGATGCAAGCAAATATGTAGAAAGTGATGAAATTTCACGCGCCTGTCGGTGTAGGGGCTTTAGATTTCCTTAATTATATAGCACTTAAGTAGACTTCTAAAATATTCTAACTTATGACTGTAGGCTGAATTGTAGGTAGGTATATTTTATGTATAAATAAGCTTGGAAAAAATAGTTCCAGTTATGACTTTTGACAGAGACTTTCAAATTTCTATGCGCTACCTACTCAAAATTGAGATTATTTTATTGTTTCGTTACTGGTTTTTAATTGAGGCAAATATTTAAAGTAAATTTGTATCAGAAGACCGAACATATTATATTATTTTAGGTAGCTGTTTAACATATAGGTACGGTAAATGATATTCTAGTAAACAGATATGTTATACACGCACAAAACAACCGAAAAAAGTGTTCCGCATAACAGCGGCAGCACACATATACACTTTTCATCAATTTTACATTTCACAACACGTAGAAATGTGCAAAAGAGATGGCTTGATAAAACCAACGAGAAAAAAAGAGACAGCTAGTGTTGTCACTTGCGCTTCTATGTGATGTAACATTCATCTGTCAGCGAATACGTCCTAATTAGGACGTATTCGAGTCTTCACTTTTGCGTGCTCATAACATATCTGTTTACTAGAATATCATTGGGTACGGTAGTTGAAGTGCACAAGCGTAGTAAAGGCAGACTGTCCCTAACTATCATAGTTTCTGAGTTACAGACCTTTGAATATTTGTCACAGGTATCGTGTTATGGCCTGATTCATCGCCCTATTTTCAGTGTTAACTTTATTCATATGAGAGAGGCGAGTCTAAATAATAAAAAAGCAGGACTAAAAAAATCGGAAAATCGTCGCGAAAAGAAAATTTATCTTGTCCTATGATCGAACTTCGGTCAGATTTGTATGCCATTCAGTTATTTTACCCGATAGTCAACCGGTAAAGTATTATTTCGGACGTCTGATGCACTCTGTATAAAGGAAGAAACACAAACCATTATCTTACATCTCACGAATGACGTAACATCAACAAAATGCAAATCATTGATTGCGAAAAGGTCAAGTTCAAGATCTTAACACTCAAACATTTCTTTTCTCTCTTTTTCTTTCTTTTTCTCTCTCTTTCATTTCTCATTTTCGAGTGCATATGTCGACATTTTATTGGATTTTGCATAAAAAATACACGTTGCAATGCTAAAATCAGCCTTTAATGTCGCCAATATCGTGACATTACACTAGAAAAAGGTTGTGTAGACCGGCGCGGGCGCAGCGCGCAGGGCTGTCGCGCGAACAATTTCAAGTTTTTACTAATCTATGAAAAAAAGGAAATCAAAAATGCTTTAAACAGAGGCACGAAATGACATAAAGACACGAATGACATAAAAAGCGGCGCCTTATTAAGTAATGTCTTATGTAAGGGGACGCCTAAGATGTAACTTTCGTTTCCCCATTCCTTTCCCACTAGTTGAAACTTATTTAGGTTTTTTCTTAGGAAAGCATTTTTTAAATCTTTAATATAGGAATATAATGTTGCCTAAGTTAGCCCTTATAACATCAGCTATCTGTCAGTGAAAGTCCTGTCAAAATCGGTTCAATCGTCCCGGAAATTTCTCAGAACAAAAATACAGACAGACAAAAAAAAAACTATAATAAGTACCGTATATACTTTCATATGCATTTAGTTAAAAGCTGTTATTTTGTTATTACTTAAAGATACGTCTCTTTTATTTATTTGTATAGATGTGTATTTATTAAATTTGTTATTGCTATTATTAACTTGACACTGGAATAATATTCGCTAATCGCAAGTGCAGCATTTTATTTCCTCATCTTATTTCTTTAAAAAAAATCAATTCTCCAAAATTTAGTCGCAGATTTTGAGACAATTTGGTATATCCTTCATTCGTTAGTTACAGTTAAAGGACTAACAGAAATAAGATTACATGCGTAGTTTTGAAATAAATAATAATAAAAATATGCCAACCCTAGTACAGGCACGCAAACACCTACAATGCGCGTGCGCATGCCACTCCATTACTCACACTAGTATGTTACACACACACATAGGCAGCACCGATGAAGAATGACTAGCGAGCCATGTGGTAGTTAGTTGTCGAGTATTTTGACGAATTCCGAATAGACTCTTGTGTGCGTTAACCCAGAGGGGTCCAACTGATTTGATTTTTTTTTGCAAGTTTTTACTGATTTATAAAATTTTGTCTAATTCGAGAATTACAAAATCAATTACTGACACACATAACAAACGCTCAAAGTAAATAATATTATATTTTAAAGGCACTTTTTTTGGAACTCATATAGCTTTCGTTTTTAGGGTTCCGTACCCAAAGGGTAAAACGGGAACCCTATTACTAAGACTTCTCTGTCCTTCCGTCCGTCCGTCCGTCCGTCCATCCGTCCGTCCGTCCGTCTGTCACTAGGCTGTATCTCATGAACCGTGATAGTTAGAGAGTTGAAATTTTCACAGATTATGTATTTCTGTTGCCGCTATAACAACAAATACTAAAAAACAGAATTAAATAAGTATTTAAGGGGGCTCCCATACAACAAACGTGATTTTTTTGCCGTTTTTATAGATAATGGTACGGAAGCCTTCATGCGCGAGTCCGACTCGCACTTGGCCGGTTTTATGATTTGTTACCAAAAAGCATGATGTAATCAACTAAATTTTCAAGTAAAAAATAAATAATGTAGACACTGTAGGACTAGGGTTACCAAAATAATAAATACTTACAAAATAAAATGAATAATTTACCAAATAGAACCAGCTTCGGTTTAAAAGTACAAAGTGGGTCACGAAGGGGCAGTGTGAAAATTACTGGGCCATGGCAGAACAATGTTTGGGAAACACTGATTTAGATCATCACAGTCAGCGAAAAATCATCTTAAGTTACGCCACCTTGACGCACATCGGCGCCTCTATGACGCTGCTCACGCGCACAGTTGCGACGCAAGACGAGAACGGAGTGAGGGGGACGAGACGAGGCGGGGGGAGAACGCCAAACCTGATTTTCGGTCTATGTTGACCTTGTACGGACACCTATTACATCATTACACTTATAATGACTTATTTCGACCGCCCACCAATTAAATTCCAACTTTAACTTGACTTGTATAAAGTCGATTTTTGATTGTGTGCTATAAGTGACACTTAAGTTTTTTTAAGTATTATCAAGTGACTGACGCATACGTACTCGTCTCGTGGATATAGCTACCTACACGCCAAGTTTTTCCGCATACTGATTTCCGTATTTTATTTAACGAAGTGTTTTGTTTGCGTTTGATAAGAATGGTCCGTTGATTAGGATGCATACCTATGGCTTATCATAGCACTTAATTAGTTATTATAAATATGGACACCTAACAAACTTAATTAACAACAAACGATGTACGGAAGAGAGTGCAAGAACGAGTAACATTAATAGAGATAGAGATAGTAAGGAACAGAAGTGGAAAGACGATAGGTCATGCGACATGACACCTTCATGACGAACATTTTAGAAGGAGAGATAGTTGGAAAGCGTAGGAGAGACCGTGAATATGCTACAGGAGTCAAATAAGAGATAAGATTGGTGCCATGTCGTATGTAGAGGTGGAGGCTGCACTGGATCGAACCAGATGGCATAACCTTCATCAGATGCACCGACCAAGGTTCTAACCCTGAAATTAAAAGAAGAAGAACAGGGCCCACTGAAAGTTATTCGGCGCCAGGGTGCAAAAGTCAGCCAAACTTAATAAATACTTATCTATAATCTACACTAAGTCTATAATCTATACTAAACTATCTTCTGTTCAATCATTCCATTGGCCGGGCAGATATTCTTGTCATTATACCAGTGACATTCCCCCTCAATAGGAGGGAGATTTGGGCCATAGTCCACTACACGGGCCCAGAACGGGTTGGTGGACTTCACACAATTATCTTTGATTACATATACATTTTTGATAAAATATATATGTATATTAAATATTTATAAACATATCAGCCATATAGCAATAGGCTCGCCCCCTATTACATTGCAGCATTAGGACCAAAATACATCGGCGAAGTGTGGACGTACTGCAGTGCACCTCTGCCTACTCCTTCGGGGACTACAGCCGTGATGATGTATTATTATATCAGCCCTGGGCACACTGGGACGTCATGGGAGTGAATTTGGACGCGTGGTCGTACAATTCCATCTTTAAGTATATTGAAATATAGATAGTTTTGGTATCGGCAAAAATTTAACGCCCCACTCTGCTCGGGGCTAAAATCATGAAATAGTTTCATGACATTAAAATATAAAACCTAACTACCTAACTACCCAAAACCGGTCTTGGCAAATTTTTAGGGTTCCCTACCCAAAGTGTAAAATCGGAACCCTATTACTAAGACTTCACTGTCCGTCCGTCCGTCCGTCCGTCCGTCCGTCTGTCACCAGGCTGTATCTCATGAACCGTGATAGTTAGAGAGTTGAAATTTTCACAGATGATGTATTACTGTTGCCGCTATAACAACAAATACTAAAAAACAGAATAAAATAAATATTTAAGGGGGCTCCCATACAACCAACGTGATTTTTTTGCTGATTTTATAGATAATGGTACGGAACCCTTCGTGCGCGAGTCCGACTCGCACTTGGCCGGTTTTTTATTGCAATTATCAACAATTTTTATTTCTATTTAATTAATTCATAACTTGATACTCCGAGATTTATTTCGATTAAAACTATGAATATTCATTGGATTATAATTTGGCGAAGAAACTCGTATTACGCTCTGCACATAGTGAGGCGACCGAATAACTTGACGTATTTTAAATATGTACTCTGTGGCAATAGACATAGAGATTGAATTTACTACTATTACTATAGCCCTTTTAACGTCCCACTGCTGGACACGGGCCACCCTTCAATGCGAGAGGGATTCAGGCCATAGTCCACCACACTGGCCCGGTGTGGGTTGACAGACTTCACACATCTACCGAGAACTAGTCAAGTTCCCTCAGACGTGCAGGTTTCCTTCACGATGTTTTCCTTCACCGTTTCATAGCAAGTGATAATCTCGGATACTTATTGATAATTTTAATTTGGAACCACTTCAATGTAAATTTACTTATAAAAATAGATTTAAAAAATGTATTAATTGGTTCAGTTATAAGTTCGTATGTTATTTTAAAATTAAAAATGTCAGGAATAAAAAAATACTACCTATACAGGGTGTGTCAGAAGTCCGAAATAATATTTAGGGTACATATACGGTAGCTCACATGTGAATGCTTAGTGAAGACAGTTTATTATATATACCTAACTATCATAGTTTCTGAGTTAAAGACCATTGAAAATTTGTGACAGGTATCATGTTCTGGCCTTTGGGTACATCCTTAACCATATTCAGCAGTGTAAACTATACTTATGAGGGGCGACTACCAATATTCACAATACAGAACATGCAAATTTTACATAGGACTGGAGATATTACGATTTCTAGAAACTGACTTCGAAAAAAAAGTGGGAAAAATATGGTCGAATTTTGATCAATTTTTTATACCATTTAGTTGTATAGCCGATACTGATGCAAACGTCCAAGTATTATTTCGGACCTCTGAAACATCCTGTATAATATTAACGTACTATGAATTAAATGATTGCTATCGTATAAATTACAAAGTTTTAGATTTATTATACCTAATAAACCCAATATATCAAAGGACATTAGCCGCCGTATCTGACACAGAGAAATAATAATCAAACCAAAAAATGATGGAGACAAAACATATTTAATATAAAAAAACCCTACAATGTTTGATACGTGACTATAAAAACCTGAATAATCTCGTGTTTTACAAACATATTAATAGAAAAAAAGATGCCACTTCATTACGCAAATTTGAACTTTTTGCCGCCAAACATATGACACAAAAAACATAACTTTCGTTAGGAATTATCACACACACACACACAAGACTCAAATCATAAAAAAGTCAATAAAACACGTTCATTGTTCGTTTCCGAACGTCTCATAACGCCGCCATATTGTTTTTTGTACGAAAAACCCGCGAAAAAACAGTTTTTTTTAATCTGTTCGTACAAAAATTAAAAACTGTTAGATAATGTTTTTTATTGTTTGTTTTTTTAATAAAATACTGGGTCACTGTGTTTCTGTGAGCTGTCCTTAACTGGTTTTGTGACTAAAATTTTATTTAAATTTAAACACGTGACTCATATAACGGTTGGTTGCAATAATTTATTGTTTGACAAATATTTGACGCGATATCACGCGTGCAAATGAGTAGTAGGTTTTTTTTACGGAATTTAATATGTTCGGCTGGGTTCCTATAATAACGAATCGTTATCGTTAAGTAACGAACGATTATAGTCATTAGGAGTGTTACTTACGAAACTTATTTTATAGGAACAGTTTTGACTAACGTACATCATTATCACGCCTGTATTCCCTGAAGGGGTAGCCAGGGGTGAGCTGCAATGCACCAACAGATCGCCGATGTATTTTAGTCCCAATGTAATAATATCCCTCAATACGAGGAACATTTGAGTTATAGTCCACCATGCGAGCCTAGTGCGGGTTGGTGAACTTCACACGCCTTTCTATAGACGGGCAGGTTACCTCACGATGTTTGCTTTCACCGTTCAGCAAGTGGTAATCACTATTGCAAATGACATTCGCACATGAAATACGAAAATCGCTGAGGTGCAGGATCGGGGTTTGAACTTGCACCCCGCTTACTAAAATCGTGTTTTGAATAACGTCGCGTTGCAAGTGTTAGGATCCGTAAGTGTAATAGACTTCAAAACTATATATATATAGGTAAATACGTTAATTAATTTGATATATGTGTTACGACTTAATAATTATTATACTACAACTACTACTACTACAGCCCTTTAAACGTCCCACTGGTGGGCACGGGCTTCCCCTCAAAGCGAGGAGTATTCAGGCCATAGTCCGCTGGCCCAGTGCGGGTCGGCAGACTTCACACATCTATCGAGAACAAGTTCCCTCAGACGTGCAGGTTTCCTCACGATGTTTTCCTTCACCGTTTCATAGCAAGTGATAATCTCGGATGAAAATGAGATTCGCACATAAATCCCAGAGGTGTGAGCCGGGGTTTGAACCTGCACACTTTGATTGCAAGGCGTGCGTTCGACCACTCGGCTACCACTGCTATTTACACTTAACATAATAATTATTATGTTAAATCACATTAAGTCGTCTTTAATATCTATTGACGGTTTTTTTTGACGTCGTTTCTGCAAAATTAACCGTGTTTTTGTGAGATGTAATAATACGCAAATGATTTAGTAAAAAACGTGAACTTTGACTTTTGATAATTTTTCACTACACTATCATAGTTGCCGTGAGTTTGCATACTCCAACTCCCTATTTAGGAAGACAATTTTGAATTGAGTCGCTAGTGAGTGAGTCTTTGGAGTGAGTGGGCTATTTAAGCGAGCGATGCCTTTCAGAATCTGTAGATAGGTTTAGCATGACCGCGTAAACATAAGATTTATCTCTTTCAACTATCAGATTTGTCGAGAAAATGACGTCACGTCGAGATTTTTGTACTGGACATGGCTCGGTGTGACGTATTTTCTCGACGAATCTGACAGTTGAAAGAGATAAAATTTATGTCTACACGGTCATGCTACAGGGCTAGGGCCGTCTTAAGCATATTCAGCGTCTTAAGCAGGCGTTTACGGGCCGTTTTAAGCATATTTTATTTAATAGTACAAACGTGATTTTTCAGTATTCTTGTTTAATAATTATGCAACTGAATTTTCCGGACTTTTGATTAAGAAAGTTTTAGTGTAGTAGTAGGTACGTATCGAAATTGCTGGCGGTCGGCTTGCGCCCCTTAGGACTTCAGGACTCTGCGCCCGGGTGCACCGCACCCTTTCAACCCCCAGGTAAAGATGGCCCTGGACAAGTCTGACTACTACTACTACTACTACAGCCCTTTAAACGTCCCACTGCTGGGCACGGGCTTCCCCTCAAAGCGAGAGGGATTCAGGCCATAGTCCAACACGCTGGCCTAGTGCGGGTTGGCAGACTTCATCTATCGAGAACTAGACAAGTTCACTCAGACGTACAGGTTTTCTAACGATGTTTTCTTTCACCGTTGAAAATGAGATTCGCACATAAATCCCAGAGGTGCGAGCCGGGGTTTGATTTCTGACTATTTTGAACAAATATTGCAAAGCGTACGTTAGACCCCTGTATGTAAAGCAGGCAGGTTATATGCCAAAATATTCGTAACAACATAAAATTGATTGGCTGTCGATAGATTTAAAGTCTGCGTATATGAATCAACGTTTTTGCCGAACCAATCATGGTGATTGACACGTAGGCATTAGACGTAATACGTGCTTCCATGCTAGGTTGCGTACGCGCACCATAGGGCCAGAAGAAATCGGGAGAAGTCCTTAAAATTCTAACACAAACCTTTGAATTTCCTAACATGACCGTGTAGACATGAGTCTTATCTGTTTCAACTGTCAGATTTGTCAAGAAAATTGCGTCACTTCGAGCTTTTTGTGGACCTGGCTCGGTGTGACGTAATTTTCTCTGCAAATCTGACTCTTCAAATCATTGTATGGTATCCATAGTACAGTACAAGCTTTGCTTAGTTTGGGATCATACAATAAGTATTTGGTTGTCTGGCGATATTTATTTATTCCACTATTAGTTGTAGTCCACATATTGTATTGTATTACATACAATACAATATACGCCGTAAATAAGTTAATTATTAAAAAAATTGAAATTAAATTGAAATATATTAAATCTATTCAATTTATTCGATTCTATTCAAGTTGAAAGAGATGAAACTTATGTCTTCTCGGTCATGTTAGGAAAGTCAAAGATTTGTGTTGAAATTTTAAGGACTATTCCCGATTTCTTCTGGCCTTAAGGTGCGCGTACGCACCCTACTAGGCTTTATCGGTGTATGGAATGTACTTAAATTTAATAGTACTATTTCCTACGTGTTACATATGTTATGGTTACCGTATAAACAAGTTTTTGGATAAGACATGGTCGGGGCTGACCTCACGATCCTCGAAAAATAATTCTAAATAATACTCTTGAGCATCAGGTATCTGTCATCGTGAGACGCGGCCGCGTATCACACCGATGCGTATCGTCTAGCTATGACCGTTCTGTTCGTGGCTTGGATCAGTAAATATTTTTTCCTTTAATCTGTAATTTATAAGTGTTTTTATTATTTGTATATGAACATGATGATTAAGTAATTTATAACAATATAAAAATATGGTGCATGGTTCGAAATTAACATTGTAATACCATGTGTCACTTCTTAATAGTAAAAAAATCGCCAAATTAAGCCAAAAACCGCCAAGTAAAAATTTCTGTTTTTTTTTATAAACAAGTTCTTAATAGATAGCTAAGTAGGTACGTATGGAAATGTTTCGTGATAACACTTAATAAGACGTTTCGTATTCATCATACGCAGAACGTCAGAATCGTGAAATGTCAAATACACGAAACGTCATAAATTCAACAAAAAAAAATGGTATACGCGTCGAATTGAGAACCTCCTCCGTTTTTTTTACGTCGATTAAAAACGCAAGTACCTAGTCGAAAACATTAATTAGAACACATGCAATACGTCTCACTAAAATTATTTAGATGCCTTTTAACATTTTAAACATGTTATAACCTAAATATCTTCAGGACTCATACACATTCCCACCACTGTTACTCCTGTAAGCCGGGATCGACAGCGGTGTCCATTGAAAACACCGAGGTTTGACCCTCGCTGAGTACTGGGGAAAAGCTAAATTGTGTTCAAACCCGCACGAATTAAACCGCTATCACCTTTTTTCTACCCGACGACGGCGAAGTCAAAAAGAAGGGTTATGATTTTAGCAGGCTATGTTTGTATATTTTCGTATGTTCCTCCGTAGCGCCTAAACTATTCATCCGATTTTGATGAATAAGGTGTCAACTGATTCGTTATTGTGACTCAAGTAATAAAGGCTACATTTTTACTGACTTTAATTAATAGAAGGAGTAGAATTTACCTTGTAAAACCCAATTTTAACCGATTTCATTCCTCTTTAGGATCACTTTGTCATCCGTCTGTCTGTCAGTTTATTTTGTAGACGAACTACAGATTTTTTGTTACTACTATGTCGTATCGTGGTAGCCGAGTAGTCGAACGCACGCCTTGCAACCGAAGTGTGCAGGTTCAAACCCCGCCTCGCACCTCTGAGATTTATGTGCGAATCTCCTTTTCGTCCGAGATTATCACTTATTATGAAACGGTGAAGGAAAACATCGTGAGGAAACCTGCACGTCTGAGGGAACTTGACAAGTTTTCGATAGATGTGTGAAGTCTGCCAACCCGCACTGGGCCAGCGTGGTGGACTATGGCCCAAATCCCCCTCGCATTGAGGGGAGGCCCGTGCTCAGCAGTGGGACGTTAAAAGGACTGTAGTAGTATGATCGTATCGTTCGCTACGGTATAAAACACAGCCGTACCTAATAACATAAAACATTTCCATAAGTCAAAACTCATAGCATTTAAATCAGAAGAGCCATAATTTAGGATTCCTCGCGTGACATCATCACATTGAATACATATTTGTTATATAACAAACATTTATAAAACGCTTTCTGGAATGCTTACAAGTATGTATCGAGGGTTGAAAGGCTAATTCACTTAAGCGACATTTTTCCAACTTAACAGGAGAGCATACTTACCTATTCGACGTCGAAAAATTAGCTGATTCCAAATATTTATATTAAGTCAATATCACCCAAAAGTGTCGTTTAAGTCAAATGGCCATCGATATTATTATCTTACTAAGACTGAAGTAGGAGTAATACATTTAACATACAAGAATAAAAGTTTAAAAAACTGCAACCCGACTATGAAAACAAGGTAATATCGACTCCTCCTATTGTTAAAAACGGTTAAAGTTTACTTTATAAAACCCGGGCCATAATAACAAATGGATTGACACTTTATTCATCAAAATCGGATGAATAGTTTAGGCACTACGGTGGAACATACGTAAATACAAAAATGCGTACATAGACTGCTAAATTCATAACCCTTCCAGTTCAAGTTTTAGGTTAATTTCATTTTCAATTACCACTTGCTGGATAGTAAAGACACACATCGTGAGCAAACCTGCACGTCTATAGAAAGGCGTGTGAAGTTCACCAAAGCGCATTAGGCCAGCATGGCCGAAATCTTCCCTGTATTGAGGGGGAATGTGCTTGAAATAATTGAAATAGACTCGCCCCCTATTACAATGAGACCAAAATACATCGGCAAAGAGTGGGTACATGGCAGTGTTTCTCTGCATACCCCTTAGGGGAATACAGTCGTAATGATATATTATTAAAAAAAGGAGAAACGTTCTATAAATAAAGCAATACATCAGTTGGCAACATATTTATTGCCTTTCGACGAATATTAGCGATTAACCTTGAAGGTTTTTACCAAGCCACACAACGATTATGCCAGACAGACGTATAAAACTATACATTAAAATTATTATAAATTGATTTTTATCTGCGTTAGTATATGATAAAAAAAGAGATAAATAATTAAAAATACATAATAGCAGAGGTAGCCGAGTGGTCGAACGCACGCCTCGCAATCAAAGTGCGCAGTTTTAAACCCCGGCTCGCACCTCTGGGTTTCATGTACAAATCTCATTTTCATCCGAGATTATTTTAATTGAAACGGTGAAGGAATACATCGTGGGGAAACCTGCGCGTCTGAGGGAACTTCACGATTTTTAGTGTAAATTGTCGTTGAAAATATCTAACTACTAGCACCCCATAACAGCCTTAAAAAAGTAAATAGTAACATTAAAAAAAAACTTGACAAGTGCGAATCAGACTCGCGCACGAAGGGTTCCATACCATTATCTATAAAAAATCACGTTTGTTGTATAGGAGCCCGCTTAAATATTTATTTTACTCTGTTTTTTATTATTTTTTGTTATAGCGGCAACAGAAATACATAATCTGTGAAAATGTCAACTGACTAACTATAACCGTCCGTCCGTCAGCCTAGTGACAGACGGACGGACGGACGGACGGACAGCGAAGTCTTAGTAATAGGTTTCCCGTTTTAGGTACCCTTTGGGTACGGAACCCTAAGAAGTATAAAATTCACCATTGTCCTGTGCCAGCGTAGTGGCTGTAATCTCCCTCGCATTGAGTGAGAACGTGACCAATTTAATGATAATATGTTTGCCATTTACCTTAGGACAAAAATAAATAGTGCACCTCTGTCAACCCCTTTAAGGAATACAGTAAACTTGACAATTTGTAAGTGCCCCCATAGGCCTATACAAAATTAATTATTTGACTTGACTTTGACTTTAAAAGTCGTAGCGATAGTGATGTAAACATTTATCATTTGGCACTAACCCTCAGTTTGGTATCCAATTTCAATAGAAATCGTAATTATTTCTACATAATTCACCAAATAATGATGTTATGTAGATAATTGCATTTTGTAGTTTAATTTCGTCATTGAAATTGTATCTATCTCAACATTGACCGTCAAGGATGTATAAGATTGAAGAAATTAATTATCTATACAAATAAATAACATGAAAGAGACTGTTTCTTAATGTCAAAATAATAGCTTCTTACTTCAAGCATAATTATGAAAGTACATAGACGATAGAATTTGAAAATTTATTTGTCCTTCTGTCAGTTTGTTTGATATAAACTCTCAAACGGCTGGACCGATTTTGACAGGACTTTCACTGGCAGATAGCAGAAGTCACATGGGTAACTTAAGCTACTTTTATTTTAGCAAAAGAATTACTTAAGAATAAACCTAATACCCATTTTTCCGGGTAATCTCTCTAAAGTCCACGCGGGCACAGATAGTTATAAATAAATAGATCATCACGCCTGTATTCCCCGAAGGTATAGGCAGAAGTCCACTGCAGTGCATCAACACTTGGCCGACTTTATTTGTCAGGTCTTGTCAAGTGAGTAGCACCCTCAACCTATGGAAGTGCATGAAAAGATGTATGAATGTGTATAAAGCGAAAGAGGTATATCAGGAACGTAGCTTGTGACAAACGGTAGTCTCTGCCTACCCCCGTGGGACACAGGCGTGAATATATGTATAAATGTAACAAGGGGCGAGCCTATTGGTATCATACCGAGCACATTCTTCTCAATATGAGAAAGATTTGGGTATTTGGATTTCATAGTCCATTCGTCATAGCTGGCTCAGTGCGGGTTGTGAACTTCACACGCCTTTCTGTAGACGTGCTGGTTTCCTCACGATGTTTTCCTTCACCGTTCCACAAGTGTGTAAATATTATGGAAAATTACATAATATAATAATATGATAGTTTTCCAAGTAGCTACTTATTTATTTCAGCGTTGCCTTACGGCATAAGATAGAGTCGTTAGTAATTAGAATCCCGCATCCTTTTCGTAATAATTAAGCACATTGTCATGCTCTGCACATACTAAAGCGGGCGGATTAACTTTGCTTTTATGAATGTGTACTTTGTATCAGTATATATATATAAATATAAATAAAGATTGAATTTCTGTGTTTCAAAAACCACGAGATTACCCAGCTAAATTCGATCACGTAATTATTAAAATGTCGTTGAATAATGTGCTTAATCTATATGTTAATACAGTTAGTTCTTTGTATTGGCTAAAAATTGGTTCTAACGCTCCTATTTACGAAGGGCTTTTGCTGTACGGGAGACATGTGCGCAACACTTGTCTAGCCGTCCCGTCCTGTCACTTATATTTCATTTATCGATGTCTGACTCGACAGAACATGGACAAGTCTTAATCTATATCTATAGATATATTATATATATTTATAGATAGAGTAATTAATATATAAGCAAAACTTAAATTGTTTCATTCACCCTATTAGTTAAGTAAAGTTTCTGATAATGTCAGAGGATATAGCTCGCGGGCCGGGCCAGTATAGCGACCGGACATAAAAAAAAAAAAAAAATATTTATAAAAAAACTTTTTAAAAACAAGCTTTTATTTAATTGCCCTTATTTATTGTGTTCTCCTCAACAAGCCCTTTAACTTGATACCCATACTGTGGTAGTGCAGAAAAAATAACTATTCCACCATCTTGGATGATCCGCCATATTGGAATTAGAATGACGTCACATAGCTAAACATGCATTGTCATCCAAAATAAGCGTGTATACCAAATTTCAGCTCAATCGGTTGAAGATAACTGATTTAAAATTCAGTTGCAAGATTCCACCCGGACATACATTGCAAGTTGATATAAAGCTTGTAATAATAATAATAAAATCAATGCCACTTTTCGTTGTAAGCTAACTCCTCCTAAACGGCTGGGCCTATTTGAATGATTTTTTTTGTGTGCGTTTGGGTGGCACCCTGTATAGTTTAGATTCACAATTGTACCCGGTAGGTGACGCTGCTTTCGTATGTCACTCATTCTAAGGCGGTACCAAGCTCGCCCGGTCAGCTAGTATTTTATATGAGAGTCACCCGCATCTTTATCACGCTCATTTACAAATTTTATTCGACTACAGCGAAGCTAAAAGGAAGGGTTTCGATTTTAGCAGTCTATGTATGTTGGTATTTACGTATGTTCCTCCGTAGCTCCTAAACTATTCATCCGCTTTTGATGAATAAGGTGTCAATCGATTCGTTATTATGTTCCGGGGAACATTTTAACCGACTTAAACAATAGAAGTCGATTTTATCTCATAAACCCTGATTATAACCGATTTCATTTTCTTCTTTCCGTAGTCTGGTTACAGATTTTTTAAACCTTTTTTCATGTTACTTATAAGGAGCATTTATATTTTAATCTAAATCGATTCAACTCGACATCATATTTTGCGATAGGCACAGATTTGTTATGTCCAATCTGGACGTCATCGTCAAAGTAATCTTTTTCATTGTCTTCATCTATTTTTATTTATAATGATTATTTATTGCATTTGTTTTTGCTATTAATTACTCGACATTAGCATATATACACGCTAATCGCAGGTGCAGCAATTTCTCATCTTATTCCATTAAATTGAATAAAACAAAGAAAAGGAAGAGATAAAAAAGAATCTGACAGAACAAATGTCACGACTTATAGATTATAATTTTTGCTAGCAGCTGTCCAGATTCTGTAGATGTCAACCTGATTATTTTTGTTGCAACATTATCAAGAAAAATCATTTGTTTTTGTGAGAATCGGTAGACACCCTCAAATGATTCAGATAATCATTGGGTTCCGAGGTCACGCCACGTCGTCATGGACCGGCGCGGGCGCATTATCTAGAACAGTTTCGGTCAAGGTGTGATTTCTTTTCCTATAATATTAAAGTGCCGGAATTCGCAAATAATTGCTTAGTAACTGTAATTTTAATCGCCTTAAAAAATAAATACGTCATCACGCGTGTAGTCTCCGAGGGTGTAGGCAGAGATGCACTGCAGTGCATCCAAACTTAGCCGTTGTGTTTTTGGTCCCAATGTAATATAGGCGAGCCTATTGCCATTATACAGGGCACATTCCCCTCAATGCGAGGGAAACTGAGCTATAGTCCACCACGCTGGGTCAGTGCGGGTTGGTGGACTGGACATGTCTTTCTATAAACGTGCAGGTTTTAAAAAAGAAAAAAGGAGCATGTTGATTTGACGCGCATGCTTTTTTGTGTTACCATAGGTGATAAATGGGAGCTATTTTGTTGTACACCCACATTCCATAGACAGTGTTGGCATCCTTATTGATCCCGAGACACGTCAAAATTGTTTACCTATAACGGATTCCATGAGCCGGCCACTTGATATTATATTCAATCTTATGTACATGAAAGCATAAATTTATGACTAATTTGGTCGTCTTTTAGACACATTCAAGTATCTATAACTTTTTGTATCATTGGTCTGTCAATGCTTATAATAGTCGTAAATGTAGGCTGTTCTTATACAAAATTGATAATCTCTATATCTATAAAAATCAATTGCTGTTCGTTAGTCTCGCTAAAACTCGAGAACGGCTGGGCCGATTTGGCTGATTTTGGTTTTAAAATGTTTGTCGTAGTCCAGGGAAGGTTTAAACGGTAGAAAATAGTGATTAATTATTATTTATTAATATCTAATCATTGACATTAGAGAAAAAAAAAAGAGAAAATGACATCATTTTGAGGGGTAGTTTTTATTGCCTAGCTAGAAATAATAGAAAATTATAAGTTAGCGCTATGTACAATAAATAAAACAGCCATTTTAGAGACGGTAGAGCTTAAATGTCGTTAGGATAGGTGATACGAAGTACATCGGGTCATCGCACATTTAACGTTTATTAATTCTAAGGCGGTACTAAGTTCGCCGGGTCAGCTAGTTTGAATTATACTTTTTTAAATGCAAAGTCGTGTCCATATAATGATAGCGACACATTAGTAACTCTAGTCTCAACCGAAATCGGTGCATGTGGTGACATCAAATAATATGCCGGTCGTTTCTGGAAGCTTTATGGTTTATGGAAATTGATCAATAGTTTCACAGTGTGTTTTTGATTAGTAGATGGAATGATTTGATGATTTAAGGCGGATTTTTCAAATGTCAGACAGGCTAAAGCCCCTTTGAGATGTCCGGATGACATCTAAACAAATAAATAAAATTAGAGTGTCTGTTTGTAATATCAAAATAACATCTTTTTACAAAGTATAATGAAAATGCGATTTTTAAACATTTTTGTCTGCCGTTCTGTCAGTCTGCCTGTGTGTCTACTTCCAAACGGCTGAACAGATTTCGACGAGACTTTCACTGGCAGATAGCTGATTATCCAAGGCGTAACTTGGGCTACTTTAATTTCGAATAATTAAGATTGTTTAATTACAGCTAGTATTATAAAACATATACGGTCAAATTGAGAAACCTCCACCTTTTGGAAGTCAGTTAATAAAAAATAAAAATAGTTGCTACCTATTTCCGTTATAGACTTTCAAACCGTAATTAATAGCTAACAGCAGTGTCAAGTAATTAATAGCAAATTCAATATTATATGCGAACGATTCATTATTTAAAAGAGATGCCATTTCCTAACGTTCCACAGTTTCATTCGTCCAATTTCGTGTTTGTCTTTGACGTTTACGTACGTCGGATTGTCTATGTCAAGCAAGATGTATAAGACGCCTACAAACAAACAAACTCACAAAAAAAAACCATTCAGACCCTCAGTCTATCAAACCATACAGTCCTCTATTGATATATTTAGGTATCCATAATTTCCGTTATCATTGTTTTATGTATAGAGTAAATTTTGGATAGCAGTGGTAGCCTCGTGGGCAAGAACGCCCGCCTTGAACATAAGGGGTGCAAATTCAAATCCCGGGCCAGAAATTTTCATTTTCACTCATTATTAAAACTTGCTGAACGGTGAAGGAAAACATCTTGAGGAAACCTGTACACTTTTGAAAGGTGTCTAGATCACCAACGCACACTGGGCCAGCGTGGTATCCAAAATCTCCCTCGTATTTAGGGAGAATGTGTCTAGTATAATGGCAATAGGCTCGCTCCCTATTACATTGGGACCAAATACATCGACGAAGTGTGAGCAAATTACAATGCACCTCAGCCTACCCCTTCGGGGAATACAGGCGTGATGATGTATTTTTTTTTCGAGTATTTTCATTCGCCTCAGTGTTTGCCGGGCGTTATCATGTAAAGCTAAATATCATCACGCACTGGTTTGATGAGTTCCGGCAGTGTAGGAGAGTCCGACAAAGGTCGTCTCATGATCAATGTACGAACTGCCTTATTGATCAAATCAATTCAATAGTTTATAACATATTTGTGGTAGCCGAGTGGTCGAACGCACGCCTTGCAATCGAAGTGTGCAGGTTCAAACCCCGGCTCGCACCTCTGGGATTTATGTGCGAATCTCATTTTCATCCGTGATTAAGGAAAACAACGTGAGGAAACCTGCACGTCTGAGGGTACTTGACTAGTTTCCGATAGATGTGTTAAGTTTGCCAACCCGCACTGGGCCAGCGTGGTGGACTATTGCCCGAATCCCCCTCGCATTGAGGGGAGGCCCGTACCCAGCAGTGGGACGATAAAAGGGCTGTAGTAGTATAACATATAAGCTGTGTCCGCGACTTGATACGAATTTAGAAACTCAAATTATTGTCCCAAAATTAAAGTAACATAAGTTGCTCCTTATAACATCAGCTACCTGCCAATGAATGTCCGGCCGTTTGGGAGATTAGCCGGAGCAAACATACAGACGAACGTAGACAAAAGGGGTTGTTGTAAATTCGTCACAAAGTAAATTTGCCACAGAAAAAAGTATGTGTAAATTCGCCACAATTCTTTATTTTTAA
Organism: Ptilodon capucinus; assembly: GCA_914767695.1. Taxonomy (NCBI): domain Eukaryota; kingdom Metazoa; phylum Arthropoda; class Insecta; order Lepidoptera; family Notodontidae; genus Ptilodon; species Ptilodon capucinus. The sequence goes on from OU611831.1 coordinate 6,759,901, forward strand.
GAAAATTACTAGTATACCAATTTTGACTATTGTAAATTCGTCACATTATTTTTGTTCGTACAGACAGCAGAAAAGTCAGTCACTGTACTGTGTTGTTATCCGATACGGCTTGCAATAAATTTTCGAGCGCTAAGAACTATTAGCTTTGTGTGCTACAGGTACTTTATGCAAAAATAATGTAAAAAGAAGACCTGTGACGAATTTACAATAACTCTTATCTACTTGTGACGAATTAACATATATTTTTAATGAATGTGGCGAATTTACTTTCAATGTATGGAGTTTAAAAAATGTGACGAATTTATTTTGTGACGAATGTACAACAACCCGACAAAAGTACGTTTCGTTAGTCGTAGTATGTACTTGGATATGCTTTCAGACAAAAGCTGTTATTTTGACATTACCATCAGACACATCAATTTTATTTATTTGTATAGATTCGAAGTTTCTATAGTCTTCCATTGGTAAAATTAAGTAGCTACTTAAATAAATTTTCACATCCTATGGCTCAAAAAATGCAACAATAAAAAAATCTCTCACGTAATCTTTGAAAAATCTTTCCCATCGCATCTCAAAAGGCGCATCGCCGCGCCGCCACCCTACAGATTGAAAAAAAAAATAATTTAAAAAATCCCAACACCTGTTGCGCCCACGCATCCGTTGCTAAGCGACCGGCCGCCATATTGCCAGCATGGCGGCTCGCCATCTGTCAAAATTTACATTCAGAATTAATTAGCGCGGTAAAAAATATCATAATGTATTTCTAGATGTGAGCGAATTGTTATATTATTATTCTAATGGTGAATTAATTGCGATGAATTCGGCGCGCGTGAAACATTTTACAATTTAATTTACCGAGGTACCTAAATACCTATTCTTATAAATAACGATGAGGTAACAGGTATGTGGTAAGCACCGGACACACTGGAACGGCAAGAGTCGCGCGTCAAACTTTTTGGCAATACTAAAACGGACTCTATTTCAATATACATAAAGATCGAATTTCTTTGGTAAAAGCCCAGCGAAGTTGCGATTGAAACAGCTCGCGCCCTCAATGTAAATACATTGAAGAATAAACTTTTTGTATGAACATTTTGTTTTGATATTGGGAATTATTGGAATTAAGAAACACATACCTACTATTACAGCCCTTTTTAACGTCCCACTGCTGGGCACGGGCCTCCCCTCAATGCGAGGGGGATTCAGGCCATAGTCCACCACGCTAGCTTGGTGCGGGTTGGCAGACTTCACACATCTATCGAGAACTAGTCAAGTTCCCTCAGATGTCGCGAATCGCGCCTTTTGACGCTCTAGTGTGCGGGGTGCTTATTTCTAAGCACCTTCTTCAGGTTTCAGGGGTCTTCAGGGCTAATAATTAGGTAACGTCCCAATGGGCACGGGCATTTACTTAATGTGAGAGGGATTCTGGCCATAATCTACCACGATGACCTAGTGCAGGTTGGTGAATTTCACACGCCTTTCTATACAGGGTGTTTGTTTGCATCAGTATCGAGTATACAACTAAATGGTATAAAAGTTTGATTGAAATTCGACCATATTTTTTCAACTTTTTTTCCACGTCAATTTCTAGAACTCGTAATATCTCCAGTCCTATGTAAAATTTGCATGTTCTGTATTGGTAGTCGCCCCTCATAAGTGTAGTTTATATATATATATATATACATCATCACGCATGTATTCCCCGAAGGGGTAGGCAGAGGTGCACTGCAGTGCGCCCACACTTCGCCGATGTATTTTGGTCCCAATGTAATAGGGGGCGAGCCTATTGCCATTATACCGGGCACACAGGTTTCCTCACGATGTTTTCCGTCACCGTTTCTTAGCAAGTGATAATCTCAGATGAAAATGAGATTCGCACATGGAACCCAGAGGTGCGAGCCGGGGATAGAACCTGCGCACTTTGATTGCAAAGCGTGTGTTCGACCACTTACACTTACACTGCTGAATAGGGTTATGGATGTACCCAAAGGCGAGAACACGATACCTGTCACATATATTCAAAGATCTATCACTCAGCAACTATAATAGTTAGGTATAAACTGTCTTCACTAAGCAACCACATATGAGCTACCGTATATGTACCCAAAGTATTATTTCGGACTTCTGATGCAAATTGTAGACATGCAGGTTTCTATACGACGTTGGCCTTCAAAATTACATTTGCTTATGACATCCCAAAATCCCAGAGGTGTGGTCCCTGGATTTGAACTTGCACACCTTGCGTTTAATGCGGGTTTTATAGCAACTATACTACCAGCTTTACAGTTCGATTCAGTTTTAGAAAAAAACATGTTTGGGCGCGACCCTATCTCATAAAAAAAAATGTTATTTCAACAGCAACTATCAATTTTTGACCGATTATGTACTGATTTAACTGTCGGAAACTGTGGTTGTAGCATGAGCGCCAAGACCAGAATTATGTCACAGAATACATCATCACGCCTGTATTCCCCGAAGGGGTAGGCAGAGGTGCACTGTAGTGCGCCCACACCTCGCCTATGTATTTTGGCCCCAATGTAATAGGGGGCGAGCCTATGGCCATTATACCGGGCACATTCCCCCTCAATACGAGGGAGATTTGGACCATAGTCCACCACGCTGGCCCAGTGCGGGTTGGTGAACTTCACACGCTATTCTATAGACGTGCAGGTTTCCTCACGATGTTGAATATGTGGATTATATCTCTTTCTCTCGTATGAAATAAGGCAGAGAGCGACCGAGCCAACCCGTGACAGAGGTCTTGTCTTGATATGCGCGCTCACACCACTGAAAGTAATATTTATAACATTACTGCAAGCCAGGTCGTGGGGACAGGTGTATTCAATAGATAAAGCTACCTATCATTTACTAATACAGTTAAGGAATTAGCTATTTTTATCCACCCTATATGTTCTTTTAAATGTCATCTATAACTAGTTTGGTAACAAAGTTGCGATATTGAGGTAGAAGCATTGCTAGCTCAGTTAGTAGGATGTCTGCCTGGAATGCAAAGGGGTGCAGGTTCCAACCCCGGGCGCGCGCGCACGCGTAGGATTTCCGGATTTGATGTGAGAATGTCATTTTTTAGTTAATGATTTTGTACCACTTGCTGAAAGTGAAGGAGAAAACTGAAAACAAAATTCAGTATAAAAATGTTCTACAATGACATTGTAAAGCCCCGGCTCAACCTATTTTTGACCTGGACAAAATGAACTTTGTGAACTCATAGATAGAGCTCATTTTCCAGCTAAATATAAACGATTACGATAGCGAATTTTGACGGGTGGTCGCCTAGCATATAAAACAAATCTTTATGTATATTTACACAGAGTTCGTTTTGTATTGGCGAAAATTTTGCAGCTTGCCTTATAAGGCCCCAATATATCCGGGGTATTAAGTTGTGTATTAATTTGTACACAACATTACCTCTGCCGCACCCTTCTAGAGAAGAGGCGTGAATATACTAATCCCGATAACTTATATCTCGTTTGTTTAGAACAAAAAGAAACGTAGGGTGAAGGCCCCAGTTGCCGTCCTTAAAAAAGTATTGACCACGCTGACCCCTTATGCAATCGATGGCATAAAAACACAATATCAAAAAAGAGGCAAAAAACACATATAACGGGTTCAACGGGAGTAACCGAAAATCCTTTTTTTCCTTCGCAACGGAACGGGAGCAAAAAGGCGCCAAACAAAAAAGGCCATCCACAATGAATAAATGTTTTTGCAAATACGAGAATGGAACTTTTTCTTAGCACGCGTTTGAATTTTAAACTTGGTTTTTGTGTTGCGTTGTCGTTTTTTTTTATTGTTTTTATGTAACAATATTATTGGGTTAGGTCGCGGCGGGAATTTGCTTAGCACGAGCTTATTTGAATCGAGAACGTTTTGTTTTTCGGTGGCATATGGAACAGACGTAAGCCCGGAACACACTGAGGCGTCAAATCTCTCGCGTCGAATTTTTAGTGTTTATAGCAATGATATTCTAGTAAACAGATATGTTATACACGCACAAAACAACCGAAAAAAGTGTTCCGCGTAACAGCGGCAGCACACATACACACTTTTCATTCATTTTACATTTCACAACACCTAGAAATGTGCAAAAGAGATGGCTTGATAAAACCAACGAGCAAAAAAGAGATAGCTAGTGTTGTCACTTGCGCTTCTATGTGATGTAACATTCATCTGAAATTCAATCATCATTTGAAAAAAGCAACCATAGAGTTTCTTGCCCATTCTTCTCCATAGGAAATGCATTCCGAATGGGTGGTAGAGCTACTATTTTTACTATTTATTGACGATTCATAAGTGCCTGTATTGGTTTATATGAATAAAAATAATTTTCTGATTCTGATTCTGGTTCTGTCAACCAATCCGCATGTTGGTATCAAATATACGTCCTAATTAGGATGTATTCGAGTCTTCACTAGTGCGCGCTCAAAACATATCTGTTTACTAGAACATCATTGGTTTATAGACACAAATATTGAATTTCTGCGGTAAAAGCGACGCGACTACGTATCGAAATTCGCTCACGCTTTCAATGACGCTGCGATGAAAAATTTACTTTTTCCATCAGACAATACAGTTCATTTTAGTATTGGCAAACATTTTGCAGCGCGTGGTTTGACGTCCCAGTACGCTCAGGGCTTTATAAGACGCAGGTCTAATTGAGATAGTTATTTTTTTAAGTTTTAAAATGGTCTTGCGTAACATTGATATGGTAACAGACCTCGCGGACGTAGCCCCATGCGATGGACTAACCAAGTTAAAGCGCTGACTAAGACCCCTCTAAGTGAATGCGTCCGCCAGACATCGGTTCGGGATCGGTGGAGGAGGACCATCAAATCTATCGTCGATTGAACATGACCACGACTGCTCTGCCAAGAGTACACCGACCAAGAAGAACATTATATCCTATATGAATAACTCAAATAAGGAGAAATTATGAGAAAGTTATCGTAATTTTAGTCGTAAGGCGCTAGTGACGCTTGGCCAGCTGCAATGATATTTGAAAGTATAGATACCAAAATATATTTCAATGAGTCAGAAAAACGTCCTAAAAATTGATCTAAATTAATCGCATATATGCCACGGCCTTCAAGTCTTATACTGATTTGACAATTTGACGTACGTAGACGATGATAATCTTACGTAGATGTCAAAGTCACGCACAAAATTGGACGTGTGGATCTGTCAAATGTTAGAAAAGCTCTTTCTTTCATTTAATAACTCGTTGGCTAGCTGATTTTATTCATTATGCCCCTCATAAATTAAAATAAACTAAGCAAGAATATGATATTTTTGGTGCTGTAAAATCTAGACTTATGGAGTTTGTTTGACAAAAACTATTAAATAAATAAATAATTAATTGTAATCCTCACCAATTGTAGTCCAAAAACAAGATGGAATGAAGATATCCGTCTAACCTTGGGGCCATACTGGACCAGAGTAGCAGAGGATAGAGCTCAGTGGAGAGAGCTGGTGGAGGCCTATGCCAAGAGGCGCGCCGAATTGCGAGACATACTATTACAAAATTTGAAAATATATATCGACTAAGCTGTAGCAAAATTAGAAGAAAAAAGGCTTTATTATTAATCCTCACCCTGAAATTTTGCTGTATTATTAGGTGTAACCGCCAACTCTTTGGCAGTTTTGTTGTAATATTACAATGACAAGGTTTAGCCTAAAAACTGATAAAAATTTCAATTTGAAATAAAATTATACTGCTGTATTATCCCACAAACTCTTTAATAGTGTTTTGTGTTTTATTTGTGACATATTTTTCACACACAAAATGTCGAGTGAATCAAATATTAACGTAATACTGCAACAATAATACTAAAAAGATGATGATAGCCCCTAGATGGTAATGTAATCAATCTTTGCGATTTAAGCTTTGTTTTTAGGGTTCCGTACCCAAAGGGTAAAACGGGAACCCTATTACTGAGACTTCGCTGTCCGTCCGTCCGTCCGTCCGTCCGTCCGTCCGTCCGTCTGTCACCAGGCTGTATCTTATGATCCGTGATAGCTAGAGAGTTGAATTTTTCACAGATGATGTATTTCTGTTGCCGCTATAACAACAAATACTAAAAAAACAAAATACAATGAATATTTAAGGGGGCTCCCATACAACAGACGTGATTTTTTTGCCGTTTTTATAGATAATAGTACGGAACCCTCCGTGCGCGAGTTCGACTCGCACTTGGCCGGTTTTCTTCTTTAAACTTGTTTTATTATAAATATTTAACTACATAATTCAAACAATAAATCAAGTTCAAATTCTGATGATTAATATACCCAGTTGCGAATACAAGTTTATGTTTTTAATTAAGGTCATAAAAATAAAGAAGTATAGCGAACTAGTTGATAGATTAACAAAATTTATGGACTTTATATCATACTCACGAATTGAGGAGTGTTGATGGGTCAGTCTTGAGACCAGTAGTAGAGTCTACGAGTCTACAACCATAAAAGCACAGCAGACCTTTTAAATGAGCAGTGGTAGACCAATAGCTATACATACTTACGAGTCAGATATACTCGTAAGTGCTTGTTCAAATCTTAATAGTGAGCGAGTAATAACGAGTCTTTCAATTGAAAAAAATCTGCATTAGTTTAGGAGTTAAAAACGGAAGCACTAGTTGCGGTCAACTACTTGATGGGTGACCGGTGTGGCATTTAAAAGTGCTAGTAAGTATTCTTGTTTCGAAAGACGCGTTCAGATACTGGCTATAACAGTCTCATTAAGCCATATTAGCGGTCTTTGGGTGGTCTGTATACTTCGACATTAGAATTGGCGAATTAACTATTTATTATTTTGCCTTGAACATAGTGGGTGTACTAATTTGCACCCTCGTATAGACAAGGACTAAAGGACTACTCCTTGTTCTGACTATTCCTCAAAGGATTGAGAAATGTAAGCGAGATTAGTTATATTATTTGAAATGAACAAGTGGTCTTCGAAAAATATTTCGCCGCGCCCAAAATCTTAGCCTGCGATAAATCTGTCCTGTTATCTATGTGTGCGCGTTTCTATGTGTCGGTGTGCGTGTGTGCGTGGGGTATGCGCGCACGCAGCTCGCCGTTGCATTGTTGCATGCCATCATCCATTCCCACCCCCGCTATGACGCAGGCGCGAGTTGTCTTGATCATTTTTGCGGTAGATTCTTACATTAGATTTCTTTTCTTGTTTAAGACTTGTAGTATTTTATAGATTTTATTGAATGTAGTTTTTAAGATTGTAAGTAAGGTAAGGAGCTCAATTTTCGCAGGGTGTCTAAGCTTGCACCAAAAACCGTTTTATTTTAACTTAAATGGGTGTAATTAACAATTAAATACGTTTGTTCATGATAATGTTTTATTTCAATATTTCACAAAATGTTTTCTATCGTAGTTCTTGGTACTTTAGCCGCGGAATTAGGATTTTGGCGACTAGTGAAATATATTCAATTATTTTGAATACAAAACGCGTTTCAGTTGTAAAATAATTAACGTATTTGGAAATAATATTAAATAATGGTCCGTAAACATTGAAATCGTTTTATAAAAAGTCCCCTTTTTTATCTAAATTACATCGGCAAGTCTAGTGCTCCTTACCTTAGAAAGGGATGTGTCGGCGACCTCAGGGTGGGTTTGTGTCTTGCTGTTGAATCATAACCAAGTCCTATTTGATATATTTTTATTCGATTACAACATCAATGGTACCCTCGGGACGGAAAGAGAAACCAAGGCCGACAAACAAAGCGTTGGGAAGATGAACTTAAGCGTGTGGTCGGTCCAGAATTTTTTTTTTTTTGAATGGACTACCCTGTTGGCCGTGAGTTGGCCTTTACAGCTTCACCGGAGGAAGGCCAGAATGGATGAGAATAGCAAAAGATAGAGAGAAGTGGAAGCTCTTAGAGGAGGCCTTTGTCGAAGGACAAGCTGTGGATAAGAACACCAATCGTCATTAATTAATTTAAGCTGTATCTATACATACATACATACATACATACAAATAAATAAAATTGGAGTGTCTGTTTGTAATATCAAAATAACACTTTTTTACCAAATGTGTATGAAAGTATATACGATAACTATAACGAAAACGCAATTTTAAAATTTTTTGTCTGTCTGTCTGTCTGTCTGTTTGTTTGAGGTAAACTTCTAAACGGCTGAACCGATTTCAATGGGACTTTCACTGACAGATAGCTGACGTTCCAAGGCGTAACTTAGGCTACTTTTTATTTTAGAAAAAGCATTAGGGTTCCGCGGGAAAAACATAATACCCATATTTCCGGGTAATCTCCCTAAAGTCCACGCGGGCGAAGTCGCGGGCACAGCTAGTTATTAATAATATTGTAACAGCAATAAAGGCTTATTTTATTATTTCTACCTCATCTTTACAATGCATCATCACACTTGTATTCCCCGAAGGAGTAGGCAAAGAGGCACCGCAGTGCACCCATACTTCTCAGGGAGATTTGGACTATAGTCCACCACGCTCGCCCAGTGCAAGATAATGAACTTCACACGACTTTTTAATAAGTATCAAAACCATTCAGTCCTACTTTAGGGGTAAGAGTCGGAGGCGTAGATCCTGAGGGTGGGTCGCATAAAAGCAACCTTTTTTTTCTATCACCGACCAAAGATTTTTTCTACCTGCGAACCCGAAACACCTACCTGCACATGCGTGCGCGCAGATTTCGAACGTTTTTGAAATTGGAACGAAAAAAAATCGTATTACAATTATACTAGGGGGCTTTTTGCTGGATTTTTTTCAGTAGAAATACTCACTTGCTGCCGTGGTAGAATGTAAGGTGGTAGTTTTTGCTAATGTTTATATTACTTTTGCTATTTTTTTGTTTGTTGTTAAAGGGGTACCTAGTCAATTGGTCACACTATTCAACAAGAATTAATATGGCTTATGATTAATCACATAATGCGCTAAATCATTATAATTTTAATAGTATTTGCAAAAAAGAAGATTATAATAATATTTTCAAAGAACACAGAATGGTATTTCAAACATTAATTTATCAACTTCAGACACTCTGTTTTGCATTCACATTATAAAATAAATTAAATTACTATTAGTTAGTTACTTCAAGCTAATCTGATACGATATTCTTATTTAATTAATAATAATTCTTAAACGAACTACAGAGTTAGAAATACACAGGTATTACATTGCCTACCACTTTGGGGAATGCAGTCGTGATGATGTCTTATTTTTTTGTAATCGATGTATTTTCTTTTAAAATCTGATTATCGTAATGTAAATAATGTTATATAACAAATAACGAACATAACGTTGTTTGTTGGTTGTTATATAACAATGTCTCAGTGTCAAGTGCTCGTACTCTCAGTAATTACTCACATTCTCAACGAACGGACTCGACGCGGTACAATAATAGAGGAACAACATTAACACCGAACTTTATATTCGTTGTAGAATGTTTGTTTAAAGGAATTTAAAAAATTATATAATATGCTAAGCTATATAAATATTTTGTATAGCCTCATTAAACAGCTGGAATAATATTTTTTAACAACAACTATTTACAAAATATTTACAATTCAAAATAAAATAAGTTAAAACTAATAAGAAAATATATATTTATAAAATATGTTAAAAATTTGGCCCATGCGGAAGCGTACCCAAGACGCTGGCTGCATTCCCTCGCTGAATGGGTAGAGCCACTCGAGAAATTGGCCTGCTCTTGGGTCGTCGGTTGTGTCGACCAATTTTTTGCCTATTAAGTTCATTAAATTTAGCCTCATTTATTATTAAATATTTATTTATTTAATTCGTATGCTTAATAAAACACAATATTTTTCTAGCTATGTCTGTTATTGAATTTGAAACCAACCAACCGATGTGCCCCCAAACCGGTTATAATAGAAAGTCAATAACGCGAAGATGGTTTTGAACCACTAAAACAATGCATTGGGCACATTCGCTCCATTCATCGTACTAGCACATCAATACAAGGTATCCGCTAGTTTTAAAAATGTCACGAATTCCATTTTTTTTGGCGATTCAAGCCAACAATATTTATTAGCTTGAATACGTAAAACGTCTTGTCAAAACAAAATTCAATTTACTAACGTATAGTAACAAAATTGGGTACTGGGGCGTTTTGTCACATAAGCCGTTCGCACCACGTTCCGAATCGCCCCACTCCTTGAATGGGCTCTTTCGGAACACGTTGCAAAACGACCAATGTTTCCAATCGTTACAATCACAATCGTCAATTCGCGGCACGAGTAGCACCAATCAACTCGAGCACACAGACACACGAACTAGTTTTGTAGGTTTGTACGAAAGTCACGGCCATTGCTTAATAGTTACACTTGCGTACTTATTTATATACTATCTGCGCCCGCGACTTTGTCGACCTGAACATTAATAGACCTAATTACGTAGCACCATTTTTGTTTCAGCGGAACCTTAATTCTTATGTCAAAGCAATTTAACTCCTTTTTTTTTGCGAAATGAATCAAATGATGATATTTAATGGACTAAGATGAGGAATGGCTCCACCTGCGTTTAGCGGGTATTTCAGCCAGTGTCAAGTTATTAATAGCAAGGGCAAATTCAATTAATACATCCTACTATATTATAAATTTTAATGTGCAAGTTTGTAAGAATGGATGGATCTTTGTAACTCTTTCACGCAAAAAGTACTAAACAGATTTTGATGAAACTTTATAGTATCATTATTTGTACGCCCAAATCACATATAAGTTATAATTTATATGGAATAATCGAACAGCGCAGACAAAGTCGCGAGTAGAAGATAGTATTATCTATACATCTCATCTATAGACATATACATATATACAAATAAAATTGGAGTGTCTGTTTATAGTATCAAAATAACATTATTTTAACAAATGCATATGAATACGATACTAACTACGAAAATGCATTTTTTTTTATTTTTTGTCTGTCTGTTTGTTCCGGGTAAACTTCCAAACGGCTGAACCGATTTTGACGAGACTTTCACTGGTAGATAGCTGATGTTACAAGGCGTAACTTAGTCTCTCGGGATGAACATAAAACCATTATTTCCGGGGTAATCTCCCTAAAGTCCACGCGGGAGAAGTCGCGGGCACAACTAGTTATAAATAAAAATGGGTGATGACACTGATAAAAATGGCGGATGAATCTCCAAAGTAATTTATTTACGGATACGCGTTATTCTGAGGTAACAGTGTAGTTGGCGGATTTGGGAGGTAACGCCTTGGATATAGATTTGCTGGCCAAATTAGTTACTTCCTCCTCAAGGCCAGAACAAAATTAACGAATGACTTAACTCATCCTTAATTCTCAGCTTACATGCTTCCGTGACCCTACGCTCACAGGCGCGTCTGAACTGGCTCGATAATTTATTTGCCAATAACCAAAACGAACTATATTAACTCAAAGACAAGGCTCACTTTACAACGTAATGACATCGATGAGCCTAGCAAATTTTAGAGCGTAGTCGCTTAGCTTTTAGCACATACATTCAATCTATAATATATCACGACGCCTGTATTCCTCATAAGGGTAGGCAGAGTTGCACTACAGTGCACCAACACTTGGCTGATGTATTTTGGTCCCAATTTATTAGGGGGCGAACCTATTGCCATTATACCGGGCACATACTAGCAGTACGAGAGAGGTTTGGGCCATAGCCTCTGGACCAGTGGTGGATTGGTGAACTTCACACGCTTGTCTATAGACGTGTCAGGTTGTTCACGAAATTCAATCTATATGCGTTTATACATCTTAAAAAAATATTTCTAACAGAAAACAATAACCGACTTCAAAATCCTAGGTGCACTAACTACAAATAACCTCATACATTTGGAGCCGGTACCAATGCTTAAGTGCATTTGCCTAGTCTGACATACATTGGCACCTACTCCAAATGTAATCAATTTTGAGGTTATTTATAGATTTTTAGTGAACCTCGGATTTTAAAGTCAGTTTTTGTTTTATGTTAAAAAAAATTGTTACCATTTTTAAGTATAAATAATTGTTGGAAATATGCAAATACTAACACCTCACTACGGCCATAAAAAAGTTAATATTTACAGAAACAAAAATCGCTCTATTCAGTGGGTACAGGACATAAAAACATCTCCATATTTAGCCTAATCACGTATAGGGAACGATTTTGTAATTCTATATATGGCAACCAATCATTTGTAATTGTAAGACCGCATTGAATCAGTTTTGTATGTCTTTAGGAAGTCTAATATCTAACTGATTATGAAAATCTTTGATAATTATCGTCATTTGAAAAAATACCTGTATACGTGATACATTAACAAAATCGGGTACTGGGGCATTTCATCACACAAGCCGTTCGCACCACGTTCCGAATCGCCCTAGGACTCTTTGAATGGGCTCTTTCGGAATACGTTCCGAAACGACCAATGTTTTTTAGTCGTTACAATCACAATCGTCAATTCGCGGTAACAGCACCTACAAATTAACGGACTAAGAACCATTGACACGAAAAGAAGAAGAAGAATATTTCCTGTATTCCCCTAAAGTGTATGCAGAGGTGCACTGCAGTGCGCCAACACTTCGCCGATGTATTGTGGTCCCAATGTAATAGGGGGCGAGCCTATTGGAGATTATTTGGGCTATAGTCCACCACGCTGGCCCAGTGCGGGTTGGTGAACTTCAGACGCCTTCCTATAGACGTGCAGGTTTTTCTCACGATGTTTTTCTTCACCGTTTCATAGCAAGTGGTAATCTCGGATGAAAATGAGATTCGCACTTAAGCCCAGCGGTGCGAGCCGGGGTTCGAAACAGCAGACTTTGATTGCAAAGCGCGCGTTCGACCACTCGGCTACCACTGCTGTAAAATACATACCAGATATTGAAAATTGCAACAAAAATTATACTTGCTTGTAACTTCACGGATATTACAATACACTTGCAAATCATTTACAATGGCATTAAGCCATGCACAATCTGGAGAGGGCACATTATGTAGACATTTTTACAGCGAAGTCAAAAGCAAGGATTATGATTTTAGCAGTCTATTTAAGTATGTTTGTATTCACGTATGTTCCTCCGTAGCGCCTAAACTATTCATCCGATTCTGATGAATAAGGTGTCAATCGATTCGTTATTATGGCCCGGGTGACATAGGCAACGTTTTACTCGACTTCAACAATAGGAGGAGTTGATTTTACCTTGTAAACCCCATTTTTTCCGTAGGCCGCCGGTTCAAGTTTTTCAAACTTTTTTTCTTGTTGAAAATGTTCTGTGTCTCTGTCTGGTAAGTTAATAAGTCAGTGTGTTTGGGCCTTTATCATTTCATCGTTATGGTCGACAAATGCACCCTTGACTTGACTGACCCGAGATTCGAACTCACGGCCGTCGTACACCCAATAGACCGAGAAGGCCTTACTAATCATTTAATGTTAATCAGGGAGTGACGGATGTGTGGTCTTGACTTGAGGTTACGTTTTGGATGGATGCGCGGGATCATCCATACAAATAAATAAAGTTGCTACTTCTGTTTGTAATTTGAAAACAATAGCCTTTTAAATGTAAGTATTGTGCTATAATAAATAATAACAAAAAGACATTTTCATCCGAGATTATCGCTTGCTAGGAAACGGTGAAGGAAAACATCGAGAGGAAACCTGCACGTCTGAGGGAACTTGACTAGTTTTCGATAGATGTGTGAAGTCTGCCAACCCGCACCGGGCCAGCGTGGTGGACTATGGCCTGAATCCCCTTGAGGGGAGGTCCGTGCCCAGCAGTGGGACGTTAAAAGGGCTGTAGTAGGCCACTTACAAATTGTCAAGTTTACATTTTTTCTTATTATACAGGGTGTATCAGAAGTCCGAAATAATACTTGGACGCTAGCGTCGGTATCGTGTGTACAACTGAATGGTATAAAAATTTGATTGAAATTCGACCATGTTTTTCCAACTTTTTTTCCTCGTCAATTTCTATAACTCGTAATATCTTGAGCCCTATGTAAAATTTGCATGTCCTGTTTTGTGAATTTTGGTAGCCGCCTCTCATTAGAGTAGTTTACACTGCTGAATAGGGTTATGCATGTACCCAAAGGCCAGAACACGATACCTGTGACAAATATTCAAGGGTCTGTAACTCAGAAACTACGATAGTTAGGTATAAACTGTCTTCACTAAGCATCCACATATGAGGTGCCGTATATGTACCCAAAGTATTATTTCGGACTTCTGAAACACCCTGTATACAACAAACGGATCGAAATGCGACTACAACTGAGAAGATTTGGCAAGAAACTGATAATTTTTTTAAATAGTCAAAATTCGGAAATGGCCCTTGCGGAATATCCTGTCTGGGTGTAACTGGGATCGCCCCCAGTCTATTGATAATACATCATCACGCCTATATTCCCCGTAAGGGTAGGCAGAGATGCACTGTAGTGCGCCCACACTTCGCCGTTGTATTTTTGGTCATTGCCATTTAACCGGGCACATTCCCCCTCAATACGAGGAAGACTTGGGCCCTAATCCACCACGCTGGCCCAGTGTGGGTTGGTGAACTTCACACGCTTTTCTATAGACGTGCAGGTTTCCTCACGATGTTTTCCTTCACCGTTCAGCAAGTGGTAATCATTGTTGAAAATGACATTCGCACATGAAAATTATCTCAGAGGTGCGGGCCTGAGATTTGAACTTGCACCCCTTACGTTCAAGGCGGGCGTTCTTGCCCACGAGGCTACCACTGCTTTTAGTCTATTGTACGGTCTATTATCCTACTTATACAGGGATCAAACGTTGGGTATATCTTGTCTGGCCTTATTTATTTATGTATTTAAATCGTGATAAACCAATTGGAAGTTTTCCTAGCGTCATTCGCTTCATTATATTCTACTCAAATAACACAACACAGTACAGCCATACGCAAATGGTCGCGTCAAACAAAACGCGTCCGAGCTTGTTTCGCCATTACCAAAATGAAACTCTAAACTCCTAGAGGAGAGTATATTTTTCAATGAGATATTATCGATGATGAGAGGTAATTTTGAGATGTGGTTGCGTGGCTTTTAACACAGAAATTTGAAAAAAAATAACTACGGCTATTCCCAGCAAGGGTAAGCCGTGCGTATATTAGCGCGGAAAATTAAAAAAAACCGGCCAAGTGCGAGTCGGACTCGCGCACGAAGGGTTCCGTACCATTATCTTTAAAATCGGCAAAAAAATCACGTTTGTTGTATGGGAGCCCTCTTAAATATTTATTTTATTCTGTTTTTTAGTATTTGTTGTTAAAGCGGCAACAGAAATACATCATCTGTGAAAATTTCAACTCTCTAACTATCACGGTTCATGAGATACAGCCTGGTGACAGATGGACGGACGGACGGACGGACGGATGGAAGTACGGACGGACGGACGGACAGCGAAGTCTTAGTAATAGGGTTCCCGTGTCACCCTTTGGGTACGGAACCCTTAAAAAGACAAGTAAATTCCTTCGCACAAGCACGTGCAGGATGTAAAGAGCATGAAAATAATTAGGTATGTACTTGTATGTATGTATGTGTTCGCAAAAAACGCGACATCAGTAACTCAATGAGCAAAGACACCTCAAGGTCGACAAGATTTGGCTAAAGTATAATTACAATTTAAAATCTCCAGTGGAGTTCTGGTAGTAGCGAGATAAAAATTGAGGTAATTGTTGGTACAAACTTTAATTCTGCTTGGTAACTGAACGGTTCCGGGTTCAATCTTAAAGTTCCCACACTGGGGCGTCAAAAGCGGCGCGTCAAACTTGACCTGTATTGAGTCATAGTAACAGTTCATTCTTCAACGATATGACATTTGCAGCGCGAGAGAATTTTGGCGTGACTTTCATCGCAGAAATTCAGTCTTTATGTATGTTATCACAGAGTTCCTTTTGGTATTTGCAAAAAAGAGGCTTTAAGCCCCACACGAGTGTGGCAGATTTTTAGGGTTCCGTACCCAAAGGGTAAAACGGGAACCCTATTACTGAGACTTCGCTGTCCGTCCGTCCGTCTGTCACCAGGCTGTATCTCATGAACCGTGATAGTTAGAGACTTGAAATTTTCACAGATGATGTATTACTGTTGCCGCTATAACAACAAATACTAAAAAAACAGAATACAATAAATATTTAATGGGGATCCCATACAACAAACGTGATTTTTTTGCCGTTTTTAGGGTTCCGTACGCAAAGGGTAAAACGGGAACCCTATTACTAAGACTTCTCTGTCCGTCCATCCGTCCGTCCGTCCGTCCGTCCGTCCGTCTGTCACCAGGCTGTATCTCATGAACCGTGATAAATAGAGACTTGAAATTTTCACAAATGATGTATTTATTTTGCCGCTTTAACAAAAAATACTAAAAAAACAGAATAAAATATTTTTTTGCTAATACTTACCAAAACGAACTCTGTGTAAGTATTAATAAAGATTCAATTTCTATGGTAAAAGCCACGCGTCTTGGTTCGCTCGCGCTGTCAGTGTCATTTAGTTGATGTATTAACCGCCATCTTTATCACTGTCATCATCCATTCTTATATTTTATAATGTGTATTTATTGAATTTGTCCTTGCTATAATTACTCGACATTGCCATAAATACCGCTAATCGCAGGTGCAGGCATTCCTCATCTTATTCCATCAAAATATCATCATTTCACTCATTTCGTGGTTGGTTCTGAACCTGTTTAACCGGGTCCACGCTTTTCAGTTGGCATTAAAACCGGGTTAATTAATTAATTCCACGGGAGAACGAATCACCACCTCCACAAATGGTGTCTAAGGGAGTCACCGAATTGCGACTGTGGAGCACCTGACCAAACTTCTTCCCACGTTGTGAATGAATGCCCACTTCGCTGTTTTCCCGGAGGCATCACCGAGCTGCACAACTTCACCGCTGACGCAGAAAGCTGGCTGAAAAATCTGGATATAGACATTTGATCCAAGTAGGGATTGCCATACGGTATGATGAAGATGACTCATTTCTTAAAAAAAGAAGAAGAGTCAATACAGTTTGTTCTGGTACCGCAAAACTCTTTTGACTGAGCATTTAGCTTACTTAGGGGCAAAGATGAGTACTAGTAGGTACTACCTGATATTCTTATTAATCTTTTTATATATACAAATAAATAAAATTTAAGTGTGATACATAAATGTCATTCTTAGCTGGTGATCCGATTTCACTACCACTAGAAGACTCTCAAATATGATAGGGCCTTGGCGGGACAGGAGGCATCCTACGATGGTATATACTAAGGTAAGGATGGTATAATACTAAGGTATTAGGCGTCGCCTTGCTTAGCATGTTACTTGATTAGACGACGCTAAGTGATAACTGGGTCATCCGCCATCTTTATCACTGTCATTATCCATTTTTATTTATAATGTGTATTTATTGAATTTGTCCTTGCTATTAATTACTTGACATTGGCGAAATACTCGCGCTAGTCGCAGGTGATGCCATTCCTCATCTTATTCCATTAAATATCATCATTTCGCTCATTTCGTTAAAAAAAAAAGTGATAACGTAACGATAAAGTGATTTGAATTCAAACAACAATACTTTAAGAGGTGGCTCTTAAAGTATTGTTGTTTGAATTCAAATGTAAACTTGACAATTTGTAAGTGCCCCCATAGGCCTATACAAAATAAATGATTTGACTTTGACTTTGACAATAGTAACTGTCGAACTTTGAAAGTACTTCTACAGCCCTTTTAATGTCACACTGCTGGGCACGGGCCCCCCCTCAATGCGAGGGGGATTCAGGCTATAGTCCACCACGCTGGCCTGGTGCGGGTTGGCAGACTTCACACATCTATTGAGAACTAGACAAGTTCCCTCAGACGTGCAGGTTTCCTCACGATGTTTTCCTTCACCGTTTCATAGCAAGTGATAATCTCGGATGAAAATTAAATTCGCGCATAAATCCCAGAGGTGCGAGCCGGGGTTTGAACCTGCACACTTTGATTGCAAGGCGTGCGTTCGACCACTCGGCTACCACTGCCAGTACAGTCAACTGTACTGGCAGTGGTAGTGGTAGTACAGTTGACAGTTTGACAGTACAGTTATCTGTAAAAAAAAGTAATATTAAAAATATTGATGGAAGACAGGTAGTGGCAATAAGGCTGATGTAGGTCAGACTTTTAAAGTGTTACAAAGCATTTAATAAGTGAGAATTTATTATATATTTACATTTATAAACATTTAAAAACTTAATTTTACAGGTTTTTGATGTAAATTTCAATCGAAACACAACAGCATTGATACTTAAATCATAATTTATGTTACTATTATATCAACTTATCCAATACATCATAAGATTTTACACTAACTTCGTCTATTCATCGCAGGCCACCTGAGTCTTGACAAAGAACAGTCCCCTTTTGTAAAAAATAAAAGTTTTTTTCCCCAAAAAAAATTGGCTCCCACGATGCGTAATGCAGTTTTTTCGCTCTCTTTCCAATATCGTTCGTCTGTCCGGGGTTTTATTGCTTTTGATTGAGCATAATTGTTCGGAAAACAGGTATTATTCAATATTTTATTGTCTGCTGCAATTATTAATAGGTCAAATAATATTTCTGTCATCAAATGGCTTCAGTTAAATTTATAAGAGAAGAAGATAAGGTAAAAGTATAGCATAAAGCCTCGTACATGGGGACGTCAAAGCGCGTGTCAATTTTATTGCTAATATCAAAACGAACTGTATTTACTAAGTACTTAAGTTCATATTTCAACAAAATGAAATTGACACTGCCAGCAAATTCTGAAGTGTGGGTCCCTAACTCAAATAGAAGTAGGTAACTAAAATTCCATAACTCCATCTTATCACTTTGTACAAATTTAAAAACCTGATGAATTACTTTCATCCTATGACAGTCAAAAGAAAAAAAGATAATTATTTTTTGGCCACCTGCACACTAGGGCGTAAGTTTTTTTAAAACTAACTTATTTACTTTAGCGATGTCCAGTCTTTCTCTTGGCCTTTTGCAAGAGTCTTGCTATAAATATCATGTTCACCAAAGGCCGTATATTCGGCCGTATATTTTAACCTATGTCCATGTCACACTCCTGAGAAAAGGCCTCTCCTTTAATCATCCACAAACTACGGTTTTGTGCCGTTTGTGATCAAGTATTTCTCGCAAAGGTGACTAGCTCGTATTGCCGTCGTCTTTTTGGTCTTCCCCGGCTGCGATGACCGTCGCAGCTTATGAGGTCATCGTTGAGGTGCAATTTATGACGATGGTTGCTCACCTCTACGGGTCCATACGTTCATACTTTAAAACAACAACATTTCAAGACTGACTATAATATAATGTGCTCAGTCAAGCAAAATATTTATTCTTTTTCATTTCAAACCAAGTTCTATCTACAAGTAAGAGCCACCCAGATTCTAATTTCGACATCTGTTGTCCATTGAAACTTCTTTTGTGAATCTTAAAATCCCTTAAAACTATAGCGTTCGCCACAGGACGCGCCAGCACCAATAAATTTCGAAATAAGGGAAACGCACATTTTCTATCCCGTGGCAAAATTCCACCAAACTACTGATTAAAACCATCGAAACGATCACTGTAATGTAAACTTTGCCGTACAAATAACAGAAGTGAGAATCCCTTGCTTAATTACAAAGCAGTAAGTCATTAAGGCTTAGGGGATGCTATTCAAGATGTTGCAGATGACGTCTGTAGTATAAACGACATAACTGACAAAATAGTTAATGAAATTGATGCTCTAACACGTGTTGTTAAAGTTGTGATTTCAATGGAAGAGGTGGATGAGATGTGTGATGATTTGTGTGAGGGATGGTTGCAGGTAAAGAAATTTGAACATTCTGAGGGACGAAAGAAAAAAACAAGGGTCGTATTTAAAACGGTGTTGGCGTCATGCGGCGCGATGGATGGACTGCGGATGCAGGCATAGATTTATGTCAAGATTTCGATATTATATTGAGAGAGCTAATTGAATATGACCATTCGCTAAGATTGAAGATAATGCTACTAAACTAGCAGATTTAGGAGTTGCTCGTATGACATTTCTTGGAGACGTTATTGAAGGAATTATTTTTGTTGGATGCAAAATGTTTGGTGTAATATTTTTTTGTTGTAAACGCTATGACCAGCGTCAAAAGTCGTCAAAATTTCTACCAAAACGGCCTATATTGACTCATAGAAAAAGACAATTTGTCAACGAAACATCATGGACAGCGCGAGCGAATCTTTACGCGTATTATTATTACTTGCGGACTTAGACTTAATATCGGGCTAAAAGAAATCTCGAATCATCCTAGTCTTTTAAGCACTTAAAATATAGTTATAACTATATTTTAAGTGTATAATATATTATACTAAATATTCATAGTTTCACAATTGCGCTGTATTTTATATTAGCATTTATTATTTCCTTTTATACTTCCTACTTCACAATTTTTATTGTAATTAAATTAAATTATTATATTTTAATACCTCCCAGGTATCATGAGTTTATATTTTATTAAATTCAAGATTGCCTTAATGCCATCTGCATAAAACAATCCATTTTGAATACATTTTAGAAAAAAATGTCTATTCCAAATTTGATCACAGCCGCAACGCAAACACGGTGGGTCTTGATAGAAATCAAATTGGTCCCTATGTTTAGGGTATAAGGTCTTCATTGACCTCGTGGTGTTTTTTTTTTTGAGCTAGCAAAAAACCACGGCGCCCATCTTCCGACAGGAAGAGGAACTTATTTGATTATATTAAACATAGATCGAAATGAAAAAAACATTAAAACCAGGTGCACAATGGAGAAACTAAGTTTTTTGTCTCACGAACCTATTTCTATTGTTTATTTTGTAATGATGGCAACCACCCTTTCATTTAATTTTTTCCTGACCTATGTTTTCAGTCGGTAGCCAAAAAGGGGTTTTTGTTTCATAAAAACGCAATACAAAAGTGAAAGTATTTTTTTTATCACAATTATCGTAAAAAGTCCACTTTGAAATTATGCAGTCGGCTTCCTTTTCGTTTGTTTGTATTTTACAACATTAAAAAAACAATGGTTGTATTGTCTGTGAATATTTTTGGTAAAAAATAGAGACCATGTTTCTTGAATAATCATTTTACATAATACACGTAAATTGATGGCATATTTAGCCTCCAATTTATATAAAGTTATGATAAATGTTTAATGTCATTCTAGAACACCTATGTACTGTAATAAAACTATTTTAAGTAACTACTTAGTTTGTCTATGGATAGATTTATTTTTCAATTTTATTTCTAACTACATATTTGTATCTAACGGAACGGTGAAGGAAAACATCGTGAGGAAACCTGCACGTCTGAGGGAACTTGTCTAGTTTTCGATTGATGTGTGAAGTCTGCCAACCCGCACTAGGCCAGTGTGGTGGACTATGGCCTGAAATCCTCCTCACATTGAGGGGAGGCCCGTGCCCAGCAGTGGGACGTTAAAAGGGCTGTAGTATTTTTATTTTGTCACTGACTCTGCTTGAATAAAAGAATAACCACTTTTGTTTTTATTTTTAAATAAAAAATATGTTTTTTTCTATTCAGCACTTATTCCTAATTAAATATTTCTCAACTCATCATTATTATATTCATTAACAAAAAGGATTTTATAAATAGTACTGACTTCACAGCAGTAATGAAGATACATAAAAAAATCGGTCTTAGTCTTGAAACCTGTCTTTATTCGAATCCGGTTCCAAACATTTGCGTGATGGATGACAGGGCGGGTGCACGCGCGATCCCTTCCACCACGAAACCGGTCTCATCTACCACTTCCCCTGATCGATCACTTGAGACAGTATCCATTGCCGCTTCCAAACCACCATCTGTATTTCTCTTAACATCATCAGCAGCAATGGATTCGGAACTTGTTAAGAGGTCGTTATTTTTGGTTGTAATGTTATCATTATAGTGATGAGCTTGTAGATTGAGTAGATCGAAATGGCGGACCCCGAAAATACAGGTTCCATGATGAGTGTGGATGTATGTGAAGAATTAGCTGCACACTGAGTTGTATCCTCATTGCTTCTATTTCGGAATGAGTAGCGGCTTAACAACCTCGGACAATACTTAAGTGCTGTATTAGATCATCTTTGTTTGATTTTATAAAGTTTATTTTCGGATATACTACTGGTTTTTCTGTATGTAGCTTTACAATAATCATGTAACCATTATCTTATGGTTCAAATTAAAAATGTCTAGTCGTCCAAAATAAAAGGTTTTGGAACTTTTGATTTTGGTACCCTTAAACACAAAATCTAAACTGTCACGTACTAACTTGCCTCCTTACCCCATCCCTTTAGCAGTCTGCTGCTGATGTTTATTACTTTGAATTTTAGTAGGTATACGCAAAAAGTGTCTAATTGAACGTAATATTATACTTCAATTTTTTGGGTTTAACTCATTTACATAAAATAGTAAATTTAGGTAAATTAAAAATCATTTGTAATTTCCTAAAAGATAAAACAATTTATTTTACATAAATTCTAAATCCTAGGAATACAAATGACAAACATAAAACACTTGCAAGGCATGAACAATACGATATTCAAATCAGTTAAAAATAAAAATCATTTGACATCCTGCTTCCGGGCCCCAATACAGGTGTTTTTAGAATCAAAATACCAAAAAAAATCCATTCATAGTGACGTGAAACCCTTGCTGGTGGTACTTGTAAGAAAAAAGTTTAATGCATATGAATAAGGTATATAAATAAAAATGGCTGAAAAAAAATCAAGGACGAACGAAATAGAAGTTCCAAAAATACAACCCCAACATTGAAAGCAAGAGTTTTGTGTTATCACGTGTTAATAACAAACATAATAGGAAAAAAAAAATCTATGAAGGGTTGACCAGCTTTAGTATTTTTCTATAACTTTATTAAATACTTTTTAATATAGAAATTTTGGTACTGTGTTTTTAAAAACTGATTAGAAAATAAACTGTGTTATTTTAAAAAATATATAATTTTTACTCTAAAAATAAGACCTTATTCGTTCATTACCCCAGATTGTTACTGATAAAAAAACACACCGACAACGTCATATTTTGTGACCTTCATTCTAAAATTGAAAGTTCCGAAACAATCCACTTTTTACGACTCTGTAATTAAGTGATACCGTCGTAAAACGATATAAGTTAACTTCTTTTGTCGTCAAACTCTGAAAAAGGAGTTTAAAAATGTGTTGTATCTATTGGCCAAGCGCCGAAAAGTGAAAATCTTTTTTTACAACTCTGACCGTAAAGATAAAACATTTTTAAGTAAGTACCTAGCCTTTTGAGTAATTAAATATGTTTTTGCCATATTACTGGCTACTTTTGCAATATTTTTAATGCACTTACGATAATTAAAAAAATATTTTACAGTACTTTGATTTAGCAATAATATTTAGCACTTTATATCCATGCAATAAAAGCCAAAAAACGGTTTTATCGATAAACGGGATCGGAGATAAGATTTTTTGGATTCAATTTTAATATCATCCCTTACGTGGACGCATCTGCTCTTGCATTTACTAAAAGACTCGTGTATCACGCGCATAGTATTAAATTTGAGTGAATGGTCCCCTTCGCGATGGGTTTAGTGACCATTGTCCAGACCCATATCTAATAATAATATGATATATTATTGTTGATACATGTCCAAATAACCGATTTTCATTAAAAATAATAATAATGACAGTGGTAGCCGAGTAGTCGAACGCACGCCTTGCAAATCAAAGTGTGCAGGTTCAAACCCCGGCTCGCACCTCTGGGTTTCATGTGCGAATCTCATTTACATCCGAGATTACCACTTGCTATGAAACGGTGAAGGAAAACATCGTGAGGAAACCTGCACGTCTGAGGGAACTTGACTAGTTCTCGATAGATGTGTGAAGTCTGCCAACCCGCACCGGGCCAGCGTGGTGGACTATGGCCTGAATCCCCCTCGCATTGAGGGGAGGCCCGTGCCCAGCAGTGGGACATTAAAAAGGGCTGTAGTTATTATTAAAAAAATATGGAATTCTTGCATATAAAATTGAATAGTTTTTCTTACTTAATTACGAATACGGTATAATAATAGTATTAAATGAGCAAGAACCTAGATCTTTTGGGTCTAACAAGTGTAGGTACATTATAAAAATAACTAACGGTTTTAGCAAAGGAAATAACGTGTAATCAAAAACTTGGTTTTGTCTTCATTTATTCAGATGATTTTTCATTTTTTAAATACTTTTTCAAAGTGGACAGTTTGAGACTTTAATCTCTTTTAATTAAACGCTAAGTCTAGCCTGCATCATTACGTGCAGCATTTCAAACGTAGTTTACGTAAACAATGTTTTCAAATTCAAATTCTTTCCTTTAAGGCGTTGAGTAATCGATGCCTGCCGGATCCGTCGCTGCATACAATTAGCCACCCTCATTTACGTCTGGTCAATGACAGCCCTGTTTTAATCAATAACTTCTTTTTCGCGCGCGGCGTCCTTGGTTTTTTTTCCCCGGCGCGACTTTTTCTGCGCGTATTTCGTTTATTATGTGTCAATCGGGCCGCGGTTTTTTCAATATGAGAGACGCGTCTATCGCGCCTTACCTCGTTTTCGTCGATTCCGCAAAAAGCTTAGCAAAAAAGGCAAAAGCTCATCCAAAAAATCGTCTACCGAACTGTATCTCGTATCGCCGGGCTTGCTTGTAGCCATTTTAATTATTATTTAATACCGAGGTACGAGCACGTGGCGACGCGCGCCGTCCCGCTCCCTCTACGGAAGCTGTATGGCGCCCGCCGCGTGCTGTCTCGCTCGCACGAGCCCACTTACACACATAAAAATTGTGAATAATAAAAAAATGTGTACACATTTTTTTCGCTTAACCACCGCTTGGCTGTGTGAGTGCGGCCTCACGCCGCGAGAGCGAGAGGCGGCTATACGTCCGAGCGGCTACAACCGCTCCCCACTCCGATTTTTTAAGCTCGGCCGTCGCTGTTGTCGTCTGTGTGATTTTTTTCATTTTTATGTGTTAGTGTACCCCTCGCGCGGTGTAGTTCACTTTTTCTACTATAGATCTGAATTTCAGTCTCGTTTTTGCCGCGTCGGTCTAAAGGCGGGCGAGCGGGCGTTTTGTATTGCATTTTTGTGATGCGAGTGGCCGGTGCTGGCTTGTAGTAGTTTGACTGAGCATCGTTGCGTCTGGTGAAGCCGGCTTTCTCTGCGACCACATGTCTTAAGGAGTGTTCACACTCGCGCTACTGCAGGCCGGTGCACGCGCGAATCGCCTAGTGCGAGAGGGACGGAGCGCTCCATCACGTGTGGATTATCCATAACTATAATAAATAGCCCACTAAAATATTGAGCAGAAAAAACCTGGTAATTCGGATCCTAGTAAAGCCGGCACTCATAATTGTACCGCAGGGTCAAGAGCACGGCTCGGCAATTTTCTTCTCATCTTATCGCCGGCATTTTTTAAATGTTTATTTGCAAGGAGCACGTGGATATTTTGAGTAATATCGGGTATAGAGCCTTGGACTGTTGCCTTTGGGACGTGTTGTGACGTTAGTGTTACCCTTATTATGTGATATTTTTTGTGACATTATAATATAGGAACAAACTGTGATTTATTATGGTGATATAGTTGGTGATTGTGAAGATTTTTGGATAGTGAACAGGTATATTTTTATTTTTTTTTATTAACCCCCTTAACTTTAAAAACCTTCACACATCTATGACAAGTCAAATTATCCGAGTTGTGTGAAGAAGTAAAGGGGAGGCTTTTGCCCAGGAGTGGGAAATTGGCTATAAAAAAAGTTTGGTAGCAGGTCTTGTGTTTCTCCCGTTGGGTGGGTAGGGGAGTTCTCCCCGCGAGGGGAGAGGTTTTTACGTAAGCTCCCTCCCGGCTGAGGTGTGTTGTAATTGTGAATCGGGGCCGGTCGCCGTCTGTCAAACTCGACCTTGAATAATGCCCGGACTATAAATACGGAAATATTTTTGGCCAGTGTACCGTGACGGTATTTTCAAATTAACTTGATTTGCGATCTGTTGCTTTAAACTTTTCTTTGTTTGAAAACATTATGTTTGTCAATATTGTTATTTATTTTTTGGAAATGAAAAACAAATATGAGATTTATTATTTGTAAAAAAAGACTAGAAGAAATATGAGACCTGCTACCTACTCGTACTATTTACTATTTTATGTAAAACAATGTCCAAAATGTTGTAAGTTGCTTATAATTAGTTACATACATTTATCATTACGTACATAATAATACCCTCTACTTTACGTCGATTACATCTGGCCCTTTAGTTTTTTTTCTAAGCACTATTATTTTAATATTATTTGGATTTTTTTGTAGTAACACTGACAACATTTTCAAAATACTTTCATTACAATAATATTATAATACTGTAATAAGTGAAGGTAGTACGAACCCTGCAAGTAAATTAATTAAGTAGCGTTATACGCGAAATTGAATATAAAAAAAACTAGCATTTGAAAAAAATAAAAACCATAGTGGGTGTCTACAAGTAAAAAGTAGGTACTTACTTGCCAAATCTCTCAATGACCATAATTAAAAAAAAAAAAAGTATTTTTTATTATTTATTAAATGTATGCACATAATAACAGTATATAACGTGTCCGTAAATAAAATAAAAAATAAAATATGTCCATAATTACCTGTAATTAAAAAAATACAGTTTAAAAAATTACATAATTTTCGAACAATTTTAATTTGCTCAATAATAAATATTAAAAATATAATTACCATACAAATATTTCCGCAACAGTGATAATGGTTCGTCTCAACAATTTACCCAACACTTTAATTATTAGAAACCTTCGAATCTTAGCCGAGATAAAATATTTATTGTCAAATAACCTTGTATCTCACGCTTCACTAACTAAAGATCTGAAGTAACTTCTAAACGCACATTTTGACAACACCTTAATGATTAAAAAAAAACTTGAAAAAAAAATACAAAAAAGTTGTATGACTATAAAAAGTTGCAAAACCACCTAATGTTTGACAAAGTAACTACTATACTACTACTACTGCCTCTTTAGAAGCATAAGATTGAACAATGATAATATTATGTCACTTAATACAATACTTGTTTAAATCTCTTTTAAAATCTCAAGTGTCACATTTACTTTTCTAATTCTTAAACTGATGGCTGAAGTTTTTTAGTTTTTTTTTTGGCATCATTATAGTGCCATAAATAAATATTAATAAAATGTACAGAAGTTACTCAAGTTTTTTTAGA
This sequence comes from Ptilodon capucinus, assembly GCA_914767695.1. Taxonomy (NCBI): domain Eukaryota; kingdom Metazoa; phylum Arthropoda; class Insecta; order Lepidoptera; family Notodontidae; genus Ptilodon; species Ptilodon capucinus. The sequence continues at coordinate 6,787,138 of OU611831.1, forward strand.
TAATTGTTGCTGGTTATTTCACTTTTTTTTTCATTATCTTGTATGTATGGAACAATAGATCATCTAATGTTCTTATTACATTATGTAAGAGGTCTATAAAGGACGTTTAATCGTCTAGTAAGAATAGAAGTGTACAAAAAAATAATTACTCGCTCCGAGCTACTTCCCTGGTCCAAACTAGTATTGCAAACTTGGACTCCATCAACCGTGAGGCCCCCTATACATCACCAAATAACCAACGCGTTGCCGACAAAGAGATCTAAATACACCCGTATGTTAAAGCAATAAGAGTGGCTATCGTACGGCCTGTCTGATTGGAACCGAAAAGTTACCTTGTTTTACGTTCCACACTTGAATTTGTACAGCAGTATCTTATATCAATTATTCTGACTGATCTTTGCATAGATCTAACAAAATCATGAAAATAAATTTCGCACAAAAACATTGTTACAATTATTTATTAAATTAACAAATGTACGACAATAAAAAAAAACCAAATTGGCCAATCAACTATAATTACCATAAAAATTCTCACATCTTAAATCTATTCAAATCACGAATGGAGACTGTTCATTGCGGTTTTTTTGTCGCTGCTAAAAACACGAAATAAACAAAAATTACGCATAAAAAGATAAAAATCATAATTAAGCTGGCGCACATGTTAGAGGCACGTCCTCACAATGTGATTATTGAAGCCTTATTCGATGCAGCATGTGGGCTACGGGCTAGATCATTGACACAACCTACGCGGCGTCTCGTCACCTGCTCGCAAAAAGAGCCATCTTTTTTACCGGTCAAATCTACTTGTAAGCAGCCAAACAAGTTGGCAACACAATTTAATCCATCATTTAATTTGCACTTACAACATTTTGGACTGTTTTTAGTGAAACAAACATTTTTGGTGAAACAAAACTGCAGCATCAATATTACTTTTGCAGCCCAATGAAAACGGAGGATCTCGGAACAATTCCATGACATTAACGTAAAGGATAAGACACGTATTTTTATAAGTGCCAAATAATTAAAACGAAACAAGAAACATTTACAAATTAGATAGAATAAATAATATATAGCCAAGATGATGGAAGGTAGGACTATCGACTACAGGCCGGACGGTGGTGGACTAGATTACCATAATTCGCCACTAATGGCAGAAATACCAGTAGACAATTACCATATACACAGAAGTATAGAGCACTTAAGATCTATGGGTGTACATCCACCTTTGGACCACCATAGGCATCTAGCAACGAATCTAGCAGACTTAAGAAGATATGAGCATCCAGATGAAATGCCAGAGATAAAGCCGTCCGTATTAAGGTTGTCGGAGTTCAAGAGTGGATTGCAGGAGCTGAGGGCCCAGAATGATCAAGAGAATGATGTTCAGAGGCAGATGACACCTCAAGAGGATGGACCTAAGGGCTACAGTGCACCATCAACGCCTCTGTCGGAGAATGGAGGCCAGGCGTCCCATGAGGAAAAGGTTAGTTCAGTCTAATGATGGATTCTTACAAAAACGAACCGTTATAGCTACAAGCATCGGAAGCGTTACTTAAGAAACTTTTTGCGGGAACAGCTTTGACTTATGTCACTTTTAAAACGTTAAAGTATGTTTGCGAAACGAGGCGTTTAATTAATAAGTAAATTGTTGCAAGTAATTAAGTGTCTTAAAACTTAGAGTATTATAATACATCATCACGCCTGTATTCCCCCAAGGGGTAGGCAGAGGTGCACTGTAGTGCGCCCACACTTCGCCGATGTATTTTTGGTCCCAATGTAATAGAGGGCGAGCCTATTGCCATTATACCGGGCACATTCTCCCTCAATACGACGGAGATTTTTGGGCTATAGTTCACCACGCTGGCCCAGTGCGGGTTGGTGAACTTCACACGCCTTTCTATAGACGTGCAGGTTTCCTCACGATGTTTTCCTTCACCGTTTCATAGCAAGTGGTAATCTCGGATGAAAATGAGATTCGCACATAAACCCAGAGGTGCGAGTCGGGGTTTGAACCTGCACACTTTGATTTGCAAGGCGTGCGTTCGACCACTCGGCTACCACTGCTTGAAGTATTACCAGTTAGAGTTTTGTTATTATTATACACCTTCTTGTGTATAATCGGAAGTAACTACGAATAATATCTATCTGTCTATCTAATATCACTCTTAAGGTCCACGTGCTTTAGAGCAAAATTATGATTAGTATAATAAATATAGGTACTTAAAGTTGGCTAAGCTAATACTTGACTAGAGTTCAAGTACAATACAGTCGAGTAATCAGGATTTTTCTATGATGTCATTTACTCACATTAAAAATGCTTTAAAGAGCTCTTTAGGTGTGACTACAGTAATCTTGAAAGGTCTTATAATCATTTGTCAACACACTGTGCTTTATAAACGTCTTCAATGCGTAGATTTTGCCTTAAAAACAGTAATTTTCGTATATAAATTGCGCTGTGACTAGTCAATTAACTATCCTTGAATGATTCGGAAGTCTTCAATCGTTTGACGTCGGTTCACGAATCCATATTGTTCCAACATCATTAAAATCTAGCTGCAACTTTGTTCCGTGTTCTAACTATTAATCATGCGATGATACCTATTATAGTTCTTTTTGTTATTTGATCTAAACTATTATATTAAGTTTTAAAATTCGTGGTCTGAGCACTATTAAATTTTCAGCTTCCAAGATTTTTAATTGCTGGCTACATTCAATACTAAACCAGTATTCTGGTTGGGATTATGTGATTCCAATTTGGAAAACTTATTAGAAATAAATATTCCATTATTTGACGTAAGATTTTTTTTTGTACATTTGAATTAACTCTAAATAAAACATATTATAGTATATTTTATTTTACTTGTTAACATGATTTCAAGCAAGAGTTAAAATGTAGGTAATACTTAAAAGATGTTTGGACACATAAGTACCCTTTAAAAGTGTTGTATATACAGAGATACTTATCATTTCCTTATTTCGTTAGCATTTATTGAATAAGCATTTAATATCATTGAACCTTGACATTGGTCTCATATAAGAACATTGATATTTTACCAAAACTAAACTGTTAAATTATATAAAATTAGATAGTACTTAAATAGTGCAGTTATCTAAAAAGAAAGACCAAACAAAAAATGTTAATCATGTTTGAAAAGTGCATTCCTAATAATAAAGAGGATTCATTGCGTTTTATTTTATAAAAAATATGCTTTTAGTTTAAATTAAAATATAATTTAGGAACACGAATTTCGGCATCACACTCTCACGGATACATTTTATGCAAATTCCAACGAAACAATAGCTGTTTTAATGTTATGTACATAATGTTAAGATTGCATTGTATAGAATTCAAGATTATTAACTCAAACACTAAAATTATCAGAACCTATTCTTCTTCTCGTCGGCATCTTCATTACTGAAGGTCGTGTCTAGTCTGCCGTATTGATCCCTTAATGTACTATGGTCTTCCACGTGTTCCTGTTCCTGTTCCCCGGAACCTATTATATCAAACTAAACTAAGCGTATTAACGCCCCTCTCACGTCTTGTAGCTGGACGGTAAAATTTTCGTTCAGTCAATTTTAGTTCAAAAGTTGTCTGCCAAGTTGTCTAGTTTAAAAAAAAATGAAAATCAATAAAAATACATAATTAACGTTACTAATTATACTCGTATCAAATTGGCAATCATTAATTTTATTCATTTTTTTTATTTTTTTTAGAAAAAAATACGTAAAGAGCTTTTAATGCAAGCACGATTACTTAAATTACTCATTAAGTTTTTTATAGCTGGATATACTTCCTAGACATAACATTAATATATTTTAATACTATAAATGAAAGCCGCAAGTGTCTGTCTAGTGGAATGATGAGCGCGGATGAACCTTGAGTAGAGCGAAGGTCAGGTTCTGTACAGTACTCAGTAGTGATGTTCGGTAGTCATTAAATATTTCAAGTACCCAAATACTCATATCGAGGGGCGAATTTTACTTCGTCGAATGAGTATGCTCTCCTGTAAAGTAAACAACAAAAACCGGCCAAGTGCGAGTCGGACTCGCGCACGAAGGGTTCCGTAGCATTATCTATGAAGACGGCAAAAAAATCACGTTTGTTGTATGAGAGCCCCCTTAAATATTTATTTTATTCAGTTTTTTAGTATTAGTTGTTATAGCGGCAACAAAAATACATCATCTGTGAAAATTTCAACTCTCTAACTATCACGGTTCATGAGATACAGCCTAGTGACAGACGGGCGGACGGACGGACGGACGGATGGACAGTGAAGTCTTAGTAATAGGGTTCCCGTTTTATCCTTTGGGTACGGAACCCTAAAAATGTCGTTTAAGTCAAATAGACTTTGACCCCTCGATATAGCACTTGAATTCTAAAATGTTGGTACTAGTTGATGACTTTCAAGGCTTGGTCTAGTGGCACGTAGTCCACTCAGCTCACTGTACTGGTTGGTTGCGGGTTCGGTTCCAAATTTCGGAAATGACCTTTTCGTAATTTTCTCTATAGGTCATGCTAACCCTACGGGGCAAATAAAACCACGAAAAGAGATAAAACGCAGAAGTGAAGAATGTACGTTTTAGAAGAAGAGTAGAGAGAATGTAGTTTAAAAAGAGATGAAACTTATGTAAGTTTTAGAAGTAGAGAGAATGTAGTTTGAAAAGAGATGAAACTTATGTAAGTTTGAGAAGTAGAGTAGAGAGAATGTAGTTTGAAAAGAGATGAAACTTATGTAAGTTTTATCTCTTTCAACTGTCAGTTGTCGAGAAAATGACGTCACATCGATCTTTCTGTACTGGCCATGGGTCGGTCTGGATGTAACTCCTTGAGCTAGTTGCCACCCTTTTCCGCCCTTAAGGCCTTGGTTGATGTGCACTCTGCGCTCACCACTCCTCCGGTAAAGCTGTAAAGTTCACCTCACGGCCAACAGCGTATTAAAAAAAAAAACTGGATGTAACTGGGATCGCCTCCTGTCAATAGTACGGTAGCCATAGTAGCTTTGTTTAGTTTCGGATCAGACGTTGAGTATATGTTGGCTGGCGTTAATCTAATCACATCACTAGCAAAAGGTTACCTATTGTGTTTATTATGTATTTTTAAATGCAATTACATAGATAACGAGCTGTTGTTTAATGAATTTTGGTATTTCGGCTTCCGGAGCGATGCTAATCGTCGATTTAATTTTTACGAGTGTGTTGATTGTACGGCTTATTAGATCAGCTCAAGTACTGCAACTATATGAGTGTTTTGATTTTTTTTATTGTACCTAGAACAAAAACTAACTTGAGTCGAAGTAATAAAGAAAATACTACTAAGGGACATATATCCCACCAACCACCCATGGCCCCGCCAACCTTGCGGTTATACGGGCCGAAGCCATGGGAGATGCGCGCGGCACTTGCGGTAGGTTCTCGCTCTTCCCGCGCGCACGTCTTCACTCCCTACAAATTATCTCTACGTCCGTGTCCCTTTTTACTTACCCTTAGGGGCGTTACAGCACTGGTCACAGCTTCGTCGTCGGCTACAGCTATCTGGTCTTGAGCTGTACGAAGCTTATGCCAGGCGTGCGCGAATTTTGACAGCTTACTATAGTTGTTGGCTGTTCGGGTCAGATCTTCATAGTAGACCGGGCCCTCCTCGCTGCGACTGATCCCATCCATCATCTCATAGGGACTACTACACATACATCTCACATACTAAGGGACAGTAGAGAAGGGTCGTAGTATGAGTATGCCTGATTTGAAGGTTCCGTACCCAAAGCGTAAAACGGGTACCCTATTACTAAGACTTGGCTGTCCTTCCGTCTGTCACCAGGCTGTATCTCATGAACCGTGTTAGTTAGATAGTTGAATTTTTTACAGATGATGTATTTCTGTTGCCGCTATAACAACAAATACTAAAAAACAAAATACAATGAATATTTAAGGGGCTCCTATACAACAGACGTGATTTTTTTTGCCGTTTTTATAGATAATAGTACGGAACCCTCCGTGCGCGAGTCCGACTCGCAATTGGCCGGTTTAAAAAAAAAAACAACAACTCTTATCAATGGCAGCTTGAATGTGACTAGTCTAATGTCTTCAAGGTGACACTATCTAATGACTACACTGATGATATTCTAGTTTTTTAGGCATTATAATGTGAATCCATTGTTTTTTTTTTTTTTTTTGAGGGGGAATGTGCCCGGTATAATGGCCATAGGCTCGCCCCCTATTACATTGGGACCAAAATATATCGGCGAAGTGTGGGTGCACTACAGTGTACCTCTGCCTACCCCTTCAGGGAATACAGGCGTGATGATGTATTATAGTTATGTTTTAATTTTAATCGGTGTAAAACCTATCAAAAAGTATCAGCTTAGAGACCAAGGGCCCAAAGTTATAAGTAATTTTGCACTGTTTATTATTCTCGGTGAACCGTTTTGGACAGCAACATTTTAACATTATACATAACGTATTATTAAGATAACATTTTAACCCAGTAGACTCCCGAAACGTTACAAGGTCGCCTGATAAAGACCCTCAGGATTGAAATTTTATAAGTTATGTAATCATTCAAGTATTTTATCTTGTAACGGTAATAATCTTGAAATAAAACTATTTTACGGATTTTATCGCGTTTATTTACTATTTTATTTTCCCGACGTTTCGGCTGCTTTACAGCAACCATGGCCACGGGGGGACTGAGGTGTTAGACGACCTGATGTCATAGTTAATAACTGGGTACCCTCAAATTTTGTTGTTGTTTGCGGTCCGATCCACGCAGAAAGTAAAGCAGCCGAAACGTCGGGAAAATAAAATAGTAAATAAACGCGATAAAATCGGTGAAATAGTTTTATTTCAATGTATAGTATTCGGTAATAATCTTACTTATGTTTTTTTAATATTTTCCCAATATGTTTCGTGTCTTAGACATTAACTTTGAAAAGTTAAGATAAAATAAAATCTGGTATCCAAATATAATACTTCTGTACGTGTGTTTGACACCAAACTCCTCCGAAACGGCTGGACCGATTTGGATGAAATTTTGTGTGTATATTTCAATGGTTTTCTAGATGGTTTGATAACACAATTGGACCCAGTAGATGGCGCATTTAACATTTATTAATTATAAGGCGGTACGAAGTTTGGCAGGTCAGCTAGTTTTTATATTTTATTTAAAAATACACGCGATGGTTGTTGAGAGTCATGCTTTCACTTAAGTAGTAATTATATGTTGTTTTTTTTTTTGTAATTTAAACGTAACAAATATTATATAATGCGTATATAATCGGTACTTGTACATATATTGAAAATGTCGTTGATTTATACTATATTCCTATCAAAAACTGTTTGCATACGTTATCTGTCAGATATGATTGCAAGAAATCGGTTTTTTTTTTCTCAAGGTTGAACCATATTTATAACTTCACACTAGCCGTTTATGTTTATTGGTTTTTTTTTTTTTTATGGTTAGCAGTTATATATATACGAAATAATGCATTCTATTTAGTTTTATAGTGACGACTGTAAATTGCTTCAGTATTTGAGGATATGCTAATTTTAAATTTTTAAGCAGTGGTAGCGTCGTGGGCAAGAACGCCCGCCTTGAACGTAAGGGGTGCAAGTTCAAATCCCAGGCCCGCACCTCTGAGATAATTTTCACGTGCGAATGTCATTTTCAACAATGATTACCACTTGCTGAACAGTGAGGGAAAACATCGTGAGGAAACCTGCACGTCTAGGCGTGTGAAGTTCACCAACCCGCACTGGGCCAGCGTGGTTGACTATGGCCCAAATATCCCTCGTACTAAAGGGAAATGTGCCCGGTATAATGGCAATAGGCTCGCCCCCTATTACATTGGGATCAAAATACATCGGCGAAGTGTGGGCGCACTACAGTGCACCTCTGCCTACCCCTTCGGGGAATTCAGGCGCGATGATGTATTTTTATGTAAGTAGTTATATTGCTTTGATCTTAGCGCTTTTACCTTCTACGTAATATTATGATTATTTCATAAGCCTATCGTCTGTTACTACGCTTGCAAATAGGTAAATAGGGGCCTCACCACCATTTTGTAAAGTATTGTCGTTTCAATAGTAACTGTCATAGAGTATCTAGAGTACCCATAACGACTCCACTCTTCGTATAGCTCTGCGGCGATTTTTCCGCCATTTTTGTTATCTCATGTACCTGTACTGGATCGCCACAGATGGCGGGGACTTCATCAGATGCACCGACAAGGGCCGAGCCCTTAAATTAGAAGAAGACATGTACCTGTAGTAGCAACTAGTAGCAACAACATGGGAAAACAGAAATGACGGAGTCAGATTAATTAGAAAAAATTACCGCAGCTAGGGCTCGAAATGCCATCTCCGTTATAATATCTCAATGGAAACTGCCAATTTTAGACGGATTTTATACTGAGTAAACTGACAAAATCTGACAGTATCTGATCACCCTTTAATCGAAACAAAACGGCAAATTGTCGCATATCAATGTCAATTATGCGAGAATCGCCCCCCAAGTGGTGAAATAGGCCGTCAGTGTACCATGGATGAAGCAGTGGTAGCCGAGTGGTCGAACGCACGCCTTGCAAATCAAAGTGTGCAGGTTCAAACCCCGGCTTGCACCTCTGGGTTTCATGTGCGAATCTCATTTACATCCGAGATTACCACTTGCTATAAAACGGTGAAGGAAAACATCGTGAGGAAACCTGCACGTCTGAGGGAACTTGACTAGTTCTCGATAGATGTGTGAAGTCTGCCAACCCGCACTGGGCCAGCGTGGTGGACTATGGCCTGAATCCCCCTCGCATTGAGGGGAGGCCCGTGTCCAGCAGTGGGACGTTAAAAGGGCTGTAGTAGTACCAAGGATACATTTATATTTAAATGACAGTCAATGTTTCGCACTGAAGCACCGAATGTGATGGGAAATAAGCACAACTTTGTTATTAATATATTCCCCAATTCTGCATTGATCACTCGTGACCCCGAAACCGTATTTTTTATTAAAAAATTGTATTATCTTCCGAATTTAACCTTCGGAATATAAACTACATTATCACAAATTTAAATAACATTGTTTTTGTAAGTAATAAATATAAAAATAAAAATAATATGGCTAATATTAGGAACGACATTCTTATCATACCTATTATTCATTAATGCTATTTTTGCATGGGTAGTAAGTAAATAGTGTTCCACGTGTAGGTAAGTATTAATTTATTTTAATTTAAAACACGATAACGCCTTCTGCCGCGTTATCCTTCAATAATCTTATACGGTCTGAATTATCTAAATTTATTTCCAAAATTTACCATACATTTAATATTTTGCCTAGGTAAAATAATTCTTAAATTTTATGTTCCCTTCCAAGTGCACCTCATCAATTCTAATACTACAGCCCTTTTAACGTCCCACTGCTGGGCACGGGCCTCCCCTCAATGCGAGGGGGATTCAGGCCATAGCCCATCACGCTGGCCCAGCGCGGTTTGGCAGACTTCACACATCTTTCGAGAACTAGTCAAGTTCCATCAGTCGTGCAGGTTTCCTTACGATGTTTTCCTCCACCGTTTCATAGCAAGTGATAATCTCGGTTGAAAATGAGATTCGCACTTATATCCCAGAGGTGCGAGCCGGGGTTTGAACCTGCACACTTTGATTGCAAGGCGTGCGTTCGACCACTCGGCTACCGGTTCGGATCATAAATCCTAATAAATCTTATTTCGTAAAGAAAAATACACAAAAAAATCAACTTTAACTTTTTTTCTAATAAGACTTTCCCATTGGCTTGTAAGTGTCATAAAAAATGGCTACCTCACGTCACACGCGTTTCGTATCAATACGTAACTAAATTTATTTTGCACGTCCAATCGAATAATCTATTCTGTAATCTATCGAATATAAAAAATACCCCGATCTTGTTTTCCCGCCGCCCGCGCGCGGCCGTCCAGCGCCCAATCCGCTTCAAGGCCGCATTCCGTATTCAGACGAGCCATTGTCAATGTCACCGGCCGCAACGGATGACGGATATGTGTTCTATAGACGCATATACGATTTATTACATTTTTTAAAACTTTTTTTTTTGCAAAAAAATTTTTTTTTTTACGAAATGAGTGAAATATTGATATTTTGATGGAATAAGCTGAGGAATGCCTGCACCTGCGATATGCGGTATTTATGGCAATGTCGAGTAATTATAGCAAGGACAAATTCAATAAATAAAAACCGGCCAAGTACGAGTCAGACTCGCGCACGAAGGGTTCCGTACCATTATCTGGGTAGTTCTACGATAAGAGGTTTTACGTCCTTAGAGAATACGGCCAGGGAGAAAGTTTGCTGTTTTTTCATTAAACACTTATATTACGATTTTTGTCCCATTTGTGCATCTTTTCACGTAAGGGCAAGTCAATTTATGCATATTTTATAACTTTTTACAAGTCCAGGGTAAATACATTGGGCAGGGGAGATAATTTGTGGCAATAATAGTAACAAAATTAGTAAAATCAACTTTAATTAAACATTGTACCTAGCATAGAATTAGACTATATTTTTTACCAATCATATTAAACATTAACAGACTATATTATTTCAGCCATCTCTGAAATTTAAAACAAAAGTGTCTTTAGTGTCATTACACAATAATATATGAAATTAACATGGCAATGTACCTTCCACAAATAATAAAATATTATTTTATTAATACTAATTATATAGACCAGCTTCTTTTAAGTACCTAATACAAATAATCAGACTTGCGATAACAAGGATCATTTTCATATTGCCTGTACCTATGCTACATTTCAGTAAATTAACATGTTTTAATCATAAAATAAAATAAAAATTAAAGGCACTTGCCTATATTAACAAAAAATAAATGCTTAAGCTTTCTCAAACACGTAAGTTTATTTATGGTCTCATGTTTTTTCTTATCAATTAAATATCTTTGTCTTCTGGCTCGGTCTGATTTAAGTTTGCCAGCTATAACTCTTCTATAAGAATTAAAAGTTTGATCATTAATATCTGACATCGATGGCGTTACCGAAAGTTTAGTAACATCAAGCGCAAGTCGTTGCCCAGCTCTCTTGCTTTCTTTTTCCATATCTTTCGTGCCTTACGTTGCTCCCTAGGAGTCATTTGGTCGACAGTGTTTATAATTCCTTTCCCCTTCTTTTTTAAATATTTTGATTTTTCTTTTTGCTATTGCAATTCATATTTTTCGGGATCATTTTTACTCTTTTCATATCGTAGTCTCTCTGCTTAACGTTTCTTCTGCAATCTTTTTACACGTGTTAACTTTTTCCGTGGTGCCATGATCTGTAACAATATTAGACAATAATGTTATAACAATATGAGCTGGAAACCTCTATTATTTTTCAGTTTTAAGAATTTACTAAAATTATTTAACACTATTCGTTGATAAAAATATGCTATATCTAAGTTTCTTGCACTAACATTATCTCCCCTGGTCAACAAGTATCTCCCCTGACAGTTATATTGCCAGGGGAAATATAGCAGGGGAGAGACGTTTCATGATACATTTTATTGTTTTAATTGACATAAGAAATGTTTTGGTACATTATGTATCACACTTTAACTATTGCTTTATTATTAAACTAGACCAGTAAATGTAAATAAATTAAATGAATAATATAACTTTTATGACTTACCAGTGGAGAGACACAATGACCTCGCGAAGCCACCACTTTGAACCAACGCGTCGCAACAAATAACAAATAACTGCTGTTAACGGTTCACGTGTTTTGCATTGCTAACTTCACGTCACATAGATGACTTTAAACGCTATTTGGAATATGGCCGTTTTATATTTGTGTTTTTAGTAGCGGAATAAAATATGCCAGGGTAGATACGCAAAAACAGTGGGACAAAAGTTAAGTATAAAAAATATTGCAAATAAATAATTATTGTTCTATTTTTCCTTAACAATACTTAAACATATTTATTGAAATTTGTGTTTAACATACTTTAATTAAATAACTGATACAAAAAAGGTATGTATCGTTTGCAAATTAAACAGAAACCGACAGGGGGACAGGCCAGGGTAGAGACTTTTTTAGACTTTATGAGGAATTTCAGAAAAATATACTTTAATTAGGCATTTAATCGTGACGTTATTTAATAAAGTACATTTAGGTGATGTGTTTCATTGCAAAAAATAACAACATATAGAATAAAATTTCTATTTTAAACTGATTGCCGCACAAGTTACCTCTTATCGTAGAACTACCCATCTATAAAAACGGCAAAAAATCACGTTTGTTGTACGGGAGCCCCCTTAAATATTTATTTTATTCTGTTTTTTAGTATTTGTTGTTATAGCGGCAACAGAATTACATCATCTGTAAAAAATTCAGCTCTCTAGCTATCACGGTTCATGAGATACAGCCTGGTGACAGACGGACGGACGGACGGACGGACAGCGAAGTCTCAGTAATAGGGTTCCCGTTTTACCCTTTAGGTACGGAACCCTAAAAATGGATGATGTTTGACAATTGCAAGCGCCTCATGTCATTTGAGTAATTTTTGAGAGGGTATACCATGGAGGAAGTATAGTAATAAGGAGCCCGCGCTGCGATAAATTATCCGCCATTTAGTTTTGATTGTTTGACACTTACGTACTTACTTGATCTTAAGACTCGGATCTCATATATTTGCCCTCATTATTGCCAACCTTAAAAAAATCGCCACGGAGCATTACCAAGAGTGGGGTCCTAAGGGATTCCCTATCTACTCTGAGGGGCATACTTTTTTTTTGTTTTTCTAAAAAATGCAGTTGCAACTAGCCAGTACGCAAATACATTTATTTTCGAACGCTGCGTACAAGGTGTTCCGATTAGTACAGTAACATTTGAATCAATATAATATTATGTACAACGTTTGACATACACGCTGTACACATATTAATTAATTAATTACAAACAACTTTTTATGTCTGGTCATTGACTTGGAAATGGACTTTTAATTAATTCCGCTGTCATTATAAGTTTAATCCTTTTTTTTTTTAATTATAAGCAATGTAACGTTTATTTTTATTCGTTTAACTGTTACAACGTAAATAAAATTTAATTTAACGCGTATTCAATTAACGGTCGTTTGGATACTCGGTATCACCCAACAGAGCGAGATGGAGCTATATTATAAGAGGCACGACAAAAACTTCAGCTGAAATAATCGGAGCCTCCTGGTCTAGACTAGTTTCCACACGTCAAGTGTTATCTGTGGTGTCAGCACGCATGTCAAGACAAGACCTCTGTCACGGATTGGCTCGGTCGCTCTCTGTCTAATTTCATACGAGTGAAAGAGACAACATCAAGATATTTCGTGATATACGTCTAATCTTGGCGCTCATGCTACAAGTGCTGGGGGTTTTATTGGCCATTATTTTTACATTGTACAATTCCTATAAGACATTAGGGATTTATTAGTAGATTTACTATAATATTGAATTTACAGATGTACTGAATCGGGCCAATGAGTGGAAAATTGCAGAATTGAAAAAAAAACGTTTATGATAAACTATCTTCTTCCCGCAACATCGTCTGCGCAGACTTCGCTTATTTAATATTGTTATAATTTATAGCTTTTATGTTATTCTCATGTAAAGTATTAAATACAATAAAAGGTACTGTGAAGTTTCGTCAAAATCAGTTCAGCAGTTTTTGCGTGATAGAGTAACAAATATCCATCCATCCATCCTCACAAACTTTCACATTTATAAGATTAGTAAGATTGCACAATTGTCACAATGGACCAACTGTCATGAAATCTAAATCTCGTCGGGTGATAGAAAAAAACTCACTAAGTACAAACGAATAGGAAATATGTTTTTTACACTAAGTACCTTTAAACATCAACAACTATCTCAGGAAAAAGTCATCCTATCCAAATATTCATTACTTTACAGAATTCCAAGAATTGAAAATCACTAAATCACATTTAAAAAAGTGCGAGTCGGACTCACACACGAAGGGTTCCGTTCCATTATCAATAAAAACGGCAAAAAAATCACGTTTGTTGTATAGGAGGCCCCTTAAACATTTATTTTATTCTGTTTTTTAGTAGTTGTTGCTATAGCGGCAACAGAAATACATCATCTGTGAAAATTTCAACTCTCTAACTATCACGGTTCATGAGATACAGCCTGGTGACAGACGGACGAACGGACAGCGAAGTCTTAGTAATAGGGTTCCCGTTTTACCCTTTGGGTACGGAACCCTAAAAAACTATTAAAATTCAAATTACTGCATTTTTTTTGTTGCTTAATGAGTTTGTCCTGTCACACAACCATATGTACCTATTCTTTATACATACGAGCTTAATATAATTTATAGTACATGATGGTAATTTGACTTGCACAACTGAAAGATTAAACTAATATCTTCCACGTTCTTGAACTAACCTAACGACTGTGTTATTAGCCGGCGAATATGTCAAAGTCAAAAACTCATTTATACTTCATACACGCACTATTTTGCCAAGAGAAATAATTGTTGACATTTTACTATTTTAACTAAATCAATTTTTTTTATTCGTGTAGGCCAAAAGGCCAGATTCTACCACCGGTTCGGAATGCTGCTTCCACTGAGAAGAGCCGGTATGAAACTCAATGGTTACTCTTTTCAAAATGATAATTGCGAGTAATACATTCTCAGGAGCAGTAATGCCTTGAGAGCAGACAGCACCTTTGCCACAATACTAGAGAAGAATTATACTCACGGCAGTCTAATATTAAATACAAATATAGTCTTTACGCTTAGGAAGCCAGTGCAGTAAGGTGCGTCAACTCCCATTTACAATGAAGGGATTATTCTAAACTACAGATGGTTATAGAAATAATTGCTTTGGTATGGTACCTTCAACGCAGTATGGGATGGAATTTAATAAAAACAAACTATTTTGATAATTAAATAACTTGTCGCAACTAAAATAAACCTATATTTTTTTAATATAGTTCATGACTTTTTGTTAAAAAGCTACCAAATATAGATAGATAGATTTATGAAGTACTTTTTATTTTATGGATAAATATTGGGTGTTTAATTTACATAAAATAATTAAGCTTCTTGCCTATCATAAATTAAAATTACTATGACATTTTAGCATAATGTTGAAGGAAAACATCGTGAGGAAACCTGCACGTCTATAGAAAGGCGTGTGAAGTTCACCAACCCGCACTGGGCCAGCGTGGTGGACTACGGCCCAAATCTTCCTCGTATTGAGGGGGAATGTGCCCGCTATAATGGCAATAGGCTCGCCCGCTATTAGGTACATTGGGACCAAAATACATCGGCGAAGTGTGGGCGCACTACAGTGCACCTCTGCCTACCCTTCGGGGAATACAGGCGTGATGATGTATTTTATTTTATTTTTATTTATTTTAGACATGTGTGTAAATCATCTTCGATTTAATCATTTGATCTTATCCAGTTAATCCGATCATCAATACAAGGGTTATTGTATTGATTCGTAACATAATATTTTATTAGAAGTAATTATATTTCTAAGCATAATCATTATGTGTTTTTTTATTATAATTTTTTTTTTTAAATAACTACAAAAATATTAATAATTTATTAATTCTAAAAATATAAAAAAACAGTTCCCCATCTTCATCTGGAACAGGATTCTAGTTACCAGAAGTCAAGGCTCCAGAGAAAGGAACTTCTTCACTATGCGTCTCCAGAACTACCGCCTTTTGCATCTGTCCCTTGATCCAGCTGCCTAACGCGAGCTTTTTAAGCGGTCTGTAGCTGAAGCTCTTGGCTAGTAGGCCAATTTTTAACCGACGAAAAAAAAAAAGGAGGAGGTTCTCAATTCGACGCGTATATTTTATTTTTTTTATTTTTTTTTATGTATGATCACGCATATCTCCGGCGTCACTAAACCGATTTCGAATTTTTTTATGACGTTTGCTAAGGAATTCTTCGAGAGTGGTCCCATTTTCAAAATATTATCAGAAATCAACCCCCTTAGGGGTGAAATGGGGGGTTGAAGGGTACACAATTTAAAAAATATTTTTTGATCAACCTGAAACTTTGTATATGTAATTTACATCCAAAATAAAGAAACACGTGTTTTAGGAAATTTGAAAAAAAAAAATATGTAGGGGGTGAAATGGGGTGATAAAGTTTGCATTCTTTTTTATGTATGATCACGCATATCTCCGGCGTCACTAAACCGATTTCAAATTTTTGATGACGTTTGCTAGGGAATTCTTCGAGGGTGGTCCCATTTTCAAAACATTATCAGAAATCAACCCCCTTAGGGGTGAAATGGGGGGTTGAAGGTCACACAATTTAAAAAATATTTTTTGATCAACCTGAAACTTTGTACATGTAATTTACATCCAAAATAAAGAAACACGTGTTTTAGGAAATTTGAAAAAAAAATATGTAGGGGGTGAAATGGGGTGATAAAGTTTGCATTCTTGACTATAGCATATCTTTGGCGTTAGTGAGCCGATTTGGAAAAATCTTTTTTTGTTTAATACGGATAGTTAACAAATATCGAAACGATGGGATGGAAAGGGTGGTGAGGGGTGAATTCCTTTTTTGGGCTGTTATGAGGTGCTAATACTTGCATCTTTTCACAAAATAGATACTAAATTCGCCTTCAAAAACCTAGGTACACTAAAAAGTTACAAATAAGCTTATAATTCATTACATTTGTAGTCGGTGCCAATTCATTTGTGTATTTGCCTAGTCTGATGTAGATTGGCACCTACACCATGATATACATACGCCCGCATGGACTTTACTTGGAATTATACCCACTTTTAACCAACGAAGAAAACAGAAGAGGTTCACTATTCGACACGTATTGGTTAGGGTATAACTTCGAAGTTGGTCCTATATAAATTAGGAACAAAAATCCTACCCGAAAGGTGGGAAAATAGGGAGAGATTTATTGTTCATTCCCAAATTTTAATGCTGAGTTGTGTATTACAAAAAAATAAGCAGTAGATTCAGATTAAGTAGTAGATTTTAGCCACAAAAAATTATAAAATAAAAACTTTTTAACAAAAAATTAAACCGCCGAAAATTTTAAAAAGCAAAAAATAATATAAATTTTTTATTTTACCTTAATAACAAAGTTCTTAAACTAATGTAAGTATACCTAAGTCATTTTGAGTCGGCGCCAAACAATTAATGAACAATAAATTTAAAGAAATAACCAAATGAAATTAACAATGCAACGTGAAATCTTCAGCGACAAACATTAACATTCCAAAAAATATGCTCTCCGTACGACCACTCGCACACATTGTGTATCGCTATCTCGCTGTGTATTGCTGTCTCGCTGACGTTAACTTCATGAACGCTCGGCGTTTTCCAGCGAAGGTGCGTGTCGCGCCGCGCCGCCGCCGCGCCGCCGCCGTACATCACACTTTACTAAATTAATTAATTTGCTTGTTTGGCGCCGACTCAAAATGACTTAGGTATACTTACATTAGTTTAAGAACTTTGTTATTAAGGTAAAATAAAAAAATTATATTATTTTTTGCTTTTTAAAATTTTCGGCGGTTTAATTTTTTGTTAAAAAGTTTTATCTTATTAAATTATTTACAGTGTCGTTGATTTGAGATGTGTAGTGGCACTTTTGTCTCTTTTTGACATTTCTCTGTATTCCATTTTTTTTGTTGTTTAATGGGTATTCCATTTTTAACGATCCCCCTTACCAAATGTCTTGCAGCAATATTACTATGTTTTTGACAGTTATCTTTATACACAATCTGTCAAAAAATACAGTTTATTGAAACAACAACTTTATTAGGTGGTGGTAAGGTTTATATTGTCATATCTCAATGTAAAATATTATTATCATTATTCGGTGCTTGTGTTCGAAACATAAAATTTATTTACAATTATACCTAAACATTTTTTTTTTAATTCAGCCAACTTTTGTCTAACCTGACGTCTTGATCCGAGCCAATTCTTAGAACGTATTACCAACAGCGTTTACCTTTAAATCACCATCCTTGTGTTCTTATTTCAAGGGCGTAAAGTCGACATTGGTGTAACGGACAATTTTCGTGACTGCCAAACAACTTTGTTGGTATATAATTTTGATTGACACCAACCATTACGGCTGAGTAGGTATTGCGTCATACATAACGACGTATGAGATAAACCCGAAACATTTCACAGCATTTCCAACCTTACTTCAATAATTTAAGGATTTTTATACCTTGCGTCTTGTATATAATTTATTTTGAACGTAATGATTATTTACAAAGGAATTTGAACATTATGTTTTAATGGAAAGGTACCATTTTGCTATTAACGTTGGTTTGTTAATAGCTAGGATGTCTTGAGGTGTCCTCTAAGTAACCTCTTTGAGGAGACTCTAGTACCTACATAATTGCCCTTTACTGTTATGCAAAAAGTATACCTACCTTCAAATTCTGAAAAAATACTCCTAGTTTCATTACAGGGATGTATTTATAATAACTTATGGAAATAATTTTCCTTCTAGTCACGTGTCTCAAACTTTGTAGCATCAGCCTCGCTACGGAAGCCGTAGCATATTGCTTGGCGTCCATTTTGTTTTTTTATTTTAGGACGTTTATAAACTAAAAACTTATACTGAACTGCCCCCTTACTACAAACTGCTTTGCAGCATTTTTTTTAATATTATTTTAGTTTTTGACAGCTAACTCAGTCCAAAATCCGTCAAAATTTCTCAGTTAGTATGGAAACAACAATACTTGAATACTTTAAAAAATAAGGGTTAACACCCTTCTTTTTTATTTTACTCTTTTTTTAGGGTTCCGTTCCCAAAGGATAAAACGGGAACCCTATTACTAAGACTTCGCTGTCCGTCCGTCCGTCCATCCGTCCGTCCGTCCGTCTGTCACCAGGCTATATCTCATGAACCGTGATAGTTAGAGAGTTGAAATTTTCACAGATGATGTATTTCTGTTACCGCTATAACAACAAATACTAAAAAACAGAATAAAATAAATATTTAAGGGGGCTCCCATACAACAGACTTGATTTTTTTGCCGTTTTAATAGATCATGGTACGGAACCCTTTGTGCGCGAGTCCGACTCGCACTTGGCCGGTTTTTAAAGTAAAATGCAGTGAAATATAAAAAAATACTGCTAAACTACTCGTTGACATCGTAAATTAAATTTGCGTTGATTTTTTTTTTGTACAAAATTCCGAATACCCGACTAGTGTTGTGCAACGCACCGACACATTGTATAAACAACAACATGTTACATACATTTTCGTTCGTCCAAAATTACACTAATCGTCCTCTCGTCACGCGATTCGTCTATCTTTATCTCCCGTGATATAATTCGTCGGCCCCGCCGGAGGCTGCGTTCAGCATTCTTTGTTTTCTTGTGGTAGTACTTTTTGTGAGTGATTCGGGATAAATTATCGATCTCAAATCTTCCATATACCAATTTTATGGGTAACATTAAAATTGTAATAGTACTATACATGACGGTCTAGTGCTTTCAGGGAATGCCTCTTGGCTCACTGCACTGGGTAGTTGCGGGTTCGAGTCAGGAGCGGCACCTACCGTTTTGAAATTTGCTCAGGTCTGTTATTATAAATAGCGCCAGACAACACATGCTCAATATATTATCCCAAAACTGAGCAAAGCTTTGTGTACTGGGGGCGATCCTAGTAACAC
Organism: Ptilodon capucinus; assembly: GCA_914767695.1. NCBI lineage: Eukaryota > Metazoa > Arthropoda > Insecta > Lepidoptera > Notodontidae > Ptilodon > Ptilodon capucinus. Next base: position 6,806,789 of record OU611831.1, read on the forward strand.
CGAAACCAGGAAAAAATCCTAAGAGATCACTTCCGACATTCGCTGCAGACGAGAATCGAACCCGTAACTACGAGCTGCAGTGAGCAGAGCTACCTACGCTCAGTCAGACTTCTAAGACTTAAACTTCAAATGCTAGATCTTAGTAGACACGAAACTCAAGGTCCTAGGTTTATATACGAGGTCCAGCATTGTGAACTAATACATCATCACTACGCTTGTAGTCCCTGAAAGGGATAGGTAGGGGTGCACTACAGTGCACCCACACTTTGCCGATGTATTTTGGTCCCAATGTAATAGAGGACGAGCGTTGTGAACTAGACAATAAGAAATTTTAATACATGCAAATAACAACCAAAACTGTACAGTGAAATAATCCTCAAAACGTCTTTAGTTGTGGTCAGCCTACACCAGTTCTCGGGTCGGTCGTTAAGTTACTTATAATAAGCACTCATACTTAATACTTCCTCCAAACGAATGCAACGCTAACATAATAAAGGCTTTAGTGATATAACATTAGAACACATTTTTGATTACTTAAACATTGCCAGCCGTGAGTTGCTATTTAAGTGACACACTGTTGGTAAAGTTATTTTGTTGATATTGTCACACAAATTTGAATTTTATTCCCTGTAGTGTAGTATATATTTTAATATTTAGAGAATTTCGGTTTTTTTTTTCATACCCAAATAGATATCTCTTAAAGCACCAGACAAAATACGAAATAGCTACTTAACAAATAAACTTATATGTCTGTTTATCCATCTGTAAATACAAAAATTAAATTATTCCACCAATAATTCCTGTCTGTTCATAGAAAAATCGTTCCTAAATGGGGAAAAGTATCTTTTTTTTATTATTCATTGTATTAGCAGTGATAGCCGAGTGGTCGAACGCACGCCTTGCAATCAAAGTGTGCAGGTTCAAACCCCGGCTCTCACCTCTGGGTTTATATGCGAATCTCATTTTCATCCGAGATTATCACTTGCTATGAAACGGTCAAGGAAAACATCGTGAGGAAACCTGTACGTCTAAGAACTTGACTAGTTCTCGATAGATGTGTGAAGTCTGCCAACCCGCACCGGGCCAGCGTGGTGGAATATGGCCTGAATCCCCCTCGCAATGAGTGGAGGCCCGTGCCCAGCAGTGGGACGTTAAAGTATGAAGGGCTGTTATTTGTTGTATTACTTAAATAACCGTGTGTAGTTGACTTACAACGTGTTTCAAACCACTCGCAATCGGTGTTCTATTTTGACAACCGAATTCACAATTTCAAGGCATTAAATCAAGGAAGTACATATTAATGTCATTTTTAAAATTCATAATGATTTATTATTCGAATTAAAATAATTTAACACGAATTTATTAATTACAAAGGTTCCGGCAACACTTCGTTATTATACGTTTGCATTTAATTTAAAATTTAATTTAATTAACACTTGTCTTTGATTTAATTTCTCTAAATTAAATGCTTTTTTACATATGACTCTCAAATTTATATAAATTTTAACCTATTTTCACACCAACTCTATTGGTATTTTACATCGTAAGTGTTTTGCAAAGCGTTTGTAAATTGATCACAACTGTATACAGTCTATAATGAGTATTTGAAACACACATGAGCAAATCCATAGATAAAAAAAAAATTAAGATTTTATCTATTGCCGCTTATGTCAGAGCGGACAGAACTATTCTATTACGACTAATTATTTTAATAAACGGCTTTCAAGTATCAAACCAGTTTTGAACAAGATATAAATCATAACCAACCTCTCAGTCCCAAATGTATTATGTTACTCTGCGGTTTGGGGCCGCCACATTGTTTCAATACTATGCGCCATACACCGCCACCTAGAAAAGTATTGTATTGTTCACTGTCAAACACTGAAAGTAATATTACAAATATTGCTGCAAGACAAGTGTAAGAACAAGGGCTTTTCTTGAAGTAGGAAGACGTGACAAATTAAATTCTACCAAATTAAGACGTTCTAAATTTGAATTATTAGTTAATTTAAATTTAAATTATCAGCCAGTACGATGATAAATCAAATTAAGATACCTATATCTTTTTAAAATGTATGTTTGTACACTCACACGTATCCTACATATTTTGGTCTAAATTAAACAAATGCTAGTGCTACAAATGAGTCAATATAAATAGTTAAATGGTCAAGGTGAGGATTGAAGCCAAGACCTCTCGGTTACGGGCCGACATTGTGTAGCAATATTTATTTATTTATCTAAACACTAGTAAAATGTCTTCAAAAACCTTCAATGTGTGCAATTTTTGGTCAAGTTACACCATCAGCGACAGGTGTTTTTTTTTAATTGAATACCACTTGTGTAGTGAAGTATCGGGAAAAAGTAAAACAAAATGGCTATGGACGTTTTTTTAATCTGTTTTATATAGACAATACATCTCCATGTCAACACGTTTCTATATAAGTAAGCATTAAACGCACCAAATAGGTTTATAGCAACGCGTATCTCGCGCCAAAGCGTGTAGTGCCTTTCAAAGTGACATAACGAATTATTTAATATCTAGTAACACATACCGGCTAGAGCTGCGCGCGCGCAAGTTCAAGCATCACGAAAGCGACGCGGACGCGGGGTGACGTCATGCCGCCGTACGCGGCGACCTTGACGCCGCTCAATGCCAAGCGAAAATTAGGCGCAAACGCAGGTGGAAGCGCATCCACGATATTCTTGCGGGGTTGCCATGTTAATTGTGTTTTATTTTTAATACCTCAGCGTAACACAGATACTTGACAGTTGTATCTTTTCGTGTATAATAACTCCGATGGATGGATATTATAGCAGTTTAATTATTTTTTTTGGCCGTTTTTGTTGTTCAAAATCTGTCAAAATATATCTGTTGGCATTAAATAACAGATACTAATTATTAGTATAAGATAGTTGGATGTGTCAAGTTTATTAGGTACTATAAATTTAATGCACATAAATTAAATTAACACATAAAAAAATATTAAGGTATCTTTGGTGGTTTTCATGTCGTGAATCGAAATGTTACTTGCTATCTTAAATATTATTTAAAAAAAAGAACCACATTTTAAAAATAAGTTCCTATAAAATTCTCGCGTTCTTATTTCAAATAATAAAAACATTAATTTATTAATTGTATAGACCCGGATTAGTGATGTCAGAGTGACGTGCGCTGCGGCCTTGGCGCCGTTCATTGCGAAGCGAACATTGGGCGGCGCAAGTGGAAGCGCATCCATGCTATTATTACGCGGGGTTGCCATACCAACAAATAAAATACTACTAAAATTTCAAACTAAATCGATTTAAAATTCTCACAGTAACCAACGTGAACCAGTTTATATTACAGCCCCTTTACCACCACTTGTCTTGCAGCAATTTTTTTAATATTACTTTGAATTTTTGACAATTATTTCAGTACAAAATCTATATTATATCGTATTGATTTTTTTACTATTTTCATGTACAGAGTCCAAGTAATACTAAATCATACTACTTAAGTCGTGGTAGTATGGGGCTGGTCGATATGTATTTATTTTAGCGAACGTTGGTAACTAATATGCTTAAATCCTTAAAATATTAATATGCAGTTACTCGAGTTAGTAAAATAAGTTGTTATGGGAGGACAAGATATTTAATCAGTTTTATTTTGTGAATTTCTATGTGATGTTATTTACATACTAACTAGAAGAAATTTTTTAAATAATTAACTTTTCCCAATGTCCCATAAATCCAGGTAATCTCCCCGATGTGGCAACCCCGCGCTGACGTCAATGGGAGATGTTAATTTTCGTTTCGGCGCAGACGTTGCGCAATACAGTCTCGTATTGTTTCGATGTTTTATACATTTTGTTTTACAAGTAGTTTGCAATGGCTATTTGAAAAACCGCGTAGGCTTGAATCTCGACTTTTTGATGAGGAATAAATTTAGTGTAAAAAATATTTTGATCCCCTCCACATAAGTACAATACAATATTATAAGATGTCGATCCTGTTTCAATATTCTTTGTCAGTTGTCAAAGAATATTAAAAACATTCGAATTTCAAATTCGGGAAGAATCGGGAAGCTTACATCCAAACTATCATTCCAGCTAACATTCGAATTTCGAATTCAAATTGCTCGAGTAGCGTATATCCAACCAAACTATCATTCCAGCTTACATTCGAATTTTGAATTTGAATTACTCGAATAGCGTTACATTCAAACTATCTTTTCCAAATGACCAGTCGCCGTTTTACAAAATATACTCCGAAACTAACCGTTCGGGTCGCTAGAACGGATAAATTATTAACCCTACCCGTAATTAGCATAGATAGCTACGGTCCTTTAGATTAGCATTGCGAGGGTTAAGACGAACCTTATCTGGCAGATAGTGCAGATTTATAACTACCTGGTACCCCTGAGAAATTGGCCAAGATTTGAGGAACCCTATTTGGCTATTTGTCGAAAGAAACTGGGGCCCGACTGCCATACTATGAAGACCGGTGCACCCTAAAGAGTTGTCTTAATTATAGTCTATAAATCATGCAAAGTTCAAGTAAGGATTTAATGTAACTTCACTAAGTTAAAAGTAAAAAAAGTGCATAGAAACTGGTGATAGGTTATTACAGAGCTGTAAAAAAGGAACGGGATTAGTTACTTAGTAACAGGTACGGTTATCGTACTAGTCCGTATCGATTAGAGTTACTAAGTCAGAATAAATTAAAAATCAAATATGTGACATCTAAATAAACACCAATTTTTTTTTATAAATAAACACCAATTTTTTTTTATAAATAAACACCAATTTTATTTATAAATAAACACCAATTTTTTTTTATAAATAAACACCATTTTTTTTTTATAAATAAACACCACATTTAAATGCATTAATTTGGCTTTATTGAATCTGTTAGTGTTTTTTTTTTTAAATATGAATAGCCACGAATCAAACATGATTCGATAAATCCCAACCTTATACTAACGGCTAAAGTGCTAATTACGTACTTATTAAGAAAAAAAAAGATCTTTGAGGCATAGTTTAAAACACTTACAGAATAGACTACATAGGTACAAACTCACACAATTATTAAAATGCCTACGTGGTTAGCGTTGCCATAGTTTTACATAATTAATTACACTTTTCATTTACAGCGTGTTTAAAGTGCTTGGTAATTTGCGGTGCCTTTTAAAGCTGGTCAAGTTAACCCTTGAATGATGACTGGCGATTTGCTGACCTCCGCGCGCTTCGGGTCCCGTATTAATCATTTTTGGGGTTCGAAAGGGAACTATTTTGATTTATTAATTAAATATTCCACGCGGAAGGAAGTGTGGCTTTTCTAAAATAATATGACATAGCTTAATATATCCCTCTTTACTTTGATATTTTCATGGTTAGTATAGTACAAGAGCTGTCGATTTTAAGCAAAAAAAAACTTAATAATACTATAACAAATAGTTACCTATATAGTTCACTTCTTAGGTGTGGTTAGCAGGCAGAGGCCTTTACGTCATCTGTTTCGCAGTATTGTTTCAATATTAAAATCAATTTTTCAATATTAAAAAAAAATCTAACTTTATTCAAATTCATAAGTACACATTGTCCTTATAATTTTCATGTTTATATTGACACTTAATCTATTACTTAGGTCATTTTCACAAATGCAATTGTAGTGTCATTACAGTTGCTATTATTTTCTAGTCTTCTTTTTGTTCTTAAGCTACTAATTTAGAAGTTTCGAGAAGCTAAACGCAGTGAGCCCCGGACGCCTCCACAAACTTCACAGTGACAGTCAACATCACAGCATTGTGCGAACTTTGACGAAATTGTTCACTCTCCCATGTGATTGGTCAACCCGTTAATGCTCTGGGTGGTCTTGGAGACCATATGATCTGGTTGACATAACACCTGTTACAGAAGCCATAAGAGATTGCATTTTTAAAAAGAGAACTTACTTTTAAAATATGAACACATCTAAAAATATTCTTTTTTTAATTTGATGTGTGGCATCTGCTTTTTATTCAATGTTTTTTTTTATATTTTTTAAATAGGTTAGTAGTTATTTTTGTAATGTGCTGTTTTTAAATCTTCGTATTTAGAAGTTTGATCGAATGTCCACAATTTAAAAGCGGCAATAGCCTATTGTTTAGATGTACTCGGGAGGCTCCGATTTCGATTTCTACTCTGTCCAATAAACTGACTTGAGCACACACTGACTTTTAGCTTAGTAAGAGGAGTTAACGGGACTACTAACGTGATAATATTATTGTTGGTAAGCTTAAACAATACGAAATTGCTATAGAAACACATATAATCATAGTTTCATAAGGTCAGCAGCTCGGTGCACGGTAAATAACGCTTAAACAAATCAATACTTCCCCATAGTAATTGAAATCACCGGAATAAACGTAATTAATTATCACCTTAATATCAAGGTCATAGTGATTAGTTTTGTGTGTACGCTGAGCATTCAACTTGTGCACGTGCGTTCAAAATAATGACCCCAAAAAATAACATTCCTTCAAATATTTAAATGAATTATCAATAACAAATACAATAAAAGTTTTAACATCAAAAAAAAACTGCAATAAATCAATTTTTTTTATACAAATTAATATTTTCCACGGGCGCGTCAAAATTAGCGCAAATAATGTTTCGTTCCTATCAAAACGTTTTTTTTTTTAAGGACTTACGCTGTTGGCCTTGAGGTGGCCTTTACAGCTTTACCAGAGGAGCCTATCAAAACGAATTGTATTATCTCACAGAAACGGCTCATTTCTCAACAACATGTTATTGATGACGGAAACGAATTTTGACGCATGATCGCGTATCTTTGCCATAGAAATTCAATCCTTAAGTATACCTACACAGAGCACATTTTATAAAAAAAGTCACGTTTATACGCTCGCACATTAACGCGTCTAAATATAGGTTTTAAAACAATAATGTTTGAATACATAATGTGGATATAATTAGCGACACGTGCATTTCGTGTGACATCATGTCACACAAAATACTATATTCAAACATACTAATTTGGGCATAACTGTTTGTTTATTAAATACGTCAGTCAGTTGACAAAAACCGGCGATAGTTAGAAATCCAGTAGAATATTAGAAGTTTATATTAACCATAATGTCAGCTGTCATCAGATTAATATTGGAACAATTGCTCTACTATTTTATATTTGTCTTATATTGACTATTCATAAGTAATTTAATTTGTTTATATGAATAAAAAAATATGAATCTGATTCTCTAAAAATAAAGAAATATAAAGGTGTGCCAATAAACTTGCAAGTGATTGTACAAAGCACGCATTGTTTTCAACTATAATATAATGCCATTTCCTCAATTACTTCCCTTTCAAATTAAATTCAATCTTGTATATCAAATAATAGAGTACATATCACAGTACGACATTTCAACCCACATGCTTCACGACATGTGTTCGGCTCGTCTTTGTTTACAACTGCGTAGACTGGTTTTATTATCTGGAAGTTATCTAAGTAATATGCATACGCTTTTTGCTAATGGATTTTCTTTCTTATTACAATGAAATAAAGTGCATATAATAAAATTAAAAAAACATTACCATACAAATAATTATTTATGGTATAATTGAAGGTATTTACTAAAAAGGTTTTCTTTGATAAGATTAGATACTATTAATATTATAATACCTAATAATAAGTAGGCAGGTACTAATAGTAACTAAATAAATAAACAATTCGTCCCTATTAATTACGTATTCTATGAAAATGTTCGAATTCAAGAATTAAAATATTTGTATGTATCCTCCGAAACAACCATTTAAAAGCTCAGAATTAAAAAAAATAAAGGGACGTTCGGAAATAGAACATTATTTAAAATTTTAAATATCGAACGTACAAAATGATTTGTGGCTGAAAAATTGTCACAGTCGCTCCCAGCAGCGAACGGGTTAACATTATTCAATAGGTTTTTTTTTTCTTCTATACTTAACCCGTTAGAAGAACTTTGTTGAGTAAAATTTGAATTTGACGCGTTCGAAAAAAGAACATTTTGTTTTTTTTTTCATAGCGTATCTAGACTCGGCAACAGATTAATATTTTAGACACAATAACCTACTTCTACGCCATATATAAACCGAATTTGTTCAGCTGTTACAACATGTTGACGTAGCAAACAGTCAAACTGCATAGTAACTCAGATTGGAATAGGATGTGAAGAAAAAAATATCGAAATAAAGCTCCAACACACTGGTGCCCTTAAAATCCGATACGGGATGTGCAATTTGGTGCCATAAGAGGGATGCTTACGACCTGTCCCACGACCCGGCAGGTGGTGATCTACCACCCCCCATAAACTCACTATACCACCCTTATTCTTACACAACTAAAGTTCAAAATCGTGTATCAATAGAATTAACAACACCACTCTTAATCGTCACCGGATATTTAAACTTATTTTATGTGGAATAAGGTTGAAAATCTTGTTAATGGATTACCAAAGGTCCCGTGGGAACGTCTAATTTTACGTATCCAAGGAAACTCTCAAAAGTTTTTTTTTTATTTCCGTGAATAGGCATAGATTATGCAATAGCATAGATGCATGCTATTGTTGATATAATCTGTGCAATTGTTATTTTAATATTGATGGCTGTGGGAAGCAAGAATATCTGTAGATGTAGGTAAGTACTTAAATGACACTCTATTATGCATATACAGGGTGTAACAGAAGTCAGATTTTTTTTAGGTACATACAATGTAGCCTTATACAGGGTGTCTCAAAAGTCCGAAATTAGATTTTAGGTTCATAATAAGGTAGCTAATATGTAGATGCTTATTGAAGGTAGATAATACCGATCCATCATAGTTTTTGAGTTACAGACGTTTGAGTATCTGTCACAAGTCTTAGTGTGCTCGGAACTTTATTAGGCTATGAAAACACTAATTGACCGTTGTAAAATAGTTATAATAATAAAACGTAAAGAGTAAAGACGTAATATTTCTCCATTTAACTACATAATTGACCGTTGTCAACGACAGTACATGACATTTTGACACATTATTATAAAAATGAACTTAATATCGACCGCGTAAAGTTAATATTTCAACGGTGCACGTCAATCACCTGTCATTTTGAAATACCATACAAGGGAATTCGACCTTTAACTGGTTGGGGTGAAGGGTTGAAATTGAGTGTTTTTATCGAACGGGAGAAATTCGCTCACCTGTTGTTATGGCATGTTTTGCACCATTCATATTATTTACATAGAGCTATGTAACTTTTAGACATGTCTTACGATTTATTTGGATAATTTTTCAATTAAATCTTTAATGTATTTTAATCTGTGTCAAATTAAAATTTGCTAAATTGAAGCTTATAGCTATTAAAAAAATAAACCGCATTTTCTTTATAATAAAAAATATAAAAAATCCTTCCAAAATCAAAATCAAATTACCTGCTTGAGTTGAACAATTTTTGATTCAAAACTCAAGATAGTTTCACAGACAAATCATTCATTTCCTGTATCTATGGTCGATAAGAAAACCACATCCACCATTCTTCACCCGAAACTGGTTACACCAGAGCAGGACGGCTATATCGCTATACACAAGTACGAGAGAGACAAAACACACGCAACTTCCTGCGTCGGAGACACGTAGTAAGGTTTTTATCATTGCAATTCTCCGTTATTCAATAACAGAGTTGAATATAGAAGCTTTTGTTTGAATTTTGAACTGTAAGCTAGAGGCTATAGTGATCAAATTCGTTTAATTTAATCGTGTATGGTTGATATGTTATTACATAATGGTTAGTTCAGTTGGTCTGCGCGAACTTGCGAAACCAATTTTGATGGGGTTTTTGTGGTATATATTTGGTATCCTTGACCTTAAACGGTTAAAAACTTTTGCTTATCTTATTTACCTACAATCTTGACTGATACAATGTTATGCAACTTTGTATATCTGTATTTTTTTTCTAAGAAAACAAGTAAGTAACCCAAGTTACATTAATTTTTAAGTCACTTAAAAAAAGGTTATACGTACGTAAGTATCTTTGAAAAAAATACTTATTTACGAATAATATCAATTATGATTCGGCTTATAAAATATAATATACTAGCGGCCCGTCCCGGCTTCGCACGGGTTTATAATATAGCCTATGTTACTCAGTGATAATGTAGCTTTCTAACGGCAAAAGAATTTTTGAAATCGGTCCATTCCTTTTTAAGTTAGTTCGATACTTACAAAAATACAAATCTGGCCTCTTTATAATATTAGTATTATAATACCTACGCGTGAATTGTGCAAATACCTACACATATTTGCGCAATTCACGCTGTTTTACGAAAATTTACAAATTTAGAGCAAATCCCGCAGTAAAATCTGAATAGGAATTGGTTTCAAAGGAATTGCTAGGGAAAATTATACTTTAAGATGTAGAAAGTTTATTTCCAGACTGATTATTCTGTGATTAGAAGTACTTTAATCACGATTATAACCTATGAACAACCTTCAAATACGAAACTTGCCCACTTACCACTAACTCTTTACTTTAAACATTACTTAATTCTTCCTAAACTAACTTAGTCAACTGACAAACCATACAAAGTAATATTAAAATAATACTGCTTAAAGATGTAGTGGTAAGCCCCTCTACAATATTTTTAAAAATCCAATAAAATTGAAATAAAACTATTTTACGGATTTTATCGCGTTTATTTACTATTTTATTTTCCCGACGTTTCGGCTGCTTTACAGCAACCATGGTCACGGGGGGACTGAGGTGTTAGACGTCCTGATGTCATAGTTAATAACTGGGTACCCTCATATTTAGTTGTTGTTTGCGGTCCGATCCACGCAGAAAGTGCTCACAGTGTCTTGAGGTCTTGCAATGGTACGCTTGGTTTTTGTTATAAAATCCGTAAAATAGTATTTCAATGTATAGTATTCGCGTAAATATAAGAAAACAGTATGTAATCCAATAAAAGTTCAAATATTTTGCTCGGCTGTGCCTCAATCCGCACAAAACTTATTAAAGATCGGAAGATAACCATGTATGGTGTAAATCAATACCATCATCTTAAAACCACCACAAAAATGACTGATACTAAACAACAAACCACTCTTCGGGCAACAAACAAACAAATTTCAACTTAAAAACTACTATGAAAACATTGATAATCCTTTGAAGCAACTTAAATTGTACAATAGCGTTCTGTAAATACGTTTCGCTAAAGAAATATACACTTTAAGTTCTACTGAATATAACACAAAACTTATTGGTGGAGTGACATTTTTGATTTTACATTTTGCAAGTTGAATTAAACTTTATTTGTGAAGTATTAACGTTCAAAATCATTTGTAGAGTTGATATATTATAAGTCGATTTGGAATGTTGCATTTGAGATGCTCCCGCGCATCTCATGGTAGCGGAAATCTTAATGGATCCTGGAACCGGGACTAACGATGGGACCCATCGATCCGGCGGTGTAGACTCAACAAAGTTTCCAATAAAGACATTGTTTTAAATGTAGTACAAAATTTGTTTAACAAATTGAACGTATTTTAATAGTTGTTAGGGTTCCGTACCCAAAGGGTAAAACGGGAACCCTGAGACTTCGCTGTCCGTGCGTCCGTCCGTCCGTCCGTCTATCACCAGGCTGTATCTCATGAACCGTGATAGTTAGAGAGTTGAAATTTTCACAGATGATGTATTTCTGTTGCCGAACAACAAATACTAAAAACTGGAATAAAATAAATATTTAAGGGGGCTCCCATACAACAAACGTGATTTTTTTGCCGTTTTAATAGATAATGGTACGGAACCCTTCGTGCGCGAGTCCGACTCGCACTTGGCCGGTTTTTTTAACAACTGGAGGTGTATACTACATTTTGCCTGTTAATTAATTAATCTTACATAATACTACCTAATAAATAAAATCAATAAAAAAAATACTAACATTAATAGGTACTTGAAATAAAATACGTTCAGTAGTTTTCAAGCTACGTCTTATAAAAAAACAAACAAAATAGATTCTTGATATAATTCTCGCACAGATCCTATCAATCTCTTAACCTTGACCTGAAGCAGGCATGTGACAGGTATACATACAAACAGGTTTTATTAATTCAAAACTTTCTTTTAAGGTCGAGGTTCTATGCAAATTATAAGCAAAACGTACGATCGCGGTTGGTTGAATTTTTGAAATAAAATGAATTAATTCACAATTAAATTATAATTTAAAGCGTGAACTAGTTTATTTAATTAATAGTCGTTGACTATTCAACGATAGCAAAAACACACACATATAAATGTCATTATAAACTATATTTTTGTAAGAATGTATGTGTAAATTATTAGTGTCTAAACTTAATTTTATAGTAGACTAGCTTCCGCCCGCGACTTTGTCCGCGCAGACTTTGATAATTTTATATCATAATAAATTATAGCCTATATGTTATTCTGCTGCATAATTAATAATACTGTTAAGTTTCATCAAAATCCGTTCAGTAGTTTTTGCGTGAAAGAGTTACAAACATCCATCCATCCATCCTCACAATTTTTCATATATTTAAATATTAGTAGGATGGCTGTATTACGTTTATTCAGGTTATTTTTTAATCGACTTCAACGAGGAGGAGGTTCTCAATTCAACCGGTATGTTTTTTACTTAAATATAATTGGTCAATATCTAATTTAAAAAAAAAAAGTTTATTTAGTACAAATAATTAAAATATACATGTCTAATCATTCGTAGATCTACGCGATCATTATAGTGTTATTTGCACAGGGTGCGCGGGCGCACGCGGCGCGCGGCGGTAGAAGCCTTCGAGATCATCAACTGCAGGCGATACATTATCGTGTATACTAGCTATTACATTACTATTATTTTCGCTTCTGTAAAATGCTTTTGAAGAAAAAATATTAAATAATTTTCTGAATGAATTAAAAAAACAGATTTTTTTAAATGAAAATAATAGCACGACTTTTTAGGCACCTTTACAAATTAGTTGTAGCATTAAAGATAGGTATTTGTGAATAAATCAAAGCCTTTGTTCAGTCATAGGACAGGTAAATATCTAAAAAAATAGGTTTATTAATATTGTAATAAATTTACTTAAATTTTGAGATAAGACAAAATAGTGATTTTACCACAAATTTTCGTTTTTATATTACGTTTCTGAGTTAATCTTCAACAAACAAACCAATAAATTCCATACTTATCCTACTTCGAGGCTGGAATTTCCATTTAATATCATAGATCATTTTAAAGGATGTGGAACAAATTTCATATTTTCTCTCGCGTCAGGTTGGCAATAAAATTCCTTTCCTGATGGCATGTCTAAATTGTAATAACTCTGTTGTTCATCGTAAATTATCACAAGATGGATGATTCATAGAATGACAATTCGACGTAGTTAAGCAAGAAGGAACAAAATTGACAAAAAAGAGTTAAGTATACCAAATGGTTCCTAAAGGAGACCTTTTCAAAAGATCCCATCGAAAATAAAAGCGAATAGCAATACTGCTACATTATCATCCCATACTACTACTATTACAGCCCTTTTAACGTACGACTGCTGGGCACGGGTCACCCCTCAATGTGTGGTGAATTCGGGCTATAGTCCACCACTCTGGCCCGGTGCGGGTTGGCAGACTTCACACATCTATCGAAAACTAGTCAAGTTCCCTCAGACGCGCTGGTTTCCTCACGATGTTTTTCCTTCACCGTTTCATAGCAAGTGATAATCTCGGATGATAATGAGATTCGCACATGAAACCCAGAGGTGCGAGCCGGGGTTTGAGCCTGGACACTTCGATTGCAAGGCGTGCGTTCGACCACCCCTGCTACCATCATCTCATCGACACTTTTGTACGATATTGCCTTATATACATATTTGAATCAGCAGTTTTTTCTGCGTCGAATGAGTATGCTCCCCTGAAAAGTTAAAAATTGTCGCTCAAGTCAAATGGCCTTTCACCCCTCGAAAATATTGGATACTTTTTGTTTAACTCCATCCAATTGTCGTTTCCACCCAATGCCCATTGAACGAACAATAACCTGAAGCATTATTAACCAAAGAATACAATTATAATAAAATTGGCAATTTAAACAAGTACTATTATTAAATAAAAGCATATAATAAATAACTAAAACTTATTCACGTACATACACATCTTATTCCAAAATAATACCATCGACTATAATCATATTTTTTTTAAACCAGAACGAATTGTTGCCAAGAAGTTTATAAAGAGACCACGAGTGTTGCTCTTATACACCTTCTATTATTTTTAAAACAGAAATTATAAGTACAAAATGCTAACACAATATTATTCTAAATTGTGAATTCATAAGAATCACGACACAATTTACTTACTTCAGCCATTTTCCCTAAAAATTCAAAACGTGCAATTCGAACGCGGCCGCCATCTTAAAAATTATTATGTTACATTTTCCCGCCAACAATGAATGAACTTTGCTTGAAGACGACGGAAAATATCAATTTCTTACGTTTTTTTGAAAGACACAATAGGTGCAGAACGTGACATTTATCTTAGGCGGCCAGTAACACGACCGGAGACCAAATTATACGTTTTAAAACCAAATTTCTACGCCCAAATCCGCGGCAACTGTTCAATGCCAATATTAAATGGTTTTTTTTTTTAATCGGGAGCACGATTTCAGACTTTTTCACTCGCTTGGGTGACAAAAGATGAAAAAAAGTTAATAAAAAACGCTGCAGTCCGCCTCGCTTTTAGTTGTATGCACTTAAAGATCATTTTGATTTGTATAATTGGTGTTACTACGTTGGTTTGTATCTGGGTCTTGGCCGCTTGACTTCTTTACTCCAAAGCTTGGAAAATTGGTAGGTTTTTTTTTAAATAACGTTTCTAGTCCGGCACGCGCTCGCCACCCGTTGTGTTAAAAATTTGAATATTCCGTTCGGCCATTTCAGGTGTTAATGTTATATTATTGAAGGTATGATCAAGAAAAAAGGTTTAAAAAAAACTGTAACTCGAATACGGAGACAAGGTAAAATCGACTCTTCATATTGTTGAAGTCGGTTAAAATGTAGCTTATATTACTCGGACTAAAATAACGAAGCGAATGACACTTTATTCATTAAAATCGGATGAATAGTTTAGGCGCTATGGAAGAAAATACGTAAATACAAACATACATACTTAAACTGCTAAAATCATAACACTTGCTTTATCAGTCTTATTAATAGAGGCAGGGTAGAGTTAGATACAAAAATACAAATACATCCTCACACCCGTATTCCCCGAAGGGGCAGGCAGAGGTGCACTGCAGTGCGCCCACACTCGCCGATGTAATTTGGTCCCAATGTAATAAGGGGGCGAGCCTATTGCCATTATACTGAGCACATTCCCCCTCAATGCGAGGGAGATTTGGGCCATAGTCCAATACGCAGGCCTAGTCCGAGTTGGTGTACTTCACACGCCTTTCTATAAACATGCAGGTTTCCTCGCGATGTTTGCCTTCAACGTACAGTTTCACTGTTTATCCTGTTGTTCAAAATCACAGATTTTTTAGTTTTTTTCATGTTTTCTAAATAAAATCGTTAATTCAAGGATATTTTCTATTTTCAGGCTAAATTATGTGACAGTTGAGCATAGACTAAAAAGTCCTAACCATTTTAGTGAAAAAATGAATTTTAGACAATTTTACTTAAAAACCTTTCGATCACAATAAAATACATAAAACAATCCATTAATAGTATAATACTATACTAAGCGGCCACTAAAACATTATTTATATGACCATTTAGATCTTAGATAAGTCGAAAACGACACATCAGTTTCCGCGTTGCGAGCAGAAAGATGTTTAAAAATATTCATCTCACATTAACATTACGACTAGTGAATGTGAATGAACGGATCCTTCTGGTTGTTTTTTTTTAGAATTATTTCGCCTATTCAAATAAGAATCCTTAGTATTCTATTTAGTTTACATATATATGCATAGGTAAATAAAATTTATGTGTTTGTAATGTCATAATATCAGGTTTTTTAGGGTTCCGTACACAAAGGGTAAAACAGGAACCCTATTACTGAGACTTCGCTGTCCGTCCGTCCGTCCGTCCGTCTGTCACCAGGCTGTATCTCATGAACCGTGATAGTTAGAGAGTTGAAATTTTCACAGATGATGTATTTCTGTTGCCGCTATAACAACAAATACTAAAAACTAGAATAAAATAAATATTTAAGGGGGCTCCCATACAACAAACGTGATTTTTGTGAATATGAAAGATATAAGTATAGCCGGTACATGCAACAAAAATATGTTTTTTTTGCTGACATTTTGTTCCGTATAACTTCAGTAACCTATTCCGATTTTGATGGGAATCTCACTGGCAGATAGCTGATGTTATAAGGACTAACAGGCAACGTTTTATTTCGGGACGAACAGACGCGGCGACAGACATGCAGGGTGACAAGCATGAAAAAATAAGAAATAAAGGGTTTTTATTATATGTATATACTTTTCATATGCATTTTGTAACAAGTTTATTTTGACTTTACAAACAGACACTTCAATTTGAATTATTTGTATAGCAGTGATAGCCGAGTGGTCGAACGCACGCCTTTCAATCAAAGTGTGCAGGTTCAAACCCCGGCTCGCACCTCTGGGATATATGTGCGAATCTCATTTTCATCCGAGATTATCACTTGCTATGAAACGGTGAAGGAAAACATCGCGAGGAAACCTGCACGTCTGAGGGAACTTGACTAGTTCTCGATAGATGTGTGAAGTCTGCCAACCCGCACTGGGCCAGCGTGGTGGACTATGGCCCGAACCCCCTCGCATTGAGTGGGACGTTAAAAGGGCTGTAGTAATAGTATATATATATTTATTAAATTGGCAAATTTTAATTATTGGATGGAACGACATGATAAACTAGTCTTAGGTTTGTTACCCAACTACGGCGGAAGGTTATTCTAATTTGATTCAAGCACATCACTATAAGTATTTGCATACTGTTCAAAATTTGAATCGCACAGATCAGATAGCACCGCGCACTTAAAGAATGTAATATAAGGTATCTTTAATAGTTTGAATGTCAAAATGTACTCCTATGTTCTAAAGAGCACTGCGTTCTGAATCGTTAATCGCTATCGAATTAGTTAAATACTTTGTATTGACTAATATAATAGTTATTGGGTGATAATTTTCAATAATTTTGTACGACGAATCCGTAGTTTTGGATGATATTTTTTGTACGACAAATCGTTAGTGTTTGAGTGTCAATTTTCAATAATTTTGTACGACGAATCGATAGTTTTTGAGTGGCAATTTTCAATAATTTTGTACGACGAATCCGTAGTTAGTGGAAGACAATTTTCAATGTTGATATCGATGAATCCGTAGTTATTTACAACTTTCAAATGTTTTTTCGACGAGCCCATAGTTTTTGGATGAAAATTTTCGTTTAATGATGTCGATTCTGTTGTACTCCTACTAAAGTGTTTTGCTTACGGCTGCGATGATTAAACAAGAAGGCTATTAAAAAAAAAAACAATTTTAATTGCAAAATTTCAACATAAAATTCTGATCTAATTGCCCAACATAAATAATGGCGTAAATGGCAAATGTTGAATACAATTTTTCTATGAAATATTATCGTTCTATTAACAATATAATATTGTAATATCAATCTACTTAGGTTCTCCGTTGTTTGGCAACGTTGTCGGCTGATTTCTCGCTGTTTACCCAGATTACTTGGTTTTTTTCAACGGTTGCGGCAATATTTAACGCATGGCCGACAGTGACATTGGTGCCTCGCGTTTTTGCCGCCAAAATCACGAGCCGAGGGTCGCTGTGAAAAACACAGATTTTTTTTGTATACAAGACGTTTCAGAAGTCCGAAATAATACTTAAAAGTTTGCATGAGTGTCGGGTATACAACTGAATGGTATAAAAAAATTTCGAAATTCGAACATGTTCTTTCAACTTTTTTTTCATCGCCTATTTCTAAATCTTGTAATATCTTGAGTTCTTTGTACGATTTTAATGTTCTGTTTTGTGAATATTGGTAGCCGCTCCTCTTAGATGTAGTTTACACTGCCCAATAGGGCTATGAATGCACCCAATGGCCACAACACGACCCTTGTGCCAAACATTCAAAGGCCTCTAGCTCAGAAGCTGTGCTAGTTACGTCTTCACAAAGCATTTATTAGCTACCGTATATGTACCTAAAGTATCCTTTCGGACTTCTGATACACCCTGTATATAAAGTTTACTAACCGTATTTTACTGTAACATAATAAATAATAAAAAAATTACAGTTACTTATATGGATAGATGGATTTCTTAAATAAATCAGTTGCCCTTTTAACGTCCCACTACTGGGGACGGGTCACGGGGATTCAGGCCATAGTCCACTAGGGTGGCCCATTGTGGGTTAGCAGACTTCACACGTCAATCGGAAACTAGTTAGTTTCCCTGGGATATGCAGGTTTCCTCACCATTATTCCTTCACCGTCTTAGCATGTAATAATCTCTGATGAAAATTAGAATCGCACATAAAATTTGAAAACCCCAGAAGTGCGAGCCCGGAACTTAAGCGTGCACCCCTTAATTCCAAGGCGGGCGTTTTACCAACTACGCTACCAGTGCTTCATAAGACAAGACAATAAACAAAATGTTTTCATTATATAGGTAGTTTCCGTTAAAGCATTACAAAAAAAACTTTGAGGAAGTAGTATATGTTCCGATATTTTTCTTACACAAAAGTAACCTTATGTGTTTCTTACGTAATAAATAACCAAATACCAAGTCTTCTGTTTCATATTTCCAAAAAATAGATTTATATGGAGACCTTTGCCCAGCTGTAGGACACAAACGGTTAGAAAAAAAAATATATATTTGTAATGAATATAAGTAGCATAATAATTAGTAAATTAAAACTAATCAATCAACTCATCACCGTTGATAAGTATTAATTATTCGATTAATTTGTATTTAAGACATTCTTAATCGAATTATAATCGAATGGATAAACGGAAAATTGAACGACAATCGATACCATTGAATCGTAATCGATTCGGAAGCCGGTAATTGAAGTGTTTCTGAATCTTTTCCTTGTTTTAAGATGTTTATTGCTTCCGTGATTGATACCTAACACTGTATAAATGGTTTAATGTTTGTTTTTTTGTTGCTATGAAGAAGTTTATCTTATAACCAGAGGGCGTACCACCTCTTACAACAATATTATTTTAATATTACTATGATTTCATGATAGTTATGCAAATATTTTACAAGTTGAAGTATCCGTTTGTAATTTCTAAATTAAAAGTTTTTGTTTTTGTCCCTTTCTGTATGGTTAGTTCCGGGTAATCTCCGAAACGGATGGACCGATTTTGATTAGACTTTCACTGACAGATAGCTCATGTTGTAAGGAGTAACATAGGCTTTATTTTATAGTAGAAAAAAATATAGGATTCCTAAATTCCTCCCGGACAAACTCACATGTACCTATCAGGTAGTATAAAAACTGTCCAAAAAATTTAAGTAATATCAAAACAATACTGCAAAAGATGGCAATAGTAGTTTAGATGAATAGGAAGTGTTTATAAAACTTTTTGTTTCACACTATAAAATCTATGTAGGTATGAGATTTATATTTCAGTGTGACTAGGAGGAAAAATTAATGGTCTTAATAGTGCTACTAGGTACTTCTAATCTGATAAACCATGTTTTTTTTCAATATTTTGTCAATTTCGCTTTCTAATAAAAGTACCTACTTAAATTTATGAAATCGCAATAAAAATATTTTTCGCCTCTCACCTTAAACAATCAAATGATGTCTCCAAAACCTGTTCAGCATTAAGAAAAGGATAGATAGATGGATAGAGTACTCTTTATTGTACACACCAAACAAATAAAATAATACAACATTCTTATTTCAAAATATAGTAGCTATGTAGAATTGGGCGTTCTTATCGCTAAAAGCAATTTCTTCCAGACAACCAGTTTGGACGAGAAAACTATTCTTAATTAATTAATTAGGATGAATTTCTTATCACTTGAATTTACTATCAAAAATGAGACTCAACAATTAAAGCTACATGTAAAGCCACCTACCTACATGCACAACATTACGAAAATAAAAAAAAACCTGTCTAGTGAACAAATCACATTTTTTGTTTTCTTAAAAATGACAAACACCGCCGCCGTCGTGCCTACCCGCAAAGCCTTCGTGAAATTAATCTTGACAAGCAAAAACTACGCCTTATTAGAGAAAATCCCGCCCTCGGCCAGGGTCTAATGTCCACAGATAAACAGACAGAATGTATGCCCCCGATTAATAATAATTTTAGGGCGGCAAAAACCGCCCTCCGGCCGGCCGACACTTTTTGCCGCCCTACAGCTTTTTGCTCGGAAGAAAATTTGCGAAAATTGGAATTTTAAGTTAATTTGTATTCCTGGGATGATAAATACATTTTAATTATTGACATGAGTCACATCCGTCTTAAAAATGTAACGCCGGCAGGGCGAGCACAGCTGCCAAGACAAGATCAAAACTCTGCGCCCACGGACACGTCATGACGACCGCGATTAATTTTTGCCAATCCTAAAACGAACTGTATCAACTCATAGAAAAAGTTCATTTTCCAACAAAATATGATCTAAAACACGAGCAATTTCAGTCGGTGGCTTTTGCTACAGAAACTAAATCTCTATGTGTATTACCACAGAGTTCATTTAAAGAAAGATCGAGTGAATTCGCTCGAAACAAACTATTCAATTAGTACAATGCGATCCAAATAAGAATAGGAATGTCAATAACCTCTATCTGTCAAATGTCACTTGATAAGTTATGCTTGCTTAAATCTTATTTGCATATCAATTATTAAAAGTCTTACATCAAATTTAAACATTAATAAATTGTCTTAATATAATATTTAATTATTTAAAGTTATAATTCGTTTTTTATATCCACAAATTGGCGCAAAGTAGATCCTATTCTCATTTGAATCGCATAGTATAGTGAAATAAGCACGTCTTTGCTAATACGGTTGTAGATCTTATCATTCACATTAAAGTTTCTCATTAAGCTATTTTATGTAATAAAAAATAGAAACAAAAAAGAGTTACAACACAATATATGAAGGGTACAGGAAAATAACAGGGAGTGTCCTAATTAATGAATTTTGGGAAAAAAACAATCTGAAAGTTCAACTATTCTAACCATTCTTTAGTTTGGCCATAAACAAAACTGCATTTTTGGCAACTTTTTTAAAATTCGAATTCAAATAACCTCACAAAATATGAAAAAAAATTGAAACATTCCCTGTTTTTTGCCTGTACCCTTCATATTTTTCCAAGGGGTAACCGTAACTGATGACCGGTGTTTAATAACTGCCCTTATCCTTAACCCTTCGCTCCTTCGTCAACCATACACGGCTAATCTTGTCTTGGCCCTAATGGGGGGTTAATTTTGACAGCTGTCAAGTTAACTAATCTGCGGTTTTACGGAGTTTTACTTTGGCAACGGGTCTCACCACCACGACATTCAGGGGCCTTATCAAGAACACACTTACAATGCGATCCAAATAAGAATAGGAATGTCAATAACCTCTATCTGTCAAATGTCACTTGAAAAGTATGGTTTAAAAAAAACTTATTTGCATATCAATTATAATAGTCTTACATCAAATTTAAATAAAAAGGTTAAGTTGTTAGTAAATTGTCTTAATATAATATTAAATTATATAAAGTCATAATTCGTTTTCGGTCGTCACAATATGGCGCAAAGTCGATCCTAATCTTATTTGAATCGCATAGTAAAGTTAAGAAACCTTAAGTGTCCAATTGCAGTTCAAAGGTCTCTCGCAACTTAGGAGTTGGGAGAGACTTTGGCCCTGCAATGACTAAAAACCAAATGGTAGGCCATGTCTTTGGGGCTTCTAGTCTACCAGTCTACCCTTGTCCAGTTCGGATTGGTGCAGGGGTCTCAAGAGCTTCGTTTGTTGTTTCCACGTATTCACCTTTCAATAACACTACCAGAATACGCTAATCATATTCATTCGACACGGTTTGATGATTAGTTTCCCATCCTCACATTTAATCTCTGTTGCAACTTTGAGCTGAATTCTAATAAACAATACTATTAAAATACTACACTTTTAAGATTGCTCGTATCCTAAGAACAGCGTAAGACTCCTTGAAAAGAGTATTGCATCCGCAGTAATGCAACTGCCTATTTGCATTATTAGCCCCAACTAGATAGTAATACTGTTAACATATGATTTAAAACACTAACCTAAACACACTTAGTTATCAGAAGTTCAGCCAGTCATATCTAAGCATGACGATTTGCAGAAATGCCTATAGATCCTCGACAAGAGAGCCAGGGAATTTCCATTCTAATCTTCTTGACTACCTGTTAAATAAAACAACTATTTAACATATGCAGCATATGTTAAATAGTTTTAACATATGCTATTTAACCACAGCATTGGTAGCCTCGCGGGCAAGAACGCCCGCCTTGAACGTAAGGGGTGCAAGTTCAAATCCCAGGCCCACACCTCTGAGATAATTTTCATGTGCGAATGTCATTTTCAACAATGATTACCACTTGCTGAACGGTGAAGGAAAACATCGTGAGGAAACCTGCACGTCTATAGAAAAGCGTGTGAAGTTCACCAACCCGCACTGGGCCAGCGTGGTGGACTATGGCTCAAATTTCCCTCGTATTGAGGGGGAATGTGCCCGGTATAATGGCAATAGGCTCGCCCCCTATTACATCGGGACCAAAATACATCGGCGAAGTGTGGGCGCACTACAGTGCACCTCTGCCTACCCATTTGGGGAATACAGGCGTGATGATGTATTTATTTATTTATTTAACATATCTTCTATAGAAATCATTGCCATTACAAAAAACCTAAAAAGTGAGTTCCAAAAACGCGAGCAACGTACGATCCACACTAAAAAAAGAACTGGAATAAAAATGTATCATATAATTTAAACGGTCTATAAGACATCAAAATTCATAAACTATGCTTTATTACCTAGAAAATTTGCCGTTCAAAGTTGTTGAGATATAAATATAACCGGTATTGACCTTGAGAACTGGCTTACTGCTTACCTATTCGGTATGTGCATCATAGTATATCGAGTTTTATTCCTTATCTAGTGGCTGATGATTTCTGCTTCAATTTAGTCGTCCTGTTTTACAATTAACACATTAATTCCTTTTAAATACTCTTAGTTTTTTATTATTGTTAGTTTTGTTACAATCTATGAAGCGTCTAAGGTTTATAAGACTTGCTTTTTATTAGTTTAATCTTCTTCGATTTTGTCCAATCCTGGTTATGCAATATACAAAACATCTTTTACAAGACCCTTTTCTCGATTAAAGTTATGTTTATATCGATTTAGAATTCGATCACAATATTTATTATTGGTTATCCTTCTTGTTCTACCTCCTTATATTATTTTTAGTAATATTGTTAATCTTTGGAGACCATTTGAGTTAAGATATCAGACATAAACTGGGTTGATTATCCAGCCTAAGTAAGCTCGTCATGGACAAGGATAGACGTGATACCCTACTAGGCTATTGCGTGGAGGTGGCGACCAGAGTCATTGATAGAAATAAAACCTAAGCAGATAGAGGCCAGCTGCCAACTTATTTGTCAATAAGCGACCAACAGCCGCCTACACTACACTGCGCATCAATGGCTCTGGTTGCCGGATCCGCGCAATGGATAGTAGGGAAACTCCGTTATTTTATTTTATCATGTTTTATATGCTGTTTATTATCCTTGTCCATAGCCTTTTGCTATTTTATTGTCTTTTTATATTGTTAATTTTAAGACGGGTTACTTGCTTTTTTTTGTCATCATGTATTTTTTGACTTTTACTTGACATTGACTTTTCATTTATTTTCAATAAAAATAATCCAGGCTGGAGAAATTATTTTACACACATTAAACTTAAGGCTAATTTTAAGAACTCTGACCCCCACATCAGAGGTGAGCACGCGGGCCGGGCCGATAGAGGTCCGGATTATAAAAAAAAAAAAAAAAAAAAAAAAAAAAAACTGGGTTGATTATTATTGGCTAGAGTAGTTACCTACTGTGCAGTTCTGAATTCCATCTGTCTACAACCTTTGTTACAGGTGTGATGCTTGAATTTTTTGTCACATTCAATTGCATTGTGTCGTGAATGTCAAAGTATTTGTCAGATTTGTGGCAATCGAATTGTCAATACGTCGAGTTTTTTGTCCGATTCCAATTTCCTAATACTTATTCTAACTTTATTGAATGCTTACAACGTGATGTAAATGTACTTGTATAATGTCATGATTTGAACCTAGATTGTGGGTGATTGTAGATAGGCCGTTGAATAATGATTACCATCGGAGTTTGTGACTCTAGTAAATTTAGTTCTATTTATTTCATACCTTTGCTGTTTAATCTAGGAGCGAAGCCTGTTATTTCTATGTAATCATTTAGGTGCGATTCTTTTGTAATCTCGCCTGTCTAGGCACTTGTTTCATCCCTATCTACTGGACCGAAAATCCCAACGCCACACCAATTTAACACAGATTCCTTAGCGGCAGATCCTTCACGAAGCCCCATTAAAAGTCAGATACCACCTCGAATCTACTGACTCCACAACATTAAGTAGTGCTCCAAACTTTAATTATGTTTCATCTGTGACCAATCGCGTTCGTGTCTCGACCTTTCTGGCGAGTCATGCAACGTGCTACCGAACAAACCTAGCGTACAGAATCAAAAACGTTACCGCCAACACTAAAACCGACTCTATCTACAACACTGTTCAGTTCAAAATCATTCGCATCGTCAATTTTATCGAAAACATTCCCTAACGCTCATTGTTAAGCACGGCAACCGTCAGCATCATCTGACAATGATGTAACTTCAACTCTATTTGCATTGATTCAGAGATTAGTATCATTTGATTGGGCATCGACCGGAGCGCCTGAAGGAACGCGGCCCACAGTTTCATTGTTAGATGAAAACGTATCTATAAGATGACGTGTCACTTTTAAGTTGGAAACTAATTTGGGATATCACAAAGAGGTATCAATGGTGTACCGAAACTGTCTTTAGAATGTGCGAGGAGTGGCGGCGGCCAATAATGGATTGGCTTTTGTTGGCACGTGTATTCTGATACCTATTTAAAAATTCACTCGAGTTGAATACCAGGCTTTGATAGTTGATTCGGTGATGTCAGACACTATTTGATTGCGCGCTCCTTTATTTCTGAGCCTCGACTCTAGCGTGCTCTAGCATTTGTACCTCACATCCTGTTCCTAAGATCTTTGATTGCGTAACACCAGTAATTAGTATTGAATCAAAATTACCGGTTGCATGAAGTGGGGTAGCTGTAGGCATGTTTAAAGTGTTCACTTAGAGCAATTTATGAAGTAATTCTGAGTCTACTAATCATATATTAATATTTTTAGATGGAAATAAACGGGTTAAACCATATTAAGGTGAATCATAACTCAAATGTTTGTTGTTTTAAATGAAATCCGTTGGATTCTTTGCGGCTCGACCTCTACATAAAAAAACATTTTAGAAGGGGAATGAGGGGGATATAGTTAAGCGTAGAAGAGGATGACCGCTAAATGAACAAGATAATGTTGATGTCTTGTCGTATGTCGAGATGAAGGAGTCTGCATGTGATCGAATCAGATGAAGAAAGCTTCATCTGATACACCGACAAAGATCTTACAAAATCTACATTCAAATCAGCCAAGCAGTTTTTGAGCTATGTGACCTAAAGAGCAGGATATTTTGACAGTTCATTTTGAAAAGTAATGTCAAATTTAAGAAGTAGTATGAGGGCTGATATTGTAAATCTCTGGAGATTCTTAAAGATTCCGACTGCCGAGATGATATAGGAAGTCGAGTGATTATGGTGCGTGAAAAACGCCGTGACCGCGGCATCCTGCCTTTATTAGGAGTTGGGTAAATAAAAAAAAAACCGGCAAAGTGCGAGTCGTACTCGCGCAAGAAGGGTTCCGTACCATTATCTATAACAAGTGCGAGTCGGAATCGCGCACGAAGGGTACCGTACCATTTTCTATAAAAACGAGCAAACAAATCACGTTTGTTGTATGGGAGCCGCCTTAAATATTTATATTATTCTGTTTTTTAGTATTTGTTGTTATAGCGGCAACAGAAATACATAATCTGTGAAAATTTCAACAGTCTAACTATCACGGTTCATGGGGTGACAGACGGACGGACAACGAAGTCTTAGTAATAGGGTTCCCGTTTTACCCTTTGGGTACGGAACCCTAGAAACATACTGTTAGAATAATTTGTTCCGCCTGCTACGGATGTCGTTCAAGGGCGAAATTCACTTTTCTAGTGTTTCAACGGTTGATGATAATCATGGGATCGTCACTGACAAAGTAGTCTAAGGCACCAAGAATTATTAAGCAGTATTGATTTAATATTGCTATGAATTTTAGGTGACACCTTCTACAGTAAAAACTGTTATAAAATTACAAAGTAATAATTAAACAGCGCTTCTAAGAAGTCGGAGGTAAAAGGGCTTGTGATATTGAGACGAGGAGGTACAAAACCCATTGAAATACTATTTAGTGAGTATGTTAATCGTAAAACGTGCACGAAATGTCATCAATGTCACGAGCGAATTTAATGCGTGGTCGCGTGGCTTAAGCTACGGAAATTCTATGTTAATGTCTATTTATACAAAGTGCATTACTATTACTAGTACATACCTCTGTATGTACTAGTATACTTTAACATACATTTTATATCCTTTTTGAGTAGTCCTTTCCTATTTGAAAGGGACTTTGAAATCCATTGTATAACTAGCTCAGCCTGCTACTTCGCACGCACGAAGATTCATAAAAAAATCATAATGACCACAAACACCGTGCCACGAGATTTTTTATATGTATAGATGTATACTTATTAAGTTAGAGACTTCCTCAATATGCCTTATTTTCATACCTATGGGATGTCGTTTTTGTATGTCACTACATAACACTTGCAGTGTCGTGCATCTACCTGCTCGTTGATTGTACATCTTGCGTTGTGTTTGTTGATATATATTTATTACATTTGCACAGGTGATTAGATAGTCAGATTTCTATTTATGAAACACATGTTTTGTAATACTTGTGTTCACAAAATGTGTTTTCAATAATTCGGTTTCAATATGTAATTAAAAATTTGAATTTCCTGTTTCAATCTGTTGAAGTCAAGAATAATCGATGTTTCTCAACTTGATCCATGACACTTTTGCTGATAAATTTTATTTCTGTTCTTTCCAGGTTTTTGGCTCGAAAGCGGACCTGCAGCTTCACACGCAGATCCACCTAAGGGAAGCGAAGCCCTACCGCTGCACCCAGTGCCCTAAAGCCTTCGCCAACTCGTCATACCTGGCCCAACACTCTCGGATCCATCTGGGCATCAAGCCGTACCGCTGCGAGATCTGCCAGAGGAAGTTCACCCAGCTCTCGCATCTCCAGCAGCACATTCGCACCCACACAGGCGACAAACCCTACCGTTGCACCCAAATCGGTTGTACCAAAGCCTTCTCCCAACTCTCCAATCTTCAAAGCCACAGCCGCTGCCACCAGACCGACAAACCCTTCAAATGTAACTCCTGCTACAAATGCTTCACACACGAGAAGGATCTGCTCGAACACATCCCGAAACACAAAGAATCCAAGCATCTGAAGACTCATATATGCCAGTACTGCGGTAAGAGTTACACGCAAGAGACGTACTTAAGTAAGCACATGAACAAGCATGCTGAAAGAGCGGATAAGAGACCTCCTATCTCCGCTCTCGGTCTCAGTGGGCTGAATAGATCGCTGGCGGCTGCTGCGCCCACTCAGCCGTTTGCAGAGCATCCTTACTGGCCTAAAGTGAGTCCAGACTCAGCGGCGCATATGTCGGATGAAGGAGGGTACCATCACCAGCGAGAGAGTGATGAGCATCACGAGCAGCAGTTGCACCAGCAGCGTGCGCTGTTTGCACAGCACGAGAGTCAGGACGACCGCATCCAGCCGCCGGTGTCGTCCGCCGCGAACTCGGCGTTCACACCCATCAACTCCATGGCTCCACACCTGAATGGCCTGTCTCATCACAGCGCCTTACCAACTCGGCCGTATCTGTACGACCCTCTCCACTTCCAACAGGGCAAGCAGCAGCCGAACGCCTTTCCTAACCAGCTGATTTCCTTGCACCAGATAAGGAATTATGCGCATCAGCCCTCGGCGCTGCTGCCTGCGGAGCACATCCTCCCACACGCACTATCGCACAAAGACAAACAGTAAATTACTATAGGTACACATACTTATGATGGTACATGGACGTATAAAAAATGGAGGACTCCGCGTCGGTTGTATCGAAAGTGAAGCACCGTGTGAATTTTAAGACTTATCCAGTGGACGATCGATCTTTTTTACGTAACGTTATGCTACATATTCCATAAAAATTAAGTGACAGCATGATTTGTCGAAGACGATACAAACACGTTAGAAGATAGTGATGTCTTGCTATGAGGTAAATGTGTGTGTGTACGAGCGAGCCGACTTAGTATGGGTGCTTCATTTGTTTTAGCGAGATTCCGTCCGCCTCTTTTTGTACGTCCATGCGATGGTATTACTAGTTGTATTATTGAACGAAATATTAAAAATATAAATATTTAGAATCTCGCTCTCGAAGACGGTGGTATTAATAAAACGGTTTTATCGTTAGCGAAACGAATTTCATGTTTTTAGAGAATATTATTATAAAAGTTGTATGAATACCCGACATTTTTGTGAGTAGATGGCGTATAATTTTACCGAGTATGAATGTGATTTCGTATTTTCATGTTGATTTTTTTTTTGAATTTACGCATTTTTGAGTGGTTTTTGTAACAGCTGATTCGATTGATTGATTGTAGTTTTTTAAAATACTTACATGGTACAAAAAATCAATTTTCCTATTTTGAGATCTTAGTATATTTGCTGTTGTTATTTCACTATGCTGCGGTTTTTTACGTTTAAATTACAGAACAAACAATCGTAGCAACTTGGAGAATAATAATTGTATAATTAATTGAACAAAACTACTCATGAATGCGATAAGACTTTTGTATAATATTCGAATGAATTATACTTTTATTTTTTTAATACCCGCAATAAAAAGCATAAAATTTATCGATGCATAATCTAAAAGCAGTGTTATAAACCTTTTAATTCGAAGAAAATATGTCATTTGGAATTTATAAACTTTTGTGGCCTTGAGCCTTTTTGTTTTATTAAAGTAATTTTTAAAACAATACTGTAGAGGTGGTACAGTAAGGTTTTGAACATCATGATATTTTTTTTTTTTTGTAAGTACATTATGTACTGAGTTTATTTACGATACAAATCATTTCAAGATCATTTAAAAGTTCCTGAAAATTACATGTATTTCTATAAAATTTAATTTGAACACACCGCGGAATTGCAAGTTCTTCACTTCTCAGTTCGGTTGCATTTTTTTTTTATATTTCATTAAGAATAAAATATATAACAGATCTCTTAAATCACACTTTGCACTCAGTTCCTACTTAGATCATATTATGTTTTTTTTAGCTGTATCTATCATACACCTAACATTTTAGTATTCTTTAATTTGTTTCCAAAAAAAGGTAATAATTAGAAAATGTATTCCTCCTGCCTTTGGAGCGGACAAAAAATTAAGTTAATTATTTTTAAGTGTAATTCGGGTCGAATATATTTTCTAATGTAGTTATAATAAAAAAAAAACCAGTGTATAATACATAATTATGAGTGGCCAAATCGCTTCTTCTTATGTCACACAAATGAAAAGCGCACCTTTTTGTAAATATGTATGTTGTAAATATGATACTTACAATTTTTTGAAAAAAAATCTTCGAAATTTTTAAAATTGTTTTTTTTTGTTTACTCGTTTAGACTAAAAGTGCTTATGCTCAATATATTAGCAATAAGAACTTTCGGGTAGACACTGGAATTGTATAGTATTCCTAATTTCAGTACTTAATAGGCCCTTCGTACATCGATTTTTTTAGACTAGGTTGAAGTATACGAACAAAAAATGTTGTTGATTTGTTTTTAATTTTTTTTAACGAATCAGCGTTAGTAGGTAAAATTGAATAAAAAAATTGTGATAGGAGATGGAACGGGGAAGAGTGACTATTTTTGGAGGATTGTCTATTTTCCTTTAAAATTAATTTGCTAATGATCTTTTAGTTGTAAAACTTTAGGTTGTGGTTTAATCTCGGTTAGGGTCCGCGGGCGCGATGGCCGTCTCTGTCACAAAGTTAGCCAAATCTTTATTATTTCTTGTATAAATGTGTATTTTTTTGTCTTTTTTTAATGTTAGTAATGGCAATACATTTCTTCCGAACATTTGTTGTTAAGTGAGCACGGTTGTATAATAATTGTATCATGACAATGAGCCAAGAGTTTTTATCCAAAAGTTTTTTTTTTATTTCTTTGGAATTGATAAAATTATAGAAAAAAAAAACGCCAATATCTCTCTATTTTAAGTAGAAATGTGATATTGTAATTTGATTTTCTTGTTTAAGTTAAGTGTAAACTTATTATTATGATTAAATGCGATATTTTTGTAATTTTTCTCGTGTTTCGTTAGTATTCGCTTTGTCTAGCGTTCTCGTTTTAAGATAATAAATAGATGGAAGTGAACGAAAATCATTTTTTTGTTACTTAAAATCAATTAAAAATTAATTACAACTATGCCAAGAATTATACCTGTGTCTTTTATTTATTATTCCTCCATTAGAATAAGTTACATCACAAATACAATGGATATTATTATACATTATAAATAATGTAATGTAATAATTTGGTCAAGTGCGAGCTGGACTCGGGCACTGAGGCTTCCGTACCTATACTCCATTTGTTATAACATTAGAAATAAGAGGCTTGTAGAAGCAAGAGTGCAAAACATTTTATTTCAAAAACAAAACAATATCAATGGAAAACCAGTAACAAATAAGAAAAAAAATACTAAAATTCGGTAATAACAACAAACGAGGCGTAGCATTCAGAAGTATTCACTTATATGAATGACAATCGCAGAACATTGTTTACGTCAATTTGACTGCCAACATATACCGGCAAAATAAGAAAGACCCTTTTTGTCACAACGGATGGAGGGATTAGGTAACATTTTAGATTTGGTAGGATTATAGTGAAACGAAAAACGTTCCCAGTATTATTCATCCCTGCTTATTTAGGTTTTTTGTATCGACACGACATATATGTTATTTTAAGATTGAAAAAAAATCTAAATGAAAGCCACTTAATTTAATAAGATAAATATTGAAAATTATTAGTTACAGTGAGACTGCTGGCTTAAAAATATATTCTAATAAATTGGGCGTCAATCGTAACTGTAATATGTTAATTGTTACTTATGTTACAAAGTGTAAATTAAAACGAACCTTTTTTAACTTCTTTCTAATGCTATAACAAATGGAGTATAAACTTTGAAAGCACCGAGCATTACTCTAATGAAAAGGTAAACTGGGTAGAGAGACAAACTCAACTTTATAATTGGTATACTGTTGTCCCCATACAAAGTAACTACAAATTAAATTTGTAAACACAAAAAAAAAAACATTTTGTAACAATAAATTTACTGTTTTCATATTTTTCCCTTTACTTGTGCTAAAAGACCTTTCTTCTTGCCAAATTTCAAAATTCTACGTCACCGGGAAGTACCCTATAGGTATTTGATTCTCTCGGGGTTTCTTAAAGGGGTGGTAAAATTACATTATTCAATGAGCTACGATGTACCGGTATTAAGATAATAGAGGTTTTGTGATTTTAGATCGAAATTAATTTTGCAACAATTTAATCAACATATCTTTTCTGAAAAAAAATATAAAAAACACCAGATTAACTTCAAAAATCAGATCATAATTAAATTTGGACGGGGGTTTCATAAAGGGGGGGGGGGGGGTAAAATTACATTATTTTTGAGCTACGATGTACCGTTATAAAGATAATAGAGGTTTTGTGATTTCAGATCGAAATTAATTTTGCAACAATTTAATCAACACAACTTTTCTGAAAAAACATATAAAAAAACACCAGATTAACTTAAAAAATCAGATCACAATTAAATTTGGAGGGCGGTTCATAAAGGGGGGGTAAAATTACATTATTTTTGAGCTACGATGTACCGTTATAAAGATAATAGAGGTTTTGTGATTTCAGATCGAAATTAATTTTGCAACAATTTAATCAACACAACTTTTCTGAAAAAAATATAAAAAAAGACCAGATTAACTTAAAAAATCAGTTCACAATTTAATTTGGAGGGCGGTTCATAAAGGGGGGTAAAATTACATTATTTTTGAGCTACGATGTACCGTTATTAAGATAATAGAGGTTTTGTGATTTCAGATCGAAATTAATTTTGCAACAATGAATTCAGAAATGAAAGAGAAGTACCCTTTAGGTTTTTGATTCCCGTGCAAATGAACTGAAAATGCATCATAAGCCGCCACATCTTTTGATTGCGTTAACCTAGAAGTTTGATTTTTTTAGGGCATCCAGAGACCGCAGACATAAGTCTCTGTTATAAATTTTAACTTGATACCTTCACGCGTTTCTGAGAAAACGGGTCTTGACAGACAGACGGGCAACAAAGTGATCCTATAAGGGTTCCGTCTCTTCCTTTTTAGGTACGGAACCCCAAAAATTGCTTGTTGACTACAAGCAATATTTTTTTTAATTTTACCCACTTACATAAAATTTTATTATTTTTTATTTAGGTAGTTAACCTAACCTGTCGAAAATCACAACTAAATAGTATAAAAATAATACCTAATACCGTAGATATAGTAATGAGGGTAGTTCATAAAATAAAACAATTATTAGAACTTTCCTCTTTTTATTTAGTGAACAGTCGCAAAATACATTATAATAATTAAACACTTAAGATAGGTATTTACAAATACGGGATCATTCTACCTACGTAGGTAAATTCCTTACACAAACCATACAAAAATTAGAAAGCAGATACATAATACTTAATGAGATAAAAAGGGAGGCACCGCCCACAACACAAAATACGTAGAAACTACAAATATTTAAATTCCGAAAATATAGCGAATTTTCAAAAAACACCTCTAACATTTGAAAACTTTTAACGAAAAAAGACGTAGAGGAGTTGACTATAAATGTTAAGGAAAATTCGCCAATTTTTTGGACAGTGAAGTGTGTCTCCTTTGAGCTTAAAAAATAAAGGGAATATTTTAGAGTTAATACTTCATATGTATTGTCATTTAGTCGCCCTAATTACTAAACGAGAATCATATAAAAAGTTAAAAAAAAAATTGTACAAGCGACAAAGAGATCCTTGTCTTTATTTGTCAGAATCACAAGATTTTGACAACATATAGAAACGAATCCATCGAAAGTCAATTGATAAAAACGTGGATATTTTTTTTTCATATATCAGTCTGTTTTATAAATACAAACATAAAGAACAATTTTATAATACGTCACTTTATAGGTCTACTAATATTCTAAGAAAATCTAAAAAAAAAAAATACATACAACAATAAAAACTGACATACACAATGTAAACAATTATAAAACTATTAATGTGAAAACCATCGACATCTCATTTGACTTATCGATTTTTGTCGCTGTAGCTAATAAATATTGTTTGTTAAAATAACGATACAGTTTATTTCACCAATGCCTTTTTGTAGTACACAAATTTAACATAAAAGTTATATAATACATAACATTACATTGTCTTTCACATAGAATAAATACAAAAAAGCACAATTTAAAGAGTAAATTTCAAAAAATCAGTGTACTATAAACAGGTCAATGTGTTAGGTTCAAAAAACTAAAATAATAGGATATATCGCAATAATTACCATGATATTACTACAATTTAGGAAGGAATAAGAAAACACACAGATGATAATAAAAAGTTATACTAAATTTTTGACTGTTTTTTTTTTTAAATCACATCATCCTTTATCTATTTAACACAACATTATAAAATCATACATGCCGATTAGATGCAACTTAGAATAAAAAAATAAACCACTTTACTTTTGACTAGAATAGATTCTTGAGTGATAAGACTACTACTTTGAGTAGTATGACTTCATTTCCAACCAAGTTTTATTTAATTTTTTTTTTAACACTGCATTTTTTAAAAATTACTAGGGAATATAATCGTACGTCGCATCTATAAACATATCTTGTCCACCGATCATAATTTTATAAAAAGCCCTTAAAAATCATAATAAATTTTCAAAATTATACAAATAAAAACAAGGATAAAACTCCAAACATAAATCCAAAAAAATATGCAAGTGACATCTTAAAAAAGTCTACACAACACCTTACGTTTCCCATTACACGCTATTCATTTATTACGTAAGCTTCTAAAACCCCCAACTTAAAATATAAAACTAATTTCCCAAAAAATATTGAAAATAATACTTAACACACTTTTAACCCCAAAATTAAAATACTGTCATAACTTACCCCAAACACTTTACGTAATAAACGAACAGCGTTTAGTCAAGTTTGTTTTAAACTTCCACCTTGTAGGGGGAGCCGGGGATGTGCTCATCTCCCCATTTCACGATCACGATGTAGTCTCCCCTGTCCCTCACTACGTACCAGCATTCATAGTTATTCTTCCCCTTGTGTTTCAGCTGGACCTCATCGCAGGGTCCTTTGGGACCATAGATTCCCACATACAGAATGTTGTTACCTGTAAGACAGTAATTCAATCTAAAATCTGCGATAAACTTTTGCCAATATCAAAACAAACTGTATTCCCTGATTGAAAAAGGATGTTTTTTGGATTTATGACACGAGTGATTTTAGTCGTGGCTTTTGCCATAGACATTCAATCTTTAATACATCATCATCATCATCACGCCTGTATTCCCCGAAGGGGTAGGCAGAGGTGCACTGCAGTGCGCCCACACTTCGCCGATGTATTTTGGTCCCAATGTAATAGGGGGCGAGCCTATTGCCATTATACCGGGCACACAGGTTTCCTCACGATGTTTTCCGTCACCGTTTCTTAGCAAGTGATAATCTCAGATGAAAATGAGATTCGCACATGGAACCCAGAGGTGCGAGCCGGGGATAGAACCTGCGCACTTTGATTGCAAAGCGTGCGTTCGACCACTCGGCTACCACTGCTATTCAATCTTTATGTATATTTATACAGAGTACAATTTAAAAAAAAGTCAGTGTGTTCACCATGTAATTTGGTCATTATAATAATCTATTGGCGTCAATATTACTATCAATACTGAAACCAACGAACTTTATGGACACACAGAAAAACCTCAAGTTTCGTGATCACATTTCTATTGATGGATTTAATTTAATCACAGAATTTCAAACTTTATGTATATCTAATCAGAGTTCTTTTGGTATTGGCGAAAATCTCGACTCTAGTGTGCCCGGAGCTTAAAAGCTCAAACTCAGGCTGACACGATTAGATTTTTCAAATAAAAAAACGAATGTTCTCAAACATGACGAGGAGGGAAGATAATCTTCATGAAACTTATCTAAACTTACCAGCATCTCCAGCATGCACCGTGAACTGATTATGCTTGTTGAGGTACGCCTTCTTCAAGCCCATACCCTTGGATGTGACCTTGGTGGCGTCGGATTTGAAGGCCGGCAGCACTGGGCCTTGCTTCTTATCAGCCTTAGCGACCTTTTGCACAGTCTCCACGGTCACTGATGATGTCTCTTGAGCACCGATCTCGGCCAGGTTAGTACCTGGTAATAAAGATTGCTTTAGAAACATAAAAATCAGATGATATAGCTAGAAGAAGATATCGAGGGCAAGCAAACGACACTGGGCGTTATAATGCAGACGTGTTAAACTTTAACAAAACCATGTAATGATTGGTCCTTGGCACCAATTGGACATTGGCACCTTGTGATGAGTGTGAGACTAATTTCTCATCCTTGAACTCAATATCTGAAGATTTAAATGCTTACCAATAGCTTCGACCTTGAACGGTGATCCAACAATGTGAGCGCCGTTGTACTTAACGCTCATGTAGTAGAATCCAGGAGACAGGGGCGTGTATCGCACCTAGAGAGCAGATAATACTGATGATTATCATGCATCTTCAGAAAAGGTAAGCAAAGAGGTGCCAAATTGATTCTACTCATAGTATTACAGGGATACGGATAACTTATGGCAAGTTTATTCTTTTGGAGCTAAGAGTTTAAACACAATTTATTGTTTCTTAATAAAACAGTTTTAATATGTGAACTCTAGGATCTTTAACAGAATCAGAATCAGATTGTTGTAATAATATAAATTAATACGTGCACTTATGAATCGTCAGTAAACGTATCTCTACTTTTTGTTTTATCAATTCAATATCTATTCGTAATACTCGTAGTTGTCATCACTTTGTTAGTCAAAAAAGTAAAAAGTGGAAGGTATGATAATAAAGACATGAGTCGCTCCCTCATGAGTTCACTCATTCAAGGTCCTCATGTTAGGAAATTGAACGAGTTACTCGAATTTACCGCCTCATTCGTTCACTACTTCCTCATGTCCCATGTAAAAGTTGCTGCGAAAGGTTTCGATCGTATCGCGAGTGAGTGAGTGAGTAAGCTAAGTAAGTGAACTAAGTGTATACACGCTCTAGCGATCGCCCTCAGTCCATTGTATGCTAGGTACCAAGCTTTATTTAGTTTGGGATCATGAGATGAGTATGAGTTGTCTGGCGATATTGTGACTATATTCCTTCTTCTTAGTCGTACACGCCTGGTGGAGTGGTCGTGGTCATGGATTGTCTAGTTGGTTGGATGCGGTTTTTGTGAGACTTCTCCATCTCTCTCTGTCAGTAGCATTACGTGCACATTAAGGGTACACTTCGTTGAGGACTTGATGAGGTCTGTCCCTCTTGTTGGTGATCTGCCGCGGGAGCGTTGACCCTCTACTCTTCCTTGTATCATTAGTCGTTCGTCGAGCCTTCGTTGCGAATGATATGGCCGTGACAATTATATTATTACGTTACTAGTATTATGTTGTAGCAATTTACCTTGTAACCCTCGTCAACGTCGGTGCAGTCCATGGCGA
Source organism: Ptilodon capucinus (assembly GCA_914767695.1). Taxonomy (NCBI): domain Eukaryota; kingdom Metazoa; phylum Arthropoda; class Insecta; order Lepidoptera; family Notodontidae; genus Ptilodon; species Ptilodon capucinus. The sequence goes on from OU611831.1 coordinate 6,843,900, forward strand.
CCCTGGATGGTCCATCCATGGTGACGGCGAGGATACCAGCGCCAGCGTTGCAGGTATCAATGATCAGATCAGTCTTCACACCTGCACAAAAGGTTTCAAAGTTTAAGTCGAAAATAAATACGTTGTACGGAACATAAATTTTAGGTGTCTGGTAAATATTGTTTGTATTTATCTCATAAAGTAATGATGGTAGAAAAACTCCGTGATATCCGCACCATGGGACTTACAGGAGCATAAATAGGCAGAGGTGCAGTGCAGTGCCCCCACACTTTGCCGATGTTCTCAAAAGCTCATTCTCCCAAATACGAAGGTGTTTTGGGCCGCAGTCCACCACGCTGGCCCAGTACAGGTCGATGAACTTCACACGCCTTTCTACACGTGCAGGTTTCCTCACGCTGTTTGCCTTCACCATTCAGCAAGTGGTAAATGATTACCACTCCGATTTCCAATAATGATATTGAAAATTATATTCGCACATGAAATCTGAAAATCGCAGAGGTGTGGTCCCTGGATTTGAACTTGCACCCTTTGCGTTCAAGGCAAGCGTTTTACCAACTAGGCCACCACCGCTTTGGAAAATTTGAAATCATTTTTAGAATGAAGTATACATTCATGTTATTCAGCCTCAGAGTAGAATATTGGGGCTGGTGGTCAGGTTAAGTTGTGTAGCTGTAATCTATAATGCTGGTCAGGGTTACGTCCGTACCTGTCTTGACTTGTCCTAATCCAGGGCCATGGGCGTGGACGGCGGCTGGGTCAGCGTCGTCCTTACCGACCTGGGTTAATAAATAAAATAAAATAAAAAAGCCTTTTATTTCACACCTAATAATTATACAATACATTTTACATATTCTATTTTTGGTGTAGTTATAGTATACAAATATTATTTTAATTTATTAATATACCTAAATGTGGAAATTAAAATTCATCATGCATTATTATTATACATTTTAAAGATTATTAACTAATTTTATTTTATTTTATTTGTAAATTATTATTTAGTATTATTATTATTGATATTTATTATAAGACACCACCATAAAAGCTTTAGGTGGTGGGAGGCTATGAAGAACCACAAAAAAAAAGAATCTAACCTTGATCCTGAGCGGTGAAGCTGGTATGTGCACTCCGTTGAACTTGACGTTGATGTTATGGACTCCATTCTCTCGCGGCATAAACCTGATGCTGTACTGGTCTCCATCTATGTTCTGGATGAAGCAGTCGTCCGTCTTGCCCGATGGTGAGATCATCTGTTTGATTTAGACAAAAAAATATTTAATACATCATCACGCCTGTATTCCCCGAAGGGGTAGGCAGAGGTGGACTGCAGTGCGCCCATACTTCTGATGTATTTGCTCCCAATGTAATAGGGGGCGAGGCTATCGCCATTGTACCGGGCACATTCTCCCTCAATACGAGGGAGATTTTTCATATTTTTTTTAGCCCTTAGTGTCCCACTGCTGGGCAAATACCCCCCACCTCCTTCCATTCATCCAAGTATTTTACTGAATTAAATACCGGTAGACAACACATACTCATCGCATGACCCCAAACAAACTAAAGCCTGCTCTATGGGACTGGAGGCGATCCAAGTTACACTCAGTACAAGAGCAAATTCCGAAAAGGCCATCCTATCATTTTCTGCTGACGAGAAATGAACCCGCTACCACCCGGGGCAGTCGAGCGGCCTGTGCTCAGACCACTAAACCAAGCCGTCACCAAATATTACTACAACGCTCTTTTTACACTGGTAAAAAGAGCGTTGTAGTACTGAAGCGCGTTAGAGCACTGAACTGACAGTGAATGGAATGCTGACGAAGATCTCGTTTATGTCTAATAGACGTTTAATTAATTTAGAAAAATCCATAAAAATATAAAGTTCACCAACCCGCACAGGGCCAGCGTGGTGGACTATGGCCTAAGTCACCCTCGTATTGAGGGGGAATGTGCCCGGTTTAATGGCAATAGGCTCGCCCCATATTACCTACATTGGGACCAAAATACATCGGCGAAGTGTGGGCGCACTACAGTGCACCTCTGCCTACCTACTAAGTGCCTGTATTGGTTTATTTGAATAAAAAAATCTGATTCTGATTCTTTAAATAATTGCTTTTTCCTACTTTTCCTGATTATTGTTAGAGATGAACAAAGGGCAAGAGATTTTCGATAGTCATATTAATTTTTATATCGCAACACAAACATGATATGATATTCATCGTGCCACACACAGCTATAAAATATTAAACGGTGGGAGATTTATTCCGCCACCAGAGGGCGGTCACGTGCGGTCAGTCAGTTTTATTACTTTTTTTTGTCCAACGAAACTAGGGTAGGACACACTGTGCGCGCCATTCTTAAATTTGTTTTGTTACATTCTAAAAGGAGGTTTAGTTTATTAAATACTTGTGTCGTGTAATATTGAAAAAAAAATGATGATGCTGAAATTATTTTATTACATTAGATTTTCAAACCAATCAACCAAAACTATGCCATAGAAAAACTGGAATTATTAAATTCGCATCAGTACTTTCCACTGTGCATATTTTGAGTTCGATAAGTACTCGAAATCTATTTAAGGAATGACCATGAGCCTTTCCGCCACCTCTTAATGCATTGTTGTTTCAATAGTTACTGTCATTTTTTGACAGAATATACACTGTGATAACTGTCAAAAACTGAAATTACATTGCTGCAAGACATGTGGTCGTGAGGAGGCATTTCTTGAGAACAAGAAAATGAACGCACAGTGGTGCGATCACCAAAATTCCTGGACATAAAAAAACACCCGAAATGTGAAAATAACTGCACATTTGATACCGGGTACAGTCGAGCCCATCGATCATAAATCTCCTCCGATATGTACAGTCGGCCACAGATTCTCCGTCATGTTCACACGATAAATCAAACTGACCCCTTGCTACAGTTTATTAGACATATTGTGAGCTTTCCTTAATATTTGAGTATATCTTTAAAAATGGCCGATTCGTTGCGCAAAATGGAAGTTTTCTGTGAGATGTAACGGTTTTTGATTTGAATAGCGAATGGTCTAGCTTCAATCGCTTTTTGATTAATCGTTTTGGCCTTTGAACGTTAATAGAATTGTCAAGACAAAATACGATTTTTGGAAATAAACAGAATGCCTTTAAGGAAAGGTCTTCGTCCGCCATCTTTATCACGTTAATCACCCATTTTTTTATTTTATTTTTTAACCTATATTGTCCCACTGCTGGGCAAAGGTCCCCCATTCTCCTCCACACATATCTATCTCCTGTCAGATCACTCCATCCCTCCAGATATCGGTCTAGGTCATCGCACCACCTTTTCCTGGGTCGACCACGGCGGCATTTTTATTTACCATGTGTATTTATTGAATTTGCTCCAGCTGTTAATTACTTGACACTGGCTGAAATATCCGCTTATGGAATAAGCTTTAAATTTCATCTTTTCATTCATTTCGTAAAAAAAAATGCCTATACTGAGATATATTTAGTGAGTTGATCCCAGATAAGAAGCCCTCACACACTGGGGCGTCAAGACGGTACATCGATTTTTTTTTGTATTGCCTCATAGAATAAGTTCCTTTTTTTTTAGTTGGTTTCCTTAGTTGGCCGTGAGGTGGCCTTTATAGCTTTACCGGAGGAGTGGCGAGCGCACAGTGCACTCCAACCGAGGACTTACGGGCGGAAAAGGGTGGCAACTAGCTCAAGGGCGCCACAGAGGGTACGACCTCGGCTTGGGCAGTTACCGTGAGGCGAGAGGTAGTGACTGTGCTCCTAGGTGCAAAGATGCACCTACGAGCGGAAGAGGGGGTTCCTCGACCTCGCCGAAATCGGTGTCTGTAGGATATGTTCCTACAACGAAATCACATTAAAAGTGCGAACGAATTTAGACGCGTGGGTCTTATAACACACAAAATCAATCTTTACGTGTTCGTTCGGTTAGTAATTGGTAGTATTGGTATAGTAGCATTGGTAGCCGAGTGGTCGAACGCGCGCCTTGCAATCGAAGTGTGCAGGTTCAAACCCCGGCTCGCACCTCTGGGATTTATGTGCGAATCTCATTTTAATCCGAGATTATCACTTGCTATGAAACGGTGAAGAAAAACATCGTAAGGAAACCTGCACGTCTGAGGGAACTTGACTAGTTTTCGATAGATTTGTGAAGTCTGCCAACCCACACTGAGCCAGCTGGACTATGTCCTGAATTCCCCTCGCATTGAGGGGAGGCCTGTGCCCAGCAGTGGGACGTTAAAAGGGCTGTAGTAGTAGTAGTAGTAATTGGTAGTAAAATTTGGACGCGCGAATCTTGACGCCTTCGTGTGCTTCGTGTGCTTCGTGGGATTACGATGTCTGTGTGTTGTAAGTCGATTGTAAAGTAAAGCTTACCCTGCCGTCCAAGCTGCCCTTAGCGCCATTGAGTCTGATGTAGAACTGGCTAGGTTTGTCCACTTGTGCGGAGTCTGGGAACTGGGCGACTTCCAGGAGATGAGCGTCACCCACCGCTGGGGATATGTACACCTTGAAAGGTGAGTCTGGGATGTGCTGCTCGTTGAACTTGAGCCCGATACGGTATTCACCTGGGAAGAAAGATGAAAGTGTCGGTGAAGGTTAAAATATTATTTGTAGGTACACATCATGACGATGATGATGATTTTTTTGGTGTACTCCAAAGGGTTAGGCATAGGTACACTGTAGTGCACCCACACTTCTTAGATGTATGTTGGTCCCAATGTAATAGGGGCGAGCCTATTGTCAGTATACCGGGCACATTCACCCTCAATACAAGAGAAAATATGGCCATGGTCCACCACGCTGGTTAATCGCGGGTTGGTGAACTTCTCACGATATTTAGACGTGCAGGTTTCTTCAAGATACTTTCTTTCCTCAAAAGACGGTCACACATAAAAATGATTACTTTAAAAAATGGAACATAAAAGAGTTGGTTATCTATGTTGTAGAAAAAGATTCTTCAAGATACCCTGTATTTAATTAGGACAAAAAAGGTCCTAATTTGAATTTAGAACGGCAAAAAACCGGAAACTTCAATTCAACAAATCGAAATCTAATCTCTTACAAAAAAGTACCGACAAAATGCACTAATAAATTTGCACAGTTCTCTAAAAACCCGACGAAAGTGGACAAAAACGGTATCGTTGAAAAAAAAGAAAGTACAGGAACAGTGCCGTCAGTCAAAGGGATAACAGACTAACGATGCAAGCAATAATTCTTCCCAGACTCTCTGTTGGTTATATTTAAATTTTACATTTGGGGTTCGTACGTTAAAAAAGTAGTTACATTCTATTAGGATAAGTAAACTAAAGTTATTACATTCTAAAAGGTTAAACGAGGAAGGTGGAAGGGAAGAAGGGTGGAAGGTGGAGAACAGTGGCGGCGTGTTGTGAAGCTTGCCACCAACACCTAAAGTGGTGTCCACGACCACTCTGTTAAGAAAACATCTCTAAAAGTAACTAAGTATTCCTTCTTTAAACCAAAATTACACACAAATCCGAAGCCATTAGAAGTAGATATCCATACCACTGTGTACTATAACTAATTTTACGTCATTTAAGTTAGTGTGTCGTAAAAAAGATCTTTAAAAAGTCAATCAATGAACTTCTAGTGTTTTTTTGTGATATTTTATCTGTTATTCACTTATTAAAGCCTGGAAATAAGATACGGGACCCTAAGATCAAAATATCTATGCTACCTTTCCCATCTTTCTCCGTATGAGCGGCCTCCGCGGTGGGCATACGGTATCAGCACATTTATTTACATATAAACTCTCCTTTTTTCAAAACTTTTTGTTGCACGCATAAAAAATACATGTAGTTTTTCGAAATCGCTTCTTTTGTTTCAAAATTAGTTAACAGACGGGTTACACAGAATATTGTTTAACTTTAATTTCAAAATCAAGACATGTCACGCTACGTTTTAAAACGACAAAAGTATTTTAAACTTATCTATAGTTAACTAATAAAATACAATTAAAACGCAGCTATTCGTATGTGTCTCTAATATAATGTACTTTCATAAAAAAATATGAATCAAATGCTTACCATTCCCAATAACCTGTTATATTTTTAAAAGCAGCATGAAATTAAAATACATACAATTTATCAGTTAACATTAAAAATCTATACTAATCTATACTAATATTATAAAGCTAAAGAGTTTGTTTGTTTGTTTGAACGCACTAATCTCAGGAACTACTGGTCCGAATTGAATAATTCTTTTTGTGTTAAATAGTTCATTTATCGAGGAAGGTAATAAGCTATATATCATCACGCTACGACTACGGAGCGGAGCAGCAACGAATAATGTGGCAAAAACGGGAAAATTCCCGAACATGAATCGGGTATTATAGACTTATAATCATCGACTATAACATCACTCTAAACCAAAGTAACTATTAGCGCGGGTAAAACCGCGGGCACAGCTAGTAGTCAATAAATCAATAACTAAACACTTTTCGACGGTTAATGTACAAACCATAAATAGCAAAATGAAGTTGCTATGATTAATAAAGAATCAATGCAGTTTTAACATTATATTTTCTAATAAATCCATTTTATTTTGTGGTGTAATATTTTAGTGGAATGATATAATATTTACATTACCACATTTGCTATTCATGTTAAAAACTACAGCCCTTTTAACGTCCCACTGCTGGGCACGGGCCTCCCGTCAATGCGAGGGGGATTTAGGCCATAGTCCACCACGCTGGCCCAGTGCGGGTTGGCAGACTTCACACATCTATCGAGAACTAGTCAAGTTCCCTCAGTCGTGCAGGTTTCCTCACGATGTTTTCCTTCACCGTTTCATAGCACGTGATAATCTTGGATGAAAATGAGATTCGCACATAAACTCAGAGGTGCGAGCCGGGGTTTGAACTTGCACACTTTGATTGCAAGGCGTGCGTTCGACCACTCGGCTACCACTGCTATTCATGTTACTTATTTATTAAACCCTTTGTATAATCTATGTTTTTAAACCACCCCTGCGTTAGAGTGAAGCAAACAAAAAAAACACATCGGTCAAGCCGTTTTTGAGTTTTAGCGAGACTTACGAGCAGCAATTGATTTTTATATAAAAGACTAGCAGCCCGTCCCAGCTTCGCACGGGTTTCTAATACAGCCTATGTTACTCAGTGATAATGTAGCTTTCTAACGGTAAAATAATTTTTGAAATCGGACCAGTAGTTTTTGAGTTTATTCGTTACATACAAAAATACAAAAATATTTTTTTTTCCCCTTTATAATATTATATATATATATTAGTATAACTATATTAGTATTAGTATATTAGTATTAATAAAGAAGAAGATACCGACCATAGTATTACAATCATTCGTTAACCATAGTTAAGAAACCGGTGGAACCGCACCCACCCAGTGGTCCAAATAATGATGTTGGCTATGCAAAGTGGCGGTATTGACATGTCGCGCCGGGGTTCGATGCCCGGGCCGTTTCCTCTTTCTTATTAACCGTTTTTGTGATCGCAAAAACGGCGTTTTTCCAGTTTTTGCTCACTTGCAGCCACTCGCAGGTGGTTTTTGATGTAACATCACGGTTTTTTGTTGTTATATAGTAATAAAAGGGACGATAAGGAGGTACTGAGTTTGCTTTGGACTTCTTAGTGAAGTAACATTATGTGAACGTAGTTTGTTTAGTGATTTAATTGTGTTTTGAGAATGTATAGCCTCATTAACTTTATATTGTATAATTGTTAATTAAGAAAAACACAAAAATGTAAATCCTTATTTGAAAAAAGCAACCATGGAGTTTCTTGCTCATTCTTCTCCATAGGAAATGCATTCCGAATGGGTGGTAGAGCTACTATTTTTACTATTTATTGACGATTCATAAGTGCCTGTATTGGTTTATATGAATAAAAAATATTCAGATTCTGATTCTGAAGGGGATTGATACAAATTTTAAATTGATACTGATGATAGAAGCAGTGGTAGCCGAGTGGTCGAACGCACGCCTTGCAAATCAATGTGTGCAGGTTCGAACCCCGGCTCGCACCTCTGGGTTTATGTGCGAATCTCATTTACATCCGAGATTATCACTTGCTATGAAACGGTGAAGGAAAACATCGTGAGGAAACCTGCACGTTTGAGGGAACTTGACTAGTTCTCGATGTGTGAAGTCTGCCAACCCGCACTGGGCCAGCGTGGTGGACAAAGGCCTGAATGCCACTCGCATTGAAGGGAGGCCCGTGCCCAGCAGTGGGACGTTAAAAAGGGCTGTAGTTAGTTTACTGATGATATCGCCTATCTTTGTTCCTTGTAACACCTACCTACTGCTATTAGTGTTTTTAGGCAAGTTAATAGTTACATCGAGTTTTATCGATCTAATCCACATATAAGTAAGACATGACTCATTTATCATCATCATCACGCCAGTATTCCCTGAAGGGGTAAGCAGAGGTGCACTGCAGTGCGCCCACACTTCCCCGATGTATTTTGGTCCCAATGTAATAGGGGGCGATCCAGTTGCTATTATACCGGGCACATTCCTTCTTAATACGAGGGAGATTTCGGCCATAGTCCACCAAGCTGGCCCAGTGAGGGTTGAACTTCACACGCCGTTTCTAAAGACGTGCAGGTTCTTCACGATGTTTTACTTCACCGTTCAGCAAAAGAAATTAATTGTGTAGAAAGAATTGTTGAAAATGACCAAATGTAGATGTACAAATAAAATTTACGGAAACTTGTTATCTTTTAATTTGAAATTAGAAATTGAAAAGAGCAACCATGGAGTTTTTTGTCTATTCTTCTCCATAGGAAATGCATTCCGAATGGGTGGTAGAGATACAATAATTATTTTTTGTTAATTGGCTTATCTTATGTGCCTGTATTAGGTTGACCATGAATAAAACAAATCTGATTTCTTTATCAAAACTGGGCAGAGATCGTTTGCACAATTTGGGCATAGACAATTCTCTTTTACTTTTTAAAATCATAGATTATTACATACTGAAATGAAAGATGTAGCAACTAAAAACGTAAGGAGGGCCACGCCGAAATAAGCATTATGCACAATGAGTGCAATTAGACACAGTTCCAAAGGAAACTGACGTCAGCTGCATATAATCGCATTTTAATGTAAACGGCTCGCTTTATTTGGCTTGCTAATGTTATTATTACCATAACTGAAGTTTAATTACTTAAATATTTTATGATAATACGGATATATGCATAATCAAAATCAAATAATATTTGATATTTTTGACGCCATAATCTTTTTTTTCATAAGCCCAAAACGTGAGGCGAGTTTGAATCGCACACTGGGAAAGAACAGAGAGGAGTGGAGGAAGGAAAGCAAAGGAAGGACTTTCCTCAAGGATTGCTCAGCAGTGAGACGATACCAGCTGATAAAAAAAAACTTATTTTACGAAATGAATGACGATTAATGAATGAGGATTGGCTCCATCTGCGGTTAGCGGGTATTTCAGCCATTGTCAAGTAATTAATAGAAAGAGTACATTCACAAATGAATAAAAATGGGTGATGGGTGAATTTATCACATTTAAAGATGGCGGATGAATCCCCATAATCTTTTATAGCAGCATAATTATTAATCCTCAAAGATATTGAGGAGTCAAATGTAGCGATACATTTTATTTAGCAAATACAAAAACGTGACAGTCATTGTACGTGAAAAACTGTCATAAACTTAATCGAATATTAAAACAATATCACTGAAGAGATGGTGCAAAGTTCAAATTATTGAATAAATAAGGTAACTGGCATAATTTGAAGAGGACGAGTCTTAAAAAAGTAAATAAAGACAACTATTACGTCAGCGAAAAAAAAAAAACTCGCCAACTTTCTAGAAATTTGAAAAACGAACACCAACCCACCGGTCAGAAGTTCCAAAACGGCGGCCAAAAACCAGTTCAAAAGAATCAAAAGTAACATTCCTTCATAGCGCGTCTGTCCCTTTCGGGCAGTCTTAAGACTTTTTTCCGCAACGATTATATCCATCGGGCGGTCAATTAAAATGACTCCTAAACACCAGAGGGCCGGAATGCCGGCTCCGAACTGAATTTGTCCCGAGTCCCTATTGTATTCTGGAACGACAAAAAAATCGCGAATCCATCCGACAAAGAAGCGGCGCCTTTTTGTCTTGCAGATACTTCATAAGTGTATCGCGATTAGAAAAGTTTGAACAATTCCAAAATAATAATGACTTAAGTTTTGTTAGGCGACAGTTATTCTTTGATTAGTGTTGTTTTTTGGCGGGACTCCTTCGGGTTTCGGTGCACGGTGCGGTTATATTTAAGAAATATTCGAATTTTAAATTATTTTTTTAAGATTTTTGTTTTGCGGCCAGTAGTAAAATTAAAAAGTTAGGGGTTTTACCACCACCTCTTTATGTATTGTTGTTTCAATAGTGACTGTCATTTTTTGATAGATTTTGTATTGAGTTGTCAAAATCTTCAAGTAATATCAAAAACATTGCTGCAAGAAGGTGGTGGTAGGAGGACTTCATCATCTTTTTTTACGAAATGAGTGAAATGATGATATTTAATGGAATAAGATGAGGAATGGCTCCACCTGCGTTTAGCGGGTATTTCAGCCAGTGTCAATTATTAATAGCAAGGGCAAATTCAATAAATACACATTAAAAATAAAAATGGATGATGACAGTGATAAAGATGGCAGATGAATCCGTTAGAGGACTTATCTGTGTAAATAAATATCGTCCTAGATTTTAATATCAGGCTTAAAAGAAAAAAAAACAGTTAGAGGTGATCATCCGCCGATCTTTTTCTATATTTTTAACCGACTTCAAAAAGGAGGAGGTTCTCAATTCGACCCGTATGTTTTTTTTTTTAATTTGTCCTATTAATTACTTGACATTGGCTCAATACCCGCTATTCGCAGGTGCAGCCAATCCTTATTTAATTCCTTTAAAATTTCATAATTTCATTAATTTCGTAAATATAGAAGCAGAACTGGCCTAGAGGATATTTTGACATTTAAATAGTACCTATGCCAAGTGGTTGCTTAACTCTTAAGTTTGTTAAAATGGTATACATAATATCAACTATTTATTACGCAACAAGGGCTACCGAAAAAGCTGAAACTAATTGTACAAACAAAATTCAGTTTTATTATGGTTTCATTAGCAACAATCTCGATCGTAAATCTTGGTAATCACTGGCCGTTCCGCGCGACATACATTACGATTTAAAAAAATACGCTCATCCCTCTGTGGTCAGTTTAAGAAAAACAAAAGTTAAAAAAATTAAACACATCAAAAAAAGAACTGTCAAGTGTACGTTAACTGGGTAAGGTTGAAGTTCCGTATACCATATTAATTATAATTTCTTCGTACTACAGAAAAAAAACGGAGTAACAAATAGGTACCTCCTTTGATGTACGTATACGTCAAAGTCACACACAAAATAAGAAGTGTTAAACTATCAGAGGTTAGGAAAATCTCCCTCATTGTTATAATAACTCGTTCTCAAATAAAACTGAACCGTCGCGGGACGCCTGGCAGATGTGACACATAAAATATAAACGTTGTAGCGGCGAGTGAGCGAGTGAGCGGAGTCAGCCGGTGGGCGGATTCTAAGTGGCGGAAAGAACCGAGGAGCCGAGGAGCCGACGAGTATGAAGAGTGGCCGCATTTAAAACTATACTTTATACGTAATAAGGTTGATTTCATTTTGTTGTGGCGAAGCGTCGGTAAATCTCGCCACGCAAAAATCAGATGGTTTACATCAAAAATATTTTGTTACTACATCATACTATGTAGACAGTGCAGAGCAGCTCTAGAGCAGTGCGAGCGGTGTGACCGCACCGGGCGCCGCGCCGTCATTGGGGGCGCCAAAATCAACCGAAAGGCGACCACCGATAAGCGTCGTGACACCTCATAATTAGCGGCGCGACGCTATTCCGTTAGGCGTCAAATAGGATCGTTACAGCGAGCGACCTTAGTATTAATCAATTGAAATTTTGTATTCAGAAGGGCACCACTTTGAGATCTCGCACCGCCCAAAATATTGGCTAGGGCCGCCCCTGTATGTAGATATACAAAAATACGTTTTATAAAAGATAAAATCTATTAGTCAAGGAATAAACATAAACTAATTTCGTTATATATTACAATTGTCGTTTTCGCTATCGCGAAACGGAATTCTAAAAGTCGAACTGTCAAAATGGTTCGCAGTAAATTTAACCGCGCACGGCACCCATTGGCCGAGGGGCTCAGCGTGGGCGTGGTCGACTATTGGAATAAGGACAACAAGATTTATTTATGAAGTGCATATCAGGCGGTCTAAAATGGCCACTGACCAATTCCTCTTAAACGAATTCATATCCTGAATCTATACCTGAATCGTAGTAATGCCAGGAGTTAACTTAAAATGGTACATTTGAGCGCTTTGAGTGCTAAATTTCAGATGATATAATAAACTATCGGCCCGACCCGGCTTCGCACGTGTGGACAGTTCTTTTAAACATTTTGGGATAAATAAATATTGCATAGCCTATGATACTCATTCATAATGTTGCTTTCTAACGGCAAGATAATTTTTGAAATCAGTCTAGTAGATTTTTAAGTTTATTCGTTACATACAAAAATACAAATCATTCCTCTTTATAAAATAAAAAGTATAGAATTATTCGTATACATGTATTCGTATAAGAGGAATTGCTAGAGTCGCCTTTTTAGACCTGCATCTGGTGTTTTTTGTACAACACAGCGTGGTATCGAACCGCGGCCCACGGGGGAGGTGGACTGGATTACACGTCGCATCGCATAGATAATAGTGTTCGCTTCACTTTTTAAAAGATATGGCCTCCATCGTATTTAGTCTATGATTTTGCCAACAACAGAGTATATCAAAACACTTGGTCGGTACGTGTGATTCTATGGTGATAATTCACAAGATAATAACGAGAAAGATAAATTTTGAAATAAGAATTTACAGTTGAGTAAACAAAAAAATATAATAAAATACATACAGATGAACATAGAACCTCTTCCTTTTTGAAAGTCAGTTATCAACAATACTTCCATATTAAATAGTGTTCGAAAAAAGTTATTTTGAATTGGGAACGAAAATTTTGCGTGTATTTTTTTTAAGTTAGTCAATTAGGCAACTCTAAATTTTGACATATCTGACGTTTCGTTGCCGAACAACACGAAACTATTGGCAGAGAAGGACTCATCCGCTTTATCACTGTCATCATCCGTGATGTGTAGAAGTATAGAATTTGTCCTTACTATTAAGTACTCGATTTTGCCATAAATACTGATAATCGCAGGTGCAGGCATTCCTAATCTTATTCCATTCGTAAAAAAAGAAGGAGATTGGTAAAGAAACTCAGAAATATATCAATAAAGTGGCCTAATTAAAAACGAATGATGACTTAGATATTGTTGATTAAGCATCGCCTTACATTACTCATTATTCAATTCAGCCACTCAGAAACCAACGCGTTATTACACCAAGATGGAGCTAGTTCTAAGGGCTTTCGTCCACGGCGACTTTTTGTAGCGCTAAACGCGCGACAGAATCGCTTCTAACGCGTGTTAGTCGCATTCGCAACGCTCTACAGTAGCGATGCCAACGCGCTACTGCATCGCGACTGTATCGATACAAACGCGCGACCGAGTCGGACGACATCGGGGAGAGAACGGAGAGGGGGGTGGCGCGTGAGTGGGAACCAAACATTTGCATCGCGACAGAATCGCGTTTGCATCGCGACTGAATCTGGGCCCGAGGGCGAGGGCACACAGCTGGCGACCGCTTCGCGTCTGTATCGATGTGGACGCGCGACAGCATCGCGACTGCATCGCTACAAAAAGTCGCCGTGTGCGAGGGCTCTTACATTTGATAGTTTTAGTTTTACGTACGTCCGATTGTCTATGATAGTACGGAAGGGGCACCAATGTGACCCATTTCGGCGTTATTTTTTTAGACATCTTTTTGGCACTTAGGTATCTGTATTTTTTAACATATCGAGGGGTGATGGGCCATTTGACTTAAGCGACATTATTTTAACTCTACAGTAGAGCATACTCATTCGACGCAGAAAAAAATAGCTGATTCCAAATATAGCCTTTCACCCCTCAATAATATTATCATTGTGAGAAACTATGATTTTTTTTAATGATCTTACCAGGTTCGTCGACCTTATAGGAGACATCGCAGGACCCGTCCTTTCTGTCTTTGAAGTCAATCTCGGCCTTGCTGGGGCCTTCCAGGGAGATGGCCAGCTGGCCGGCGCCGGCCTCGCGAGTCCACACGTTGAACTCGTTGAAGCGGCCCGCCTCGCCGCGCTCCAGGCCCGGCCCGCCCGCCTTCACCAGGTGCGCTCCGGAGTCCCGCAGAGGACCCACCGTGAACTGGAACGGAGATCCTGGAAACAAATTGTACTTATTTTATTGGAACTGCATCAAATATGCAGAGTAAAGCCCTATTTACATTGCGACACTAGTGGCGTGAAAGTAGTTTCGTGACATTAGTTTCAACAACAGTTTCACAGTGTAATCGTCAAAACTCATGCATTTATCGATGCATGCATTAATTTCACGACACTACATTAGTTTCGTGTAGCGCGCGATTTTTCGATGACACTAATGTCATGCAACTAATGACATCGTGTAAACGCGACGTGAAACTAGTGTCGCGACACCGCCTGTTTGTTTTTAGCCGTGGTAGTCGAAAAAAATATTATAAATGTGTAACCAATTAATAACAATTTAAAATTTATCAATCCACACTCGAATCAACTTTCGAGACAACCTTTTTTTAATTTTATACAATAACTGCTCTGATGATGGCGGAGTCATGAACACAGACATACTGTGGATGTCACGACACTACTATTTTCGATGAAACTAGTTTCACAGTTAGTGAAAGTAATGTCGTGAAACTAATTTCATCATGCATGAAACTTAGTGTCGTAATGTAAATTCAGCTTAATCTTTTTGGAAAAGAGTAACAGATTGTATGGAAGAAATTGGTTTTAGCGATGATACATAGCTACTGTGTTCAACACGTTCGCTGCGTTGTGCGGTCATATTGTAATAATAATAATAATACATCATCACGCCTGTATTCCCCGAAGGGGTAGGCAGAGGTGCACTGCAGTGCGCCCACACTTCGCCGATGTATTTTGGTCCCAATGTAATAGGGGGCGAGCCTATTGCCATTATACCGGGCACACAGGTTTCCTCACGATGTTTTCCGTCACCGTTTCTTAGCAAGTGATAATCTCAGATGAAAATGAGATTCGCACATGGAACCCAGAGGTGCGAGCCGGGGATAGAACCTGCGCACTTTGATTGCAAAGCGTGCGTTCGACCACTCGGCTACCACTGCTATTTTCGGTCATATTGGCTCATGGTTAACTTTCATCGAGTGCGCAGCGCTCACAAAGTTATGTTCTCTATGAGTCAATATGACCTCATGACGCACCAGTTGAGGGTACACTAAAAATCTTTACGCAGCGAACGTATTAATTTGGGGTACGACAAACAGTTTTCTATGTACCCATGGGGTTAGGTAGATAGATGGATACCAGCATCTGCTGCATCTGATGGATTTTGCTCGTTTTAAAAAAATACAGTTATTTATCTTATTGTAATTTAATATTATATTATTTGCGTTTCTAATCCTACTGTTATTATGTATGCTTTTGTTTGTTCACTAATGGTTGTACGCAAGGCATAATAGAATAAAAATACATCATCATTATCATACATCATCACGCCTGTATTCCCCGAAGGGGTAGGCAAAGGTGCACTGTAGTGCGCCCACACTTCGCCGATGTATTTTGGTCCCAATGTAATAGGGGGCGAGCCTATTGCCATTATACCGGGCACATTCCCCCTCATTGCGAGGGAGATTTGGGCCATAGTCCACCACGCTGGCCCAATGCGGGTTGGTGAACTTCACACGCTATAGAAAGCTATAGACGGGCAGGTTTCCTCACGATGTTTACCTTCACCGTTCAGCAAGTGGTAATCATTGTTGAAAATGACATTAGCACATGAAAATTATCTCAGAGGTGCGGGCCTGGGATTTGAACTTGCACCCCTTACGTTCAAGGCGGGCGTTCTTGCCCGCGAGGCTACCACTGCTATAAAAGAACAAGTAAACAGGTATAGTTACTGTTACTGTATACTGGAGGTGTCAATAGGTATAATAAATAAATAAATAAATAAAATGTATTATTCACCAAAATAGTTACAAAACGAGTTACTGTGAAACCCAAACTAGGCGTTGTCTGTATTTTGGGTAATAAAATGAATGATAAAAACATTTTTTTTTAAAAACAAGCTTTTATTTAATTGCCTTTAGTCTTCGTGTTCTCCTCAGCAAGCCCTTTCATTGAATACCCATACTGTGATAGTGAAAAAAATACAATTCCGCCATCTTGGATGATCCGCCATATTGGAATTAGAATCGTTATTCTAAGCACATAGCTAAGCATGTATTGCCATCCAAAATAAGCGTGTGTACCAAATTTCAGCTCAATCGGTTAAAGATAACTGATTTAAAATTCAGTTGCAAAATTCCACCCGGACATATATTGCAAGTTAATATAAAGCTTGTAAAGCTATCTCTGTCACTCACCAGGAATATGAATCTCCCTGTACTTGACGGAGACGGTGTGGACTCCCAACTCCTTGGGGACGAAGTGGACGGAGTACAGGCCGTCTTCGACTTCCTGGATCTCGGCATCCTCGGACACGCCGCCGGGGCTGGTGACGGTGGCGGCCAGATCGAAGGAGGTGATGCCTGAAGGCAATAATGTCATGGAGAGTTCCTGAGATTGGTGTTATTTTATATCCAGTATTTCAAATACCATTCGTGAATGTTATTTGCATCTGGTATCTGAAATACTTAATTTTGTATTCAAAATACTTTACGGTACTTTGTACATCACTGCTGACCAAGAGGTCGATGTAAAATACACAATGAACAAAAAAAAATAAAAAAATCATCCGCATTCTTTATGAAAATTATCACCCATTTTTACTTATGATGTGTATATATTAAATTTGCTCATGCTATTTATAACTTGAAATAAAATCATACATCATCACGCCTGTATCCCCGAAGGGGTAGGCAGAGGTGCACTGCAGTGCGCCCACACATCGCCGATGTATTTTGGTTCCAATGAAATAGGGGGTGAGCCTATTGACATTATACCGGGCACATTCCCCTCAATACGAGGGAGATTTGGGCCATAGTAACCAACGCTGATCCAGTACGGGTTAGTGAACTTCACACGCCTATCAATAGACGTGCAGGTTTCCTTACGATGTTTTCCTTCACCGTTCAGCAAGTGTTTATCATTGTTGGAAATGACATTCGCAGACGGAAATCATAACGTGAGACTGTCTGATATATCCGTTTATCGCAAATGGACCCATTCCTCATCTTAGTCCATTAAATTTCATCATTTGGTATAAAATAAGCAGAAGAAAAACATTTCAAGAATGATGACGGTAAGAGAACGGTAAGACTTACCAGGCATTTTAAAGGTCAGTTTGCAGTTTGTGCCGACTTCAGTGAGCGGCGCGGGGTCTCGCTGCCTCTGGATCTTCTCTCTCTGTCTGTTGCTACCTTCACCTGTCACCTGAAGATTTAAAAATCATCACAATAACTTGATATGACTATCATCACTCTCTTTTATTTATAATGTGTATTTATTGAATTTGCCCTTGCTATTAATTACTTGACACTGGCTGAAATAAACGCAGGTGGAGCAATTCCTTATCTTATTCTATTAAAATCATCAATTCATTCATTTGGTAAAAAAAGAAAGATGAAGAACTTATATTTAAACAAAATTGAAGTGTCTATTTCAAATTGTCTGGTATTTAAGATTAAAAGTAATAGCTTATGGCCCTCCAGCATGTGCTGAGCCACTACCTTTTCGGCACAGTTTTGTATTCTCTGTGTTCTTTGTGTCTGTGCTGAATAAATGTTTTTTTCTTTCTCTTTCTTTCTTTCTTCTATTTACTTGATGCATATGAAAGTAGACATTGGTAAGGTACTTGTATAACAATTTATTTATTTAAATTTTTGACTGTCTGTCTGTTCTGTTTGCTTCGAGTAATAGGTAAATAATGTTACGCCGATTCTTGCGACTATTTGCGCAGTGTTTTAAAAGTTGAATATCAATTTGAAGAATATCTAATAGAATATCTATTAGCCTCGTTAGCCTCCTCAACTAAGCTAAACGCATGTGCTAGTAAGCTCATAAATCAAAATCAATTTCTTTTATTCGTGTAGGCCAAAAAGCACTTACAAATAGTCAGATTCTACCACCGGTTCGGAATGCTGCTTCCACTGAGAAGAGCCGGTAAGAAACTCAATGGTTACTCTTTTCAAAATGATAATTGCGAGTAATACATTCTCAAGAGCAGCAATGCCTTGAGAGCAGACAGCACCTTTACCACAATACTAGAGAAGAATTATACTCACGGCAGTCTAATATTAAATACAAATATAGTCTTTACGCTTAGGAAGCTAGTACAGTAAGGTGCGTCTACTCCCATTTACAATGAAGGGATTATTCTAAACCACAGATGGTTATAGAAATAATTGCTTTGATATGATGCCTTCAACGCAGAACGCCGGTTCAGAGTAGATGGTAAGTCATTAAGAGGAATATGGTTGGACCAGTCATATCAATAGTTTAATAACCAGGATGGGGATCAAACCCAGAACTTTTCTGCAACGAGGGTGAACCATCGAACCACTCAGCTAAAGCTACATATGCCGTTACCTTGACAGTGAATGGTGAGCCTTCGACATGGTGATCCGCAAACTTCAAGTTGACGATGTAGTATCCTGGCTCCGTGGGCTTGTAGCTGATGGCCAGAACGCCATCCTTGCTATCAGCGCACTGGATCTCCGCCTTGCTGGGACCTAGGATAACATAATAATGCACCATCACGCCTGTATTCCCCGAAGAGGTAGCCAGAAGCAGAACACTTCGCTGATGTATTTTGGACTCGAATGTAATAGGGGCGAACATACTGCCCCCTCAATACGAGGTTGATTGGGGCCGTAGTCCATCACGCTGGCCCAGTTCACACGCTTTTCTATAGACGTGCAAGTTTCCTCAAGATGTTTTCCTTCACCGTTCAGCGAGTGGTAATCATGATAGATCTATAATGATATTCACACATGAAGGCCAAAAATACTAGAGGTGCGGGCCCGGTATTTGAACTCGCACCCCTTGCGTTCAAGGCGGGTTCTAGTATTTAGGGTACACTGCTTGGTTAACAGTCTGGGGCTTTACCACCACATCTTAAAGTATTATTGTTTCAATAGTTCCTAACTGTCATTCTTTGACAGATTTTGTTTTGCGTTATCTGTCTAAAACTGAAAGTAATATTAATGGTAAAAAAACTTTTCAAAAACAAGCTTTATTTAATTGCCCTTAGTTTTCGTGTTCTCCTCAGCAAGCCTTTTCATTTGATACCCATATTGTGGTAGTGCAGAAAAAATAACTATTCCGCCATCTTGGATGATCCGCCATATTGGAATTAGAATGACGTCACATAGCTAAGCATGCATTGTCATCCAAAATAAGCATGTATACCAAATTTCAGCTCATACGGTTAAATGTAACTGAATTAAAATTCAGTTGCAAGATTCCACCCGGACATACGTACATTGCAAGCCAATATTAAGCTTGTAAAAACATTGCTTTCATCCGCCATCTTTATCACTGTCATCATCCATTTTTATTTATTATGTATATCTATTGAATTTTCCCTTGCTATTAATTACTTGACACTGGCTGTAATACCCGCTAAACGCAGGTGGAGTCATTCCTCATCTTATTCCATTCTTCTTCTCAGTCGGACACACTTGTCAGAGTGGTCGTATGGTGTTTGAATCTTGTTTTCGGATGTGGCCGCTGTTTTAGTAATACAACTCCAGGCTTCCCGGTCCACCTCGTTGCGAGAACATTGTGCTATAGGGCATCTTGTAAGGGTTATTCCATTTCCAAAGAAGGATAAGAAAAACATTGCAAGACAGGTGGTAAGGTGGCTGGTTAACTAACCTTCAATGGAGAGTGAAAGACCACCGTAGCCAGCGTTCCTGGTGTCCACGCTGAAGGTGTTCTCACTATGAGTCTTGCCCTCCTTCAGGGCTGTTCCAGAGACCTTGTGAAAAAAAATCTCTCTTACAAATCAACAACTGGAGTAGCCTATCATAGGGACAGCCCTCTATAAAAGGTCTCTTAAACGGCTTGCCCTTAACAACAACCCCTATATCTGGTTTTTCTTTTGAATAGTACTAAAAATTTGAGCGACCTTAAAAAAGATAAAAAAGGGTAAGTCGACACGTTTTTGTGTTTTTTTATCTCCTCATATCTCCTAAATTGGCATTATAGGTGCTTATGAAATAAAACATTTCATATTTCAACTTTTTGGAGTAACTAGGATTTTGAGGTTGGTTTTTGTTAGACTGCCAACTTAAATTATCTGTCAAAAAAATAATTAAACCCAACGAATTTATTGTACAAGAGGGAGATTTGACTAACATTTGAAAGCTTTACTCGTTAAATTTTGTGCGTGACTTTGACGTATACGTACGGCAGATTGTCAACATCATCATCTATAAGACTAGATTGCTATGGCATCAATGTTTTGGATCATCATCATTCTTTTGGACGTCTTTTTAGTATATTTAGGCATCTGTACTTTTCAATATCATTGATAACATCTTCAAATATTCATACCTTCACTTTTTTCGCGTCGCCGACTTCTTGAGTCAGGACGGTGATGTTGAATGGCGAGTTCTGGATATGTACACCCATCTTCTTCACCGACACGATATGCTGTCCTGCCTCACGAGGAGTGAAACTGATGCCAATGTTGCCTGATGGAAGCCTCTTCAGGAAGCAAGGTTCTTCAAGACCTGAAGGTGCCTGTAGCAAGAGGTAAGTTATCTTAGTTATTTCTCTTCTCATCAAGCTTATTGGTGGTCTAAGGAAAATATTAGGGGTCTCGTTAGCCTATACTTCAGGCATAAGTAGTCTTGTGCCTTTCATACTCACATAAAATGTAATGTTGTCTCGCTTGCACATGAGAACGACGGAAATTCATAAACGCCAAATTTATAGAAATTTACATTCACAGAGGCTTTAACTTTATTTTAATTACTTTTATTCTTAAAATGTCTCTGTAGATCGTTTATGTATTGAAAATTTGGATTGGCAAAGCCTTGTGCCTGGTGGGTAAAATGCGATGACCTTATTTGGCCACTACCAAAATGAGCTGTATTAACTTAATGAAGAAGCTCATTTTTGAACGATAACGCGAGCGAATTTCAACGCGTAGTCGATTGGCTTTGTTACCACAGAAATTCAGTCTTTATGTATATTAATACAGAGTACATTTTCAAAAAGTCACGATCTTTCGCTCGGTCGTGTGCCATTTTAGCGTGGTCCTTACCTGAATAGAAGCGTTGAGGGCTCGGAGGTCATTGTCATTGACTTTCCCTGGTAGTGTCACCTCGCTACAGCTCCCGACGGAGATCTGGTTCCTCTTGCGACCTTCACCTGTCACCTGGAATTATCAACAAATAGAAACGGATAAGCGCATTTCGGCCAACGACTTGGAACCATCCTAGGCGGATTGTGGTCCCAATCCATCAGAACTTAGTCAAGTATCTGGGTCTTACCATCATCTCTTAAAATATTGTTGCTTCAATAGTAGCTGAATTTTTTTGTCAGATTTTGTATTGAGTGAACTGTCTCACAACTATTTACTAAATATTTGCAAGTCAAACTGAAATTTAGAATAATAAGAAAAAAAAATATATTCAAAAAATTTGGCCCATGCGGAAGCGTACCCAAGAAGCTAGCTGCATTCCGTCACTGAATGGCTAGAGCCAGGAAAGTTGAGTGAAACGTTGAGTGAGGAAATGTCCTGCTCTTGGGTTGCCGGTTGTATCACCCAATTTTAACTAATAATGATAATATTAAATTTAGGACTCCATGGACCTAACCGGCCTCAACTCCAAATGAAATAAAAACATATTTGAAGCAGATAACCTGTAGTTTTGTACCACACAATCAACATCAGTGTATGCCTACCTTGGCGATGAAAGGTGATCCCTTGATGTGTTTGTCGCCGAACCTGACGGAGATCTTGTACTCTCCAGGAGCCGTCGGCAGGTAGGACACAGAAACCGTACCATCTTTGTTATCGTGGCATGTGATCTGAAATATTATTATATTAAGGATATGAAAAAACTGGCCAAGTGCGAGTCGGACTCGCGCACGAAGGGTTCCGTACCATTATCTATAAAAAGGCAATAAAATCACATTTGTTGTATGGGAGCCCCCTCAAATATTTATTTGATTCTGTTTTTTAGTATTTGTTGTTATAGCGGCAACAGAAATACATCATGTGTGAAAATTTCAACTCTCTAACTATCACGGTTCATGAGATACAGCCTGGTGACAGACGGACGGACGGACGGATGGACGGACGGACGGACAGTGAAGTCTCAGTAATAGGGTTCCCGTTTACCCTTTGGGTACGGAACCCTAAAGAGTAAGTACAGTAGTTATACCGAGCTTCTATTTTAACCGCAGGTTTGTGGTCACTCCAATAAACCACTTAATTACATTACAAACCTTTAATACAATATAACAGTAATAATACATGTGTGAAACTTTTCAGACAGTTTTGGAGTCGTCATATTATAACCTTGAAGCTATTGAACTTCATATATTCTAGCGACCATTCATAAAATATGTTTATTTCATGCCTTCAAAAATAAGGGCATCACCACATATATAATGTTAAGGGGCTTGGTGCCCTGATAGACAGCTAAAGACATACATGGGAGGAATGTGAAACAAATTTGATCCATCTTCAATTCTGATGTTGAGAAGGATTCTTCATATTATTTCAAGGTAAGTCTCCACTCACCTCAGCCTTGCTAGGGCCTTCCACAGCCATTGACAATCCACCGGAGCCAGCACCCTTAGTACTGATGGTGAACTCGCTCGGCTCTCCGCTGACGCCGGTGGTCAGACCTGGGCCGTATGCAGTCACGTATCCTGAGGATATGGAGTCCACGTGGAACTTGTAGGGGGATCCTGGAATGTGAAGCAATTTATGTATACGTCAGGTGAATGGATCTATGGAACTGCATATTCGATTCTCAAAATATCTTAACTGATAGAAATCGCACTCTGCCTGGCATGATATAGGTGGTACGATTTCGATTAGAGATGAAACGGATATCCGGTAACCGGTATCCGGCCTATCCGGCCTTGTTTTCACTCTCCGGCCGGATACCGGATAGTATTTCAGTATCCGGCCCGACACCGGATAGTAAAATAAAAAAAAAACTAAAAAAATATTTTATACAAGACAAATCATACCACAATAGGATATGGTTTATTTTTTAAATCGCACGTCAAAAATATTTGTTTTAAATATTTAGTTTAGTACTCAAAATTAACAATTGGCGAATTGTGGTGAATGATTACAAAATTTTCCGCATTTGATGGTAAGAAGCGACTCCGCTAGGCGTCGTATACAAGACCAGCCTCTGAAAATAGCCTTTCTCCGTAAATGCTACCTTCCCAGCCAGGTGCTGAAATCTAAATTCTAGCAAACTTTGACAACTGCGGCCACTGATGCAAATTAGATGACCATCAAAATATGTATGGGTCGTGATTACGATCGATTCGACATGTCTGTAGAAGTGTCATGTAACGCGATAAAGGGCCGGATATCCGGTAGCCAGATATCCAGCCAAACCACTATCCGTTTCATCTCTAATTTCAGTTCCGATCTCGATCTCGATCTCGAGATTCGATTTCTCTTTAGCTTACCCTGAACATGTTCGCCGTTGTACTTGACGTAGAGCTCGTGGACTCCTTCCTCCCTGGGCTCGTACTTGATGCTGACAGTACCATCTTTGTTGTCCTCGATGACAGGGGTGTCGATGTGGCCGCTTGGCATCTTGACTTCAGCTGTGGGACAGATACAAGTACGTTTAATAACATACTTAAAAATCCAGTCACAAAACTCCTGTGGTGTTAGCACGCATGGCAAGACAAGACCTCTGTCATGGATTCATACGAGAGAAAGAGATATAATCAACATATTCTGTGACATAAGTCTAGTCTTGGCGCTCGTGCTACCACTACTGCATTGTCATTTTTCACTTCAAGTAAGCCTCAATGTTATGTGGTATAAATTGTCTCAATAAATTAAGTATACCTGTTTTTATTTTGTGGCAGATGTTTGCCCAAACCAAAACTAATCGTGTGCCTATATACATAAAGATAGAAATTATGTGTTAATAAAAGCAACCTGTCAAAATTAACTCACGTTGTCAATAATATTTCGTTGAAGAATGAGCTTTTTCTATGAGTCAATACAGTCTGTTTTGGTTTAGCAAACATGAGTTTGATCGCCCCAGTTTTGGGGTTCTAAAATTATCAGTTTGGGTTAATACAGTGTGTATCAGAAGTCCGAAATAATATTTTAAGCACATATACGGTAGCTCATATGTGGATGCTTAGAGAAGACAGATTGTATCTAACTAACATTGTTTCCGAGTTATACGCCATTGGATATTTGTCACAGATATGGTGTTCTGGCCGTTGAGTACATCCATGATCCCACCAAGCAGTGTAAAGTACTTTTACGAAGGGCGGCTACCAATGTTCACAAAACAGATCATGACAATTTTACATAGAATTGGAGATATTACAAGTTATAGAAATCAACGGCGAAAAAAAAAACATGAATTTCAACAAAAAAATATACCATTCGGTTGTATACCCAATACTCTTGCAAACGGTCAAGTATTTTTTCGGACTTCTGAAACACCCCATATACAACATTGTTATAATAAACAAACCTTTTCTTGTGTCTATGTAGTATATAGAAACAAAGTTGAGAGGTATATAGTTCAGTCCAAGACCGGTTTTATTGAAACTGATGTTATGCGCTTCTCCGAATACAATAGGCGCTTCTTCTCTGTCCAGTTCCGACACTGAGAAGTACTTCAGGCCCTTGTCGGTGTAAAATGTGGACACTTCTTGCCAACTCACTTCCTTATCGTTACAACCGACCAGTGAATTCCAGAGTCCGCTTACAAACGCCATTTATAATAAACAAACAATCGTTACTTGAATCTTGAAAATAAAATTTTTGAAATTGTGTTGAAGTGTTGGCGATAAAAAATGATTTTCTCACTAACCAGAAGTCGTTTTGCTAGTAAGTTGTTATTTTTAAAAATACATTGATTACCCACCTAACGTTTCTCATAATCAGTATTTTTGTTACCTTCTCGTTTTGAACGTTAGTCGTCTTGTTACCTAATGTTGTTGATAGTTAGTAATTCTGTTACGTAGGGTTTATGATCTGTCATTGTTGTGGTTAAGGGGGGGGTTTGGACCATAGTCCACCACGCTGGTCCAGTGCGGGTTGGTGGACGTTTCGTCAGAGCCTCGTTCGTTAATCAGCAGGGAGCACCGCGAGCAGGTGAGGTTGACCTGGATCATTAGATGTTAAGTGACCCCAAACATCCCGGTGGATCGGTGGAGGGAGAGAGGGGAGGCCTTTGCCCAGGAGTGGGACACAAAATAGGCAAAAAAAAAAAAGGATTTATGATCGTTAGTCGTTTTGTTACCTACAGTAACAGTAATTTGTTTGGTTACCTCTTTGATTATTAGTCGTCTATCTACAGGTATCCATACTGACAGTAAGATATAATAATTACTTCATGTAGTCAAATGTAATAAAAAAAAAACTGTATGAGCAATTTTATTTTGAATCCTTATTATTTTATCTGCCGTATGACGTCATCAATTCTCTAATTACATGTCGAATACTAACGTCACGTGCGCTATTCATCATTGAATTTCTTTTTTCATGTCTGCCTAACCTATTTTCTGGTGTCACAGAGTTATTTTAATATATAATAATTTATTTCCGGACGGGAGTACAGCTTTGATGATAAAAGTGGCGTCCGAGCCGCCTCATTTGCGAGATGCCTAATTTATCTTCGCGTACAATGTTAGGACAACCTTGCTAACTTTTTTTATAATATCCGTTTGTACGAATATTATGAATGCGTATTTTTTAATAAATTAAAAGTGACGGGTACATGTCTGGCAGTGAGATCTACAAACAGCGTAGATAGAAAAGATGCTAACATTATTTACAACTCGTTTTATTCGTCTTCTAAGCTAGTTATAGATAGGTAATAATGCTTATTATATTATAGGTAGTCTCTAGTGCCTTATTCAAAACTTCCTAAAGTAAAGTATCAAATCAATATAATATCTATCGTTAACACAATAACTTGTTTTATAAATTACGAATTATTACAGTCACCAGCCATTTACATTGAAACAAAACCTAACGAAACTTACTAACACTGTAAAACAAAATTATTGAAACTATTTTGACATCAAAACGTGTAATAAAAATAGTTGGCAACCCCTGTCAAGTGTTTCTTTAAAAAAAACTTCTTACGTCATTATGTTTATGACCCCTTCCGATGACAATTTCAACGACCGGCAGACGTCGTCAACCGTTTAGTGTTTTTTTTTTTATAAACCGTGCTTATAAAATAATTTATTAAATAGTTCTACACGATTTTACATGTAAAGGTGATTATATTTTATTAATAAACTATCACATGATTATAATTCTTTATGAGTAGGTAGGTTTCGATAAATAAGTGACGTAGAAATTTGTTTGTTTGGGAAAATCCAATACCCAGAATAACTCATAACTTTAGAATAGATTCAAACAGTCAGCTTAATAATAAAACTGCGAATAATATATCGGGCTGTTTACTTCCTGTGTGAAATCTCTCACGATGAAAGGCATCCGGGCCATACTCATAGCGCAAAAACGTATACAGGGTGTTTCAGAAGTCCGAAATAATACTTTAAAGTGAATGGTACAAAACAAATATCAAAATACGAACATGTTTTCGAACTTTTTCTTCGTCGCCGAGTTCTATTACTTGTAATGTCTCGAGTTCTATGTAAAAATGTCATGTTCTGCTTTATGAATATTGGTAACCGCCCCTTATAAATGTAGTTTACACTGCTAATAGGTTTATGGGTGTACCCAAAGGCCAGAACACGATACTTGTGACAAATATTCAAAGGTATATAACACAGAACCTATGATACTTAGATAAAATCTGTCTTTACTAAGCATTTCAGACTTCTGATACACCCTGCATACATGATAATCCTTCAACAAACCCCGAGTAATATCTTCATTTTATTACAATATTTACTTAAACCTACATATTAATGTCATTCCAATCATTTCAAAATAAACATTAATCAGTTATAGTTGGCAAGGATTCAATAAATTAAAGTTATTAATAATTTATTCCTGTCACTCAACGCACGCCAAATGTTTGTGACCGCTGACACGAATAATATTGGTTTAACGTTAAAAATAAATTTTGTTTTGCAATTGAAACTATTTTCTATAAACACACACGAGAAGATTGAAATATTAATTTAGTTAGTAATAGTTGAGCCCGCAACTTCTTATGCGCGGAATTTAATAACCCTAATTATTTAACTAAAAATAAAATTGTAGTTTTATTATAGTATACATCATCATTACGCCTGTATTCCCGAAGGGGTAGGCAGAGGTGCATTGCAGTGTATACTTGGCCGATGTATTTAGTCCTAATGTAATAGGGGGCGTGCCTGTGGCCATTATATCGGGCACATTCCTCCTAAATACGAGAAATATTTGGGCCATAGTCCACCACGTTGGCCCAGTGCGGGTTGGCAGACTTCACACATCTATCGAAAACTAATCAAGTTCCCTCAGACATGCAGGTTTCCTCACGATGTTTTCCTTCACCGTTTCGTAGCAAGTGATAATCTCGGATGAAAATGAGATTCGCACATACATCCCAGAGTTGCGAGCCGGAGTTTGAGCCTACATACTTCGATTGCAAGGCGTGCGTTCGACCACTCGGCTACCACTGCTTCTATATACATAGTCTGCTAAAATCATAACCCTTAATTGTGCTTCGCCGTAGTCGGGTAAAAACGAAGAGACTTGAATTAAAAGATATAATCCACCCGTTTTCCACTCTACCAAATATAAATTGATACGAAGTTTCAAATCGATAAAAAAATATTTTTGAAATTATGTGACCTTCAACTCCCCTTTTCACCCCCAAGGGGTTTGATATCTGATAATATGTTGGAAATGGGACCAACTTTGAAGAATTCCCTAGCAAACCCAAAAAAAAATTCGAAGTCGGGCGACAGACGGCGGAGATATGCGGTAACATACATAAAAAAAAAAGAAACATACGGGTCGAATTGAGAACCTCCTCCTTTTTGAAGTCGGTTAAAAATTAACATATTTCAGATATTCCCAACATTCCCTACTTCATATGCCATGTTAAACGTAAAGCATCATTTATTTACAGTCGTATTTACAAGACCGATTACAAATAGTTAGCTCGCGTACCGCACTGTCGCGTTCCGAATATCAAAGAGTTTTGTATTTGTAGATGTCGTGTTATAATTTATGTCACCACTAGCCGAATATCACGAGTATTATAAAATAAAAAAAGGTCAGATGGAGACCCATAGAACAGAAAGTGAAGCACAATTCATAAGTAGACTTATGAATTGTGCTTTACTTTCTCGCACATCCTTATAGTATAGTTAGTCGATCGCCGCTGTTATATATCTCAATTTTTCGCATACTGATTTCGATTGTATGAACGTATCCACGTTGCTTCACTTTTGATGTGAACGGCTGTCGTCAGTAACATTAACACAGTCCCCTTACGATCACCTATATAGCAATACTGTTTTAATACTTAATTTGTTTAAGTTGATGTCATATTAGAACTAAAAAAACGAAGTAATGTAATGCTGTAATGACAGACGGTTTTTTTTTTTTGTGTTAATGGCCTCTTTCCATTGAGTCAGGCCCAATGTGATTCTGCCAATGTCGACGTAGTAGAGGAGACACGATGGAGATTGATTGAACAATCGGCGTTTACACCAAAGTAGACTTTTTATTGGGATTGGCCGGTTAATTCTGTCTGAACAACACAAAATAACACGTAAAAAGGGAATAGACGACACAATAAGCAAAAACTATAATATACTACTAAAATGTTACAATCTAATGTTATGGGATGTTATATATTTCATTAAAATAATAATAAAGGGAGTATCTACAAGCAGACGGTTTTGTTACTCTCATCTATTGACAGTGAACTTATTACAAAATCTGTAAAATGTTTTTGACGGCACTTTCACTAGCAGATAACTTCCCCTTATCACCTTGCTTGTCTTGTAGCATTGTTTTTATTATTACATTCAGTTTGTCGAACATTGACAGTTGTGGTTTTTTTTTTTGAAAGGACTACGCTGTTGGCTGTTAGGTGGCCTTTACAGCTTCACCGGAGGAGTGGCGAGTGCAGAGTGCGACTCCAACCAAGGCCCTAAGGGCGGAAAAGTGGTGGCAACTAGCTCAAGGGTGCCACCTCGGCTTGGGCAGTTACCGTGAGGGGAGAGGAAAGGACTTCACTCCTAGGTGCAAAGATGCACCTACGAGCGGAAGAGGGGGTTCCTCGACCTCGCCGGCGAGGTCGGTGTCTGTTTGAGGCTGATGTCTGTGTGTTAGTGGCCCTCTCGACGCCCGGGTCGAGGAGAGCAGTGATAGTGTGGTAAGGACCCTGATGTTAGAAGAAGTAACTAAGACTGCTTTTATTTGAGAAAAATAGTTAATAATGTTCGAATATCAATGGCATTTTTGTATACCCGATACCCAGAACCAGAATCAGAATATTTTTTATTCATATAAACCAATACAGGCACTTATGAATCTATATATATACAAATACATACAAATAAATAAAATTGGAGTGTCTGTTTGTAATATCAAAATAACACCTTTTTACCAAATGCGTATGAAAGTATATACGATACCTATAACGAAAACGCAATTTTAAAATTTTTTGTCTGTCTGTCTGTTTGTTTGAGGTAAACTTCTAAGCGGCTGAACCGATTTCAATGGGACTTTCACTGACAGATAGCTGACGTTCCAAGGCGTAACTTAGGCTACTTTAATTTTAGAAAAAGCATTAGGGTTCCGCGGGAAAAATATAATACCCATATTTCCGGGTAATCTCCCTAATGTCCACGCGGGCGAAGTCGCGGGCACAGCTAGTCGTCAATAAATAGTAAAAATAGTAGCTCTACCACCCATTCGGAATGCATTTCCTATGGAGAAGAATGAGCAAGAAACTCCATGGTTGCTTTTTTCAAATGCCACCCAACCCATGCAAACGGTGATGTATTATTTGATATTTCTGATGCATCGTGTAAAATAATATTATAACAACAATACTATTTGAGGTGATGGCCCTGAAAATGTACAGTATTAACTCCTTGTGTAGGTTTAAAATCCTACGCAAACGCTCCAGCGAAAACATCCAACATTTATCTTAAGGAATGTTAATCGAGTTGTTCTGAGTCACCGTTCTTACACGTACTTTGTTGTGAAAAAACATTTCAGCGCGAGTGGTGAATGACACGCCACTCACTGGCGCTGAAATTCAGGAGATTACACTGAAATATAACTTTTCAGGTACATTCCTACTTCGATAGTCGCTGGCAGCTATTGTAAATTTATTTCGCCGTTCAAACTTTGAAATTTGTATTAAAAACATACACCATTGCGTCCCAAATAGCTACGATAATAAACAACCGTGAAAATTAATTAATTACCCCTGTCATTGTAGACATTTAGATGGTATTCCTCCAGACAGTTGACGGGCCTAATTCTATGTCATGTTGCGTCAAAAATCTTTGAATTTCAGACAATTCGGCACGGAAATAGGCGTAGGCGATAATGAAATAGTTTACACGCTCGTCGGCTATTTAATGTCTTTAACCTACAATTAAACACCTAACACTTCAACAGTCTCACTCATCTCTACATAAACTGTAATTTTATAGGCATTTGCTTGAACATACGCGATCTGTAATCCATGTCGATGCTTGAAAGGCAATCGAGTATGTTTAAGCAAACAGTACAGAGTCACACAGAGTCACACAGAGTCACACAAAGTCACACAAAGTCACACAGTTTGACAGATATTATCCGAGTGAGCTTTTGGCTATTTACTTACTGAGTTGGCTATTTATTTACTACTATAGCCTTTTGAACGTCCCACTGCTGGGCACGGGCTTCCCCTTAATGCGAGGGGGATTCAGGCCATTGTCCACCACGCTGGCCTAGTGCAGGTTGGCAGACTTCACACATCTATCGAGAACTAGTTAAATTCTCAGTGCAGGTTTCCTCACGATGTTTTCCTTCACCGTTTCTTAGCAAAGTGATAATCTCGGATGAAAATGAGATTCGCACATGAAACCCAGACGTGCGAGGCAGGGTTTGAACCTGCACACTTTGACTGCAAAGCGTGCGTTCGACCGAGTGGTACCCGAGTGGGTACCACTGCTATATTTTAATTTATGCCAATTATAATTTATCTTACTTTGAATTAATTTCTAACTAAATTATAATAATCATAATGTTCCGTGCAGTGGTGGTGCAGTGGTAGCTTAGTGGGCAAGAACGCCCGCCTTGAATGTAAGGGGTGCAAGTTCAAATCCTGGGCCCACACCTCTGAGATAATTTTCATGTGCGAATGTAATTTTCAACAATGATTACCACTTGCTAAACGGTGAAGGAAAACATCGTGAGGAAACCCGCACGTCTATAGAAAGGCGTGTGAATTTCACCAAACCGCACTGGGCCAGCGTGGTGGACTATGGGCCAAATCTCCCTCGTATTGAGGGGAAATGTGCCAGGTACAATGGCTATAGGCTCGCCCCCTATTACATTGGGTCCAAAAATACATCGGCGAAGTATGGGCGCACTGCAGTGCACCTCTGCCTACCCCTTCGAGGAATATAGGCGTGATGATGACATAATGTTCCCCTCAACGTGAGGGGAACATTATTTTGCTTTCAAGTCACCTTTTTTATAACTATGATGGCTTAGAAAAGTACATTTGTAAATAAGATTGAAAGCTTAAATTAATTAATGTATCTATTTTAATTATTGTAGATAAGAAATCTCGCCTAGCGAGGCCGTGTGCCTTACATAATTAAAGTTAATATTTCGACGAGAGAATCTGTGTCCCAATTTCCGCTGCGAACCAATTTGTTCCCTGGAACACATTACTGGATATTTGCGAGATGGTTCCAGAAACGTCTATGTAATTAGTGGCTTCTATTCCCGGGCCAGTGAAGATTTCGCCTGATCCCGTTTGATGCGATGATGTTCTAATGCCGGCCACTCCGGGCAACTTGTGATTTATTGGGTAGTGTTGTGACACTATGAGTATACTCGAGTATGATCAGTATAACTATCATATCAGTACATAGCATAAAACAAAGTCGCTTCCCGCTGTCTGTCTGTCCCTGTGTCTGTATGCTTAGATCTTTAAAACAAAGAAGACTGTTGTTCTGAAATGTGTCATTAAAAGTGGTTTTGTTTATATAATTACGTTAAATTTAGTGGTATCTATACTAATATTATAAAACTGAAGAGTTCGTTTGTTTGGTTGAAAGCTCTAGAACTACCAGTCCGATTACAAAAAATATTTTTGCTCTATATCTCCTATTTATTGGGGAAGGTATTACTTTATAACATCACGCTACGACACAGTAACCATAAATGCGGGTGAAACTGCGGGCATAGCTAGCATATACTAATATTATAAAGAGGAAAGATTTGTATTATTGTATTTTTTGTATGTAACGAATTAACTTGAAAACTACTGGACCGATTTCAAAAATTCTTTTACCGTTCGAAAGCTACATTATCACTGAGTAACATAGGCTATATTATAAGCCCGTGCGGAGCCGAGACGGGCCGCTAGTTCTTAATAAATGAAGTATGAGTAACTTAATAAAGAACACTGTTGTTCTGAAATATGTCATTCAAAGTGGTTTGGAAAAAACACCTCAAATTTAAGGGTATATTTATAAAGTGACAGGCATTTGAGATCAATAGTGTTGTTAGAATAAAATGACGTACAAAATAATCACGTCACTATTCAAAGTTGTTATAAACATTAGCCGCACGTCCACGAGAAAGTAATTTTGCATGAAAATGCACAAATAAAATACGATGATAATTCTAAAATTAAACGAATTGCATCGCTGTGACGACGCTGGCGATGTATTTATAGCATTTATTTTCAAACTGTCAAGCCCCCGGTATACTGGGGCGTCAACTCTCACGCGTCAATGTATTTGTAACTAGAAAACCCATGTCGACTCTGCCATGCGGCAAATTTTTTGACGTTTATCCGTCATCTGCCATTCTACTATGCGTTTCAAATGAGAATAGTAAGGTCAATAACCTCTATATGTCAAATGTCACTTGAAAAATATTATTGAACACAAAAAAAATATTTGAACATAAAAAAAACCGGCCAAGTGCGAGTCGGACTCGCGCACGAAGGGTTCCGTATCATTATCTATAAAAACGGCAAAAAAAACACGTTTGTTGTATGGGAGCCCCCTTAAATATTTATTTCATTCTGTATTTTAGTATTTGTTGTTATAGCGGCAACAGAAATACATCATCTGTGAAAATTTCAACTTTCTAGCTATCACGGTTCATGAGATACAGCCTGGTGACAAACGGACGGACGGACGGACGGACAGCGAAGTCTCAGTAATAGGGTTCCCGTTTTACCCTTTGGGTACGGTACCCTAGAAACGGCAAAAAAAACACGTTTGTTGTATGGGAGCCCCCTTAAATATTTATTATATTCTGTTTTTTATTAGTATTTGTTGTTATAGCAGCAACAGAAATACATCATCTGTGAAAATTTCAACTCTAACTATCACGGTTCATGAGATATAGCCTGGTGACAGATGGACGGACGGACGGACGGACAGCGAAGTCTCAGCAATAGGGTTCCTGTTTTACCCTTTGGGTACGGAACCCTAAAAACGGCAAAAATATCACGTTTGTTGTATGGGAGCCCCCTTAAATATTTATTTTATTCTGTTTTTTAGTATTTGTTGTTATAGCGGCAACAGAAATACATCATCTGTGAAAATTTCAACTCTCTAACTATCACGGTTCATGAGATACAGCCTGGTGACAGACGGACGGACGGACGGCCGGACGGACAGCGAAGTCTCAGCAATAGGGTTCCTGTTTTACCCTTTGGGTACGGAACCCTAAAAAGCTTGTAAAAAAATCTAATTCTGATTCGGATGTATAAATTTAGTTATAAATTTCCTTAAAAATGTCTCGTGCGCACACCCCGTTCGATCCGCGACACTTCAGTTATGTCACAGATTCACAATCATTTTTATTACATTTCTGACGCGTTATAAAATCAGTGTATGAAAACAACTGTGACACTGCGCGTGACTCACAGGTGACTCACTCAGCATTCTATCTACCTACATGAAATAATATCGGCGTGAAAAATATTCAACGAGAAATACCGATAAAAAAATCTGTCATCGCTATTACGGTACGGCGATTTATTAAATAGAACTGGGGGTCAAATCTCGCTTGATCGCCATTATCTCTGATTTGACATAATGTCGAAAGAAAACGAAAATTTGGTCGTATTTTTTCGATTTCTTTCGGCATATGTCGAATTAGAGGTAATGTCCATCATACGAGAATTGGCATTGGCCAAAGATTTCAGAAAAATTTACTATTTATAAGTAATAGTAATGAGTAGCGAATCTTTAACTTCCTAAACATATTGAGGCGAACGAATTATCTTAACTTAGGTACTTTTGAAAATCTACTCTGTGACAATCCATACAAATGAATACAATTAAAGTGTATGTTTTAAATATTAAAATAACTTCTTTTAATTAAAGGCATATGAAATAAAATTTATATTTTTTTTCTATTATATTTTTCAACATATAAAATTTTTGTATGTCTGTCTGCTTGTTCCGGGTAATCTCCGGTATGTTTAGACCAATTTTGACAGGACTTTCATTGCAGAATAACTACTATGTAAGAGTAACTAATATGCTACTTTAATTTGAGAAAAAGAATTAGGGTTCCGCACGAAAACAAAATATAATTTATTTCGGGTAATTAGGGCTCCTAGTAAATAAATAAATTCTGCTTCTCACTTTTACAACTTTTATAATCACATTTACGATTTTTTTAAATCACTACTTTAAACATTCGCAGTTGTAATTATCAGGTGAGTATACAGGGTGTTTCAGAAGTCCGAAATAATACTTGGACGTTTGCATCAGTATTAGGTATACAACTGAATAGTATAAAAAAATTATTTAAATTCGACCATGTTTTTCCAACTTTTTTTTCGCCGCCGATTTCTAAAAATTGTAATATCTCGAGTTCTATATTAAATTTTCATGTTCTGCTTTGTGAATATTGGTAGTCGCCCCTCATAAGTGTAGTCTACACTGTTGAATAGGTTTATGGATGTACCCAAAGGCCAGAACACGATACCTGTGACAAATATTCGAAGGTCTATAACTCAGAAACTATAAAAGTTAGATATAAACTTTCTTTACTAAGAATCCACATATGAGCTACCGTATATGTACCCAGAATATTATTTCGGACTTCTGATACACCCTGTATGTGCGATTTATAAAATAGGCCGGTTAAATAAATAGACCGAATACCGGCTAACTGTTAGCCGCTAACATATCAAATCGCGGCGTTGAGGTGTTACTGTGGATGTAACTTGCCCTCATCTCTCACTAGCTCACTAAACGCGGGCAGATAACATTTCCGCGGGAATCACTGGTTAGGTACATTTGGTGATCAAAATAACATACAGGATGTAATGAAATGTGTGCATACTTATTTTGGTGTCTTATGTACATCTCCCGCATAATGACAAAGTTAAAGTCAAATAATTTATATTGTATAGGCCTACGAGAGCACTTACAACCTGTCATGATTATTTTCAGGGTTCCGTACCCAAAGGGTAAAACAGGAACCCTGTTGCTGAGACTTCGCTGTCCGTACGTCCGTCCATCCGTCCGTCTGTCACCAGGCTGCATCTCATGAACGGTGATAGTTAGACAGTTGAATTTTTCACAGATTATGTATTTCTATTGCCGCTAGAACAACAAATACTAAAAAACAGAATAAAATAAATATTTAAGGGGGCTTCCATTGGATACAACAAACGTGTTTTTTTTGCTCGTTTTTATAGATAATGGTAAGGAACCCTTCGTGTGCGAGTCCGACTCGCACTTGGCCGGTTTTTTTCTTATATGCAACTACCGTATTAAAGTTCGAACTCAACCGAGAAGATAAGACAAGTACACTTAAGACTTACAAAAGACTCAAAGGGCAACTATACACTGGTAGATATAGCTCCAGTGTGTTGCCTTTAGAGCTGCTTTTAATAATAATATATATTTTTATTAAATACGTTAGTCAGGCAACGCATTCTACACTTTGATATGATAGGACATAAATTATGATTTATGTTTGGTACTTGAGTCGTATAGTTCCAAGCTGATTAATCATCCACATAATCCGGAATTTTGTAATAGCTCTTTTGATAATGCCATTATGAAGGCTAGTTACGTATATTTGAAAGACGTCTATAGAATACAGTAGATACCAATGATATTCTAGTAAACAGATATGTTAGAAATAACCGAAAAATTACGCGGCAGCACACAAACATTTTCATTCTTGATGAAACTTGATGAGATGTCTTGATAAAACCAACGAGTTAGCTATCTCTTGCTAGTGTTGTCACTTGCGCTTCTATGTGATGTAACATTCATCTGTCAACCAATCCGCATGTTGGTATCAAATATACGTCCTAATTAGGAAGTATTCGAGTCTTCACTAGTGCGCGCTCATAACATATCTGTTTACTAGAATATCATTGGTAGATATTAAATCATTCCGTATCTAGATATTAAATCTGCCGTAGATGTTGCGCGCGCGGCGGTCGGTGAGGGCGATTTTAATTCTGGAAACTGGAGCACATTTCCAAGATACATACAACACTCAAAATTGTATCTAAGTGCTAGATACTATTTGACATCACAAGATACCAATACAAATGTAAATTTTCGTCTTTCTGTATTTCAGGCTTACGTAATATACTGGCTATGTCCATTTTCAAAAATTCATTTAAGAAATAATATGAATCAATATGAATTATGTTATTGTTTTCTTATATTTACGCGAATACTATACTATACGGATTTTATCGCGTTTATTTACTATAAACGCGATAAAATCGGTAAAATAGTTTTATTTCAATGAATTATGTTGCCAAAATAATGATATTTATGTGAAAACATTGTCCTTTTAAAATATTAATTTAACAATTAAAGCATTATCCTAAATCCTTTGCTATAAACACAAAATTTACCCAATTAAGTTCACTATTGACACTCATCCCCCAGTTTTTTTTCTTAATTGGCCACTATTTTTTTATGTTTTGCTAATTACCTTACTAATTGTCGGTGAAGCCATAAAGGCCCAGAAAAACTTGGGCATCAAGAAAAAGCTAATTCTTTAAGAAAATGTCTTTAACATCGCGAGCGACTTATGTCGCCTGTCTTTCGACACGCCAATTAAATATTTATGTATATCAGCAGAAAGTTCGTTTTGGTAATGGCAAACATGTTACATTACGCGTCTTGAAACCCCTGTGTGCGTGAGGCTTAATAGTAGGGTAGGGTGGTATAAGATTGCGCAGTTTGCAATCAAAGGCTCTTAAATTGCAAAATACAAATGTTACCTGAGATCATTTATTTATTTATTCATCCTTATTATCATGGTAACAAATTGGCATACTTATTTTAACAGAACATAGATAATCTTCTTAGTAATTAAATTAAAATCACGAAATGGAATTTGCGCAATTTTATACACCCCAGTGTGTAAAATTGCGCATTGTGGTCGATAATATTGCGCAACTTTCTGTATTGAATCTATGAGGAATGTTGTTTCTCTCCGCATACTGATATGCTGCACTCCTTAACCCTTTTGCCGTTAATCCATAAAAATAAATCTAAAGTGTGTAGGTGATTGCAGAAGTCTTTCGACTTCAGGCAAAAATGTAGTATCAAATCTGCCTAATTTCGTTGCACATTTTGTTTGTTGTAAACGAAATCGAAAAATAGACTCTCTCTGCCATTCCTAAAGATGAGGCTACTGATCTCTTGCTTTTGCCTTTATTAATTCGCTTCCGAGCCTCTTTCATAGTCCCTTCGGAACAGACCTGGCGATATGTTTTGCTTTCTTGTCTTGACATTCTGGAATAATACAAATCATTATAGAACATAATCGTATTTGAAATAGAAAGCAGAAATAGCAGGTTATCTTAATAATTTAAAAATATGTACCTAGTTATTAATTAACTATAAGACTATAGAAATTGCAAGCGTGTAAAATTGCGCGCGCAAACTCACACACGTCCTAAGTGCGCAATTTTACACACTTGGACGCTATCTAAAGATCGCAAAACCACTGCCATCTCTTAGGAAATATTCGAACATCTTCCTTCGATACCGAAACTTGTGTAGTAGTACAATACAAAAGCATTAAAAAACCGTTGGGATTATTTATCTTTTTCTTACAATAACACATTAAATTTCTCAAAAAATAAGATAAAAAGTCAATAAAAACTTTGTACTCACATATTTCTTGTGTTTTCCACTGCATTTTTTTTTTTTTTTTAGTAGCGTAAACCGGTTCCAATAGCAAACAAAACACCACTTAAGTTAGGCGCGTACGTCACTCCGTTGACCTGTTCTGATGAGTGCGCAATTTTATCGCCCGCGCAATCTTATACCACCCTACCCTACCCCCAAAGACTTTAGATTTTTACGCTTCGTGCAACCTCTTTTTATAGTGAAGGCTACAGCGAATAGTACGAAAATGATTAAAAAGCCCTCGGTTGCCTTCGCAAAAGGCCAACTACTACTACAGCCCTTTTAACGTCCCACTGCTAGCACGGGCCTCCCCTCTATGCGAGGGGGTTTCAGGCCATAGTCCACCACGCTGGCCCAGTGCGGGTTGGCAGACTATCGAGAACTAGACAAGTTCCCTCAGACGTGCAGGTTTACTCACGATGTTTTCCTTCACCGTTTCATAGCAAGTGATAATCTCGGATGAAAATGAGATTCGTACATAAATCCCAGAGGTGCGAGCCAGGGTTTGAACCTGCACACTTTGATTTGCAAGGCGTGCGTTCGACCACTCGGCTACCACTGCTACCAAAGGGCAAAGCACAGACAAAATATTTTTTTTTTTAATACACCCATGTGACATAAATATTTTATTATGATGTATAAGTGTTATGACGGATTCGTGTCGTACGGAAAAGTTCGCGAGACTTTGTGGAGCACAGCTGCTCAGAGAACTGTCATATCCAAGGCAATTTACCAGGAATGCGACTAAAGTTCTAGCTTTATATATCACACACGTGTCGTTAACTAGGCAACATATTCTTTGAAGAAGATTTAAGTTTAGCTGTTCAATAAAGTTCGCTTTCGGGACTTTCACTTACAGATAGCTGATGCTAAAATAAGTTACTTTGGATATTTTTATTTTAGAAAAAGAATTAAGGTTCCGCGGGAAAAATATTGAACCCATTTTGTACGGGTAAGTAACGGTGAGGGAAAACATCGTGAGGAAACCTGCACGTCTGAGGAAACTTGACTAGTTTTCGATAGATGTGTGAAGTCTGCTAACCCGCACTGGGCCAGCGTGGTGGACTATGGCCTGAATCCCCCTCGCATTGACGGGAGGCCCGTGCCCAGCAGTGGGACGTTAAAAGGGCTGTAGTAGTAGTAGTAGTAGTAGTCCGGGTAAGTAGAGCTACTAAATTTCGCGCGTAAGAAATTGCGGGCTCGGCTTGTATAATATAAGTTGATACACCATGTATTTAAAAAAGAAAACCTCCTGAATATTGCAATATCGATATATTAACGGTCGTTCAGGCGGAAAATAATCAGTGCCGCGGATATTTGGCGGGCCGTGTCAGATCGCTGGTCGGCCAAGAATGCGGCTACCGAATTATATATCCGTTAGATATTATGCTGTATGTTGTAATAAATAAGCTGGAACAGCGCTTAGGGAGCGTGTTGACGTCATGCGGCAGTTAATTCATCGATTTTCTGTGTGTTTTGACGAAAAAAAAAGTGTGAGTTGATGGCGCGACACGATATCTTTCTGCGTCTAATCTTAATATATATATTTCTACTGTACGTGTGTATGTCACTGAACTCCTCTTAAATGGCTGGACCGATTTGGATGAAATTTTGTGTGTATATTTCAATGTGTTCCTGGATGGTTTAGATACACAATTGGACCCGGTAGGTGGCGCTGCTTTCGTTTGTCATTATTTCTGAGGCGGTACGAAGTTCGCCCGGTCAGCTAGTCTATAGTAAAAATGTGCAGTTGCGGGTTTTTTTATGTAAAGTAATCACAGGATCTCCTTTATTGAGTATTATTTTAATAATTCACGCTCATCTCAGAAAAAGAAATTCCAAAAAAAAAAAAAAACAAAAAAATTGGTGTTAACATGATTATATATTTTTTTTTCTATTGTAAAAAGTTAAGCCCTGAGCAAATAGACGCGTCAGGATGTACAAATCTTTTTCCAATCCCAAAACGAACTGTATTAACTTATAAAAAAAGCACATTTTTCAATGAAATGTCATTACTGATGCGAAAGAATATATATTTTGTGTGTATGCGTCGGTTTTGCTGCAGGAATATTATACCCCTTTTAACGCCCCACTGCAGCGGGGTGATTTTCGTGCGATCGACATCCATCTCTATTAGACATATGTCGAATCGAAACGTCAAATTGGTCGCATTTTTTTCTTTGGTTCCGACATATCTCTAAATCTCTAATAGAGATTGATGTCTATCAAACGAAAATCGGGCCCCTGGGCACGAGCCTACCCTCAGTCCACCAGTGGTCCAATGCAAGTTAGCAGACTTCACACATCAATTGGGAACTAGTTAGTTTCCCTCGGACGTGCACGTTTTCCCACGTTTGCCTTCACCGCCACAGAAATGTAATATTTATGCATATTGTAACAGAGTACATTTTCAAAATACATCAAGACTCTCTCGCCCCGAGGCGTCGTTTTCAGAGCGTCATACCTATGTGTATAGTTGTACACTGTTGATCAGTATTAATTAGTTTTTGACCTAATTACCTAGGTAACTCTCAGTTGCCAGAGGTCGATCTATTTTGTCACACATTTCTACAGAAATGTTTATAGCACATCAAACGCTATTTATAATGATCTACCTAACTTTTACCGGTAGATTAAAGTTATCATAAATTTACGAGCCATTTGCAATGGCATTGCAGAACACTTGTATGCTAGATAATGCAATTATTGTAAATAGTATTCAGATGAAAAGAAAAGTTGATCGTATTTTTTTTTACTGTCTTTAAAAAGGAGGAGGTTCTGATGTCGATTGTCATCTACTCCAAATTTAATGAGTTATAAGGGTTTTTGTAGCTTTTTAGTGCACCTAGGGTTTTGAAGTATTTTTTTTATATTTGTTAAAAATATTTTTTGTCTAATAAATTTCGTATGTTTTACGCTCGCGTTAGAGATTTGTTTATTATGTCTATACCACTGAAATACCATGAGTAGTATTATATATTAGATCCTGTCTATGTTATCATCAAAACGGCTGCACCGATTTCCACCGATTTGTTTTCTTTGTGCGTTAGTTCATAGATTCGTTCTCAAGTTATTAACCGTGCTAACCAAATACATAGCTTACATTTCCTTGGTGTTTATTTACGGTCGTTACTTAAAGCACTGAGGAAAATTAAAGCAACCATAGAGTTCTTGCCCATTCTTTCCATAGGAAATGCATTACGAATGGGTGGTAGAGTCTAGATTATTAAAATTTTGGATATTGACGATTAATAAGTACTTATATTGGATTACATGAATAAAACTGAAACATACCGATCGCCTATCCAATTCTCAACCTCGCTAACCGACGGTAACCGCGTCACAACCACCTACATTCAATTCTAAATACAACTACACAAGTATCATAATCGTTCGCACACAATTTATAAGATCGCTAGGGGTTGGCCGACTCTAAAAATAATTTTAAAATTTTCTGGCTCAAACATCATTTTATAATATGATTAAAAAAAACGTTAATAAATCCTAATTTATGTACTATCAAATGACCACAAGTGTTATGAGCGCTAGAAATAAACTGGCATGACACGGAATGTAAAACATCGGGAAATTTTACATATTTATAATATTTAAAACAAGATGCGTTCCATCCGTTATCTTTATCACGTTTATCACCCATTTTTATTTGTCGGAATTTAGCAACCCTAATTATTTTCACCTCCAACAAATATCATTATATTTTAGCCAATGTATACAAAAACTAATTATATTCTAAAACCTTCCTCGAGAACCACTCTATCTATTGGTGAAAACAGCATGATTATCGGTGCAGTAATTTTTGAGTTTATCGCAAACAGACAGCCAGACGCGACGGAGGACTTTGTTTTATAATATGTAGTGATGTGTATTTATTGAATTTTTCCTTAAATACACACTTTAGTCGCAGGTAGAACCATTCCTCATCTTATTGCATTAAATTTTATAACTTCACCGATTCCATAAAAAAAAAAAGATACTACGTTCGGATTAGTTCATTTATTTATAAAAAATTTGCTTAGCTTCAAAACTACTAACAATATCGGTGTAGTATCATGACGGTTTTACAGTGTCTAAAAAAATCTAGCTAGACATTAGACATTGTCACCTTGAAACCATTAGACTAGTCATGTGCTACCATTGATCAATGATGTTGTTTTTATACCCTAAAAATGAAGGTATATTCATACGGCAATTATGTTAATATACTTAAGGTTCAGGTATTCTGCCATGAATGTATCAATCGTTTAAACTGTCTGCTTATCCTAGTCACGATAACGCGTAAAGATATAAGTATGGGTACGAGTAGGTAATCAATCAGGATAGAGTTATAATTAAGTAGTGACTAAGTTAACTTATTTCTAAGGTTTAATTAAATATCTCTTGTTAGTTATTTAGTAGCTCAGTTTTCATTATTTTGCATGGACTGGTTTTTTTTTTAATATTAAATTAGAAAACTTTATTTTTATTATTCCATGATATCTTATATGTATAGGACGTCCTTATTTTTCTATTTTTAGATGTCATTAGTATCAAATTAAAGATATATCAATAAATTAATGGTTTGAAAAGTATCATTCTACGGCCGCGTAGCAAGCGCGTAGCACTTTCGTAGCACGATCGCACCAACACTTCGACACAAATAATAATCGAAAAAAAAAAGAATTATTTAAAAAATAATTTAAAAATCCGTACTGTAGCCATTACAACATCGACCGTGAAAATTACCACTGAAAGACACTACACTTCACAGAGAGGCAACTGAAAATGATGGAGATATCTCCAGTGCGATGTGTATCGCAGTACGCGCGCCGTGAGACTATACCCGCCGCGGTCTCAACAACCACGCTAATATTACTGATATATATTAAAACACTAATTATGTACATATTCCGAGATATTCTTGCGATTATAAATCGCGGTATAATCCCACATGTGCTGTCTTCTTTGTCTGTTTACGTCGCTAAGGGATCGACAGTTTAATTTAAATAACTTTGTATAAATATATATTTACTTGTGGTAGCCGAGAGGTCAAACGCACGCCTTGCAAATCAAAGTGTGCAGGTTCAAACCCCGGCTCGCACCTCTGGGTTTATGTGCGAATCTCATTTTCATCCGTGATTACCAGTTGCTATGAAAAGGTGAAGGAAAAAATCGTGAGGAAACCTGCACGTCTATAGAAAGGCGTTTGAAGTTCACCAACCCGCACTGGGCCAGCGTGGTGGACTATAGCCCAAAAATCTCCCTCGTATTGAGGGAGAATGTGCCCGGTATAATGGCAATAGGCTCGCCCCCTATTACATTGGGACCAAAAATACATCGGCGAAGTGTGGGCGCACTACAGTGCACCTCTGCCTACCCCTTCGGGGAATACAGGCGTGATGATGTATTTTTGATGATGATGTATATATTAACTTTTTTTTAAATAAACATCAGGACGTCTGTATTCCACGAGGGGGTGGGCAGAAGTGCACTACAGTGCACCCACACTTCGCCGATGTAT
Organism: Ptilodon capucinus; assembly: GCA_914767695.1. Classification (NCBI taxonomy): domain Eukaryota; kingdom Metazoa; phylum Arthropoda; class Insecta; order Lepidoptera; family Notodontidae; genus Ptilodon; species Ptilodon capucinus. Next base: position 6,888,148 of record OU611831.1, read on the forward strand.
TTTCGTCTCATTGTAATAGGGGGCGAGCCAATCAATCTAAGGGCTAGCTCAATGCAGGTTGGCGGACTCTACATACGCTTCCTTACGGCCATATTTTGTATTACTTTCAGCTTAAAAAAAATATCTCCAGACAACACATACTTATCGTATGATTCTAAACTAAGTAAAGCTTGTACTGTGGGGACCATAAAATGGACTGGGGGACGCCCAGTTAGACTCAGACCAGGGTAAATTCTGAAAATGAAATTTCCGACATTCTATTTATTTCCGGTGACCAGTGACCAAGCCGTTGTCCATGACGTTTTGTTGAAGAATAATCTTTTTCAACTTGTTAATACAGTTCATTCTGATATTGGGAAATCTTGCGTCTTCTCACATCTGTCTGTTTGATGCCTTATATCTTGTAATTGCATTGCGCATCTCGTAAATAAGGAAGCGTTGAAGCAATTTAACAAAATCCATAATTATACTGAAGGTCACTGTCCAGTGAGTCACGTCACTCGTAAAGGTCAGGTCACACACACGGCCACTTCAAAGTGACACCGATATTTTGAAACTTTCCGTTTAATAACCGTTTCTTGCCAAATTGAGATTATTTTGAATGGTTTATTAGCAACGGTAAGCTGCTCTATGTATAAATTTGCATACAATTTCGTTTTTATTTGTTTTTAGGGTTGCGTACCCAAAGGGTCTGTCTGTCCGTCCGTCACCAGGCTGTATCTCATGAACCGTGATAGGTAGACAGTTGAAAATTTCACAGATGATGTTTTTTTTTCTTGCCGCTATAACAACAAATACTAAAAAAAAACCGAATAAAATGAATATTTAAGGTGGCTCCCATACAACAAACGTGAGTTTTTTTCTCGTTTTTGTTCGATATTAATAACGGCAACAGGTAGATACGATTTTCAGGCGATTTATATTTATACTAGCAGACCCGGCGAACTTCGTACCGCCTTAGAATTAGTGCCATACGAAAGCAGCGCCACCTACCGGGTCTAATTGTGAATCTAAACCAGCCAGGGTGCCACCCAAACGCATACAAAAATAATCATTCAAATCGGTCCAGCCGTTTAGGAGGAGTTCAGTGACATACACACGTACAGTAATTATATATATAAAGATATAATTGTTTGCAATAAGCTAGGTGACTTATATTTGCATACTGTGAATCATACCGCAATACGAATATAGATTTGCAAGATCAACAAGTACGCTTTAACGTAATTGTACCTAATAATATCTCAAGAAAAACATATTGGGAACTATTTACGCCGCTACAGAGATTGAACGGAGTAATTTTCATTACATTTAATGACACCCAATTTGATAGTTTGAGTCACTGTTCTATGCAAATTTCTTAAATACAAATAAATGAAATTAAAGTGACTGTTTCTAATGTAACAGCTGTTCAGTGTGTATGTGTAAGGATTCAAAATAGGTATACTAACCAGCTAAATGTAGGATTTCTTGCATTATCTACACGTATATTATTATTACAAGCTTTATATTAACTTGCAATGTATGTGCGGGTGGAATCTTGCAACTGAATTTTAAATCAGTTATCTTTAACCGATTGAGCTGAAATTTGGTATACACGCTTATTTTGGATGACAATGCATGCTTAGCTATGCGACGTCATTCTAATTCCAATATGGCGGATCATACAAGATGGCGGAATAGTCATTTTTTCTGCACTACCACAGTATGGGTATCAAATGAAAGGGCTTGCTGAGAACATGGAAACTAAGGGTTATTAGATAAAAGCTTGTTTTTAAAAAGTTTTTTTACCACTTTAAAGAAAATCTTTCGGAATTATTTTTAATATGTTATCGCAGAAAATTTACTTGTTTCGATAAAAGGAAGTTGTCAATAGATTATAATGAAATTCAATCATTTATCATATACTACACAATGTGTTTTAGTATGGGTAAACAAGCATGCAACCTTTCCCCATGAACAGTAAATGAAATATATTAATAGTATACCAAATTTCAGGTCAATCAGTTAAAGATAAGTAATTTAAAATTCAGTTGCAAGATTCCACCTGGACATACATACTTTGCAAGCTAATATAAAGCTTGTAAAAAAGGCACATATTACGCCGAGTGCTAATCGGTTTAAAGCTCTCGAAAATCTTCGTATATATTAAACATAATCACTTCATTACTCAGCGCACGCGATGCACCACATTTCTTATCCACAAAACGACGTACAAAAGATCCGTGAAAAGCCCTGGACACACTGTGACGTCGACGGTCGCGCGTCAAAATGTTTGGCAATACCAAAACGAACTCTGTGTTAACATGCATAAAGATTAAATTTCTGTCGTAAAAGCCACGCTACCAAGCGACAAAATTGTCAGTGCCATTTCGTTGTAGAATATTTTTTTTCTATAGAAAAAAAAGCAAAATGAATGAGCAAAATGACTTATAAGTCAATACAGTTCATTTTGCTATTGCGACAAACATATTCCACAACGAAAATGATCAGTATTGACTCATGCTTAAAGTTTATTGTTCAATGAAATTACATTTAAAGCGCGAACGAATTCAGACGCGCTTCGATGTGGTTTATACTACATATAAAATACATCATCATCATCACGCCTGTATTCCCCGAAGGGGTAGGCAGAGGTGTACTGCAGTGCGCCCACACTTCGCCGATGTATTTTGGTCCCAATGTAATAGGGGGCGAGCCTATTGCCATTATACCGGGCACATTCCCCGTCAATACAAGGGAGATTTGGGCCATAGTCCACCACGCTGGCCCAGTGCGGATTGGTGAACTTCACACGCTATAGAAAGCTATAGACGTACAGGTTTCCTCACGATGTTTACCTTCACCGTTCAGCAAGTGGTAATCATTGTTGAAAATGATATTCGCACATGAAAATTATCTCAGAGGTGCGGGCCTGGGATTTGAACGTAAGGGGTGCACCTTACGTTCAAGGCGGGCGTTCTTGCCCGCAAGGCTACCACTGCTGTTTTACACTACATAAATTCAATATTAATGTACAAGGTTAGTTTAGGTATCGGAAAAATAAATTACGCGTGTCTTTCAACGTCCCAGTGTGTGGCGGGCTTTATATAACACATCTTGTAAAATCACTTTAGTCCAAAAATATTTATCCAAATGCACACGAGCAATACTGCCGTTGTGTTTGGCTCGCGACGCAAGAGCACTTAAACATCATATTTTGTTTCAAAATAACAATGCAAAGATGTTTGTATGAAGAGAGGGACGTCGGGGCGATAACCTCGCCATAAAACTATACCATATTCAATGATACTATGGAGAGTAGAAGTAATGTAAAGGAGAACAATCTCGGGAAAAAAATATTGAAAAAAGTGTCCGTCGAAATGCATTAAATAATAGTTCAAAAACCTTTCACTATGGCGCTGGTGTCGACAAAGGTAATATATCGACGCCCTCTGAAATCAGTCGGTATGCGCTATTATGGACTTTTTGCTGTTATGCCTGATTCTGAATCAGCGATTTTTCTGATTACCGGTTTATTCCCGGGGGGCGTCGATATACCCTTTGACGACACCAGCGCCACTCTGGAAAGTTTTTGAACTATTATTAAATACTTTTCGATGGACACTTTTTCAATACACAGATGACTCTCCTTTACTTCTACACTCCATAAATGATACCAGAAACTATGGGTACCCAAATGTATCAAAAAGGCTTCCAAAATGAATTGCACCCATCGAGATATATGACAGAGATCGACTCCGCCCTGCGGCAAATTATTCTGACGTTTATTCGCCATTGCAGTTGCCCTACGTAGTTGCCGGATCAAGTAAGTACGTAAGGTTCGGCCCTGATGCCCGGGGCCCAAAACAACGGGCTACCCTTGGGGTCGTGAGCGTCTGGGGTGTGGGCCCCGGACACTCTTAAGTAGACGACGACCCTGAGGAGGACGGCGGTGAGAGGTGGTCTCTCACCGCCGTATGCACTGCGAGGGTGCAGGGGGGAGCAAACATCTGCTCCCCCCGGGACGAGTTCCTGGGCATTAAAGCTCGGGAGCGAGGCACAGAGGGACACCAGTGCGTTCCGATAGGAGATCCCGGAGTCCCCCTAACGTGTCGAAGACGGCCACCGAGGGGGTTTTAGTGGGTAAGAATCCCACATATCCCAGTCGTCTCCCACACAGAAGACTGGGAATCTTTGTGAACATTTTCTCCCCGTCAACAAAAAAAGGTTAGTAAGGTTACTACAAACTACAATGACGGATTCAACAAAAAACAGCTGCTTTAATATAACCGATTAATTAATCTCCATCGTGTCTTCGCCACAACGTTGACATTGGCAAAATCACATTGGACCAGACTCAATGGAAAAGGCCATTAAACAAAACAAAAGAAAGACAGATGTCAGATAAGCGTCACAAAAAGTCCCACAGAGCCATACTCAGGGCGGAGTCGACATGAGTTCTCTAGTTACTCTATGATTGCACCGGAAAGTGTCATTGTTGCTACGATACATACATCATCACGGCTGTACTCCCGGAAATGGTAGGCAAAAGTGCACTGCAGTGTGCCCACGCTTCGCCGATGTATTTTGGTCCCAATGTAATAGGGGGCGAGCCTATTGCCATTATACCGGGAGATTTTTGGGCCATAGTCCACCACGCTGGCCCAGTGCGAGTTGGTGTACTTCACACACCTTTCCATGTACGTACAGGTGTCTTCACGATGTTTTCCTTCACCGTTAAATACCCGTGCATACTAAAAATTCCTCAAGAAATCCTCTCTTCGTAAATTATCGCGGCGTAGCTCTTCGGATGAAGTCGATCCAGAATATTAATTGATGTGCTCATTTAGAATTGGATACATTTGGGTCATATCCAAAACGGTGGAAGATCTTTCGTTTTAAACCTTGTTACTTCCTTACCTACCTACCTAAGACATGTACCGACTTTCTGCAAGGTGTTCACAATCAACTATGGCCGCGACTCACGCGTGGGTTTATAGAACCCTAATTATTTTTCTTGAATAATTTTATTTTATTTGTTATTTTTATTTTATTTAGGATAAAAAACAATTGTACAATAAGCAGAGATAAATAAAATGTACAATGTATGATTTAAGTAAATGTACAACCAGCATCTTTATCCACATATTACTAGATGCAGAGAGAAAGAAAAAAACCGGCCAAGTGCGAGTCGGACTCGCGCACGGAGGGTTCCGTACCATTATCTATAAAAACGGCAAAAAAATCACGTCTGTTGTATGGGAGCCCCCTTAAATATTCGTTGTATTCTGTTTTTTAGTATTTGTTGTTATAGCGGCAACAGAAATACATCATCTGTGAAAATTTCAACTCTCTAGCTATCACGGTTCATGAGATACAGCCTGGTGACAGACGGACGGACGGACAGCGAAGTCTCAGTAATAGGGTTCCCGTTTTAGCCTTTGGGTACGGAATCCTAAAAAATATATAAATAGGATAGGAAATAAGATAGATAATATAAACTAAAAGAAAATGTTATTAGAGTAGGTACAGTTAACCCAATCAGCATTTGAAATGTAGGTACATGAGACTAATGTACAAGCTATATAATATAAGCCAAAGTTACTCCATATATCTGTCAGTCAAAGTTTCGTCAGTATCGGTCGCGCCGTTTTGAGGATTTGTAAGAAGATATGAATAAAACTAAAGTTACTCGTTATAACATCAGCTATCTGCCCCTGAAAGACCCGTCAGCGGTTCAGCCGTTTGGGAGTTTACCCGTAAGAAACAGAGAGGCAGATATATAAAAAAAATGCGTTTTCAATATTGGTACCTTGTATACCTACTTTCATATGCATTTAGTAAAAAGCTGGTATTTACCAACCAACATACACTCCAATTGTATTTATTTTTATGTATGTATTTTCGTTATAAGTGCACTGTATATGAACTTTCATAAAATAAATAGTAGACAGCTGTTATTAACCGACTTCAAAAAGGAGGGGGTTCTCATTTTGATATTACAAACAGACACCTCAATTTTATTTATTTGTATATATGTACATCACAAGATGTTATCACGTTATTAATCATTCAAAGTTTCCGTCGATGTAACCATGGACCACTTGATCTATGAAATAACTTCATCAGTCACTTTAAGCCCCCTACACAGTACCAAAACGAACTCTGTTTCAATACGCATAAATATCAAATTTCTGTCGCAAACTCCACGCACCCACGCGTCAAAACTCGCTCCCTCTCAGTGTCATTTCGTTGTAGAATGAACTTTTTGCGTTTGTCAATACAGTTCGTATTGATATGGCAAAATACGCGCAAGAGTTGGCGCCCCAGTGTGCCTTAAAAGTGCCTTCAACAAATCACATTACTCCCATTTTGACGTATTAACAAATCTAAACATCGCTAAGTAGTACTTACAGAGACGATAATACCGCTTTGTAGCCTTGATTTAGACGCCAATGACGGCACCGCCGTCACTGCTAGCCGTCAAATTCCGCAGTTCAAAGGACTGCAATCTTTTAGAGTAATAGCTAGTGCTGTTTATTACTCTCACGGACTGGACACACTACTCGGCCGACGGAATTCGCTTAATTTTAGTTTGAATATGTACTCTACTTCTATATACATAGAGATTGAATGGTTATGGCAACATACATTCAACCACGCGACTAAATTCGCGGTGTGACTTTTACCACAGAAATTCAACCTTTATGTATACTGGTACAGAGTTAGTTTTGGTACTAGCAAAATTTTCAAGCACGAGATTTTAAGTAGTGGTAGCCGAGTGGTCGAACGCACGCTTTGCAATCAAAGTGCGCAGGTTCTATCCCCGGCTCGCACCTCTGGGTTCCATGTGCGAATCTCATTTTCATCTGAGATTATCACTTGCTAAGAAACGGTGACGGAAAACATCGTGAGGAAACCTGTGTGCCCGGTATAATGGCAATAGGCTCGCCCCCTATTACATTGGGACCAAAATACATCGGCGAAGTGTGGGCGCACTGCAGTGCACCTCTGCCTACCCCTTCGGGGAATACAGGCGTGATGATGATGATGAGATTTTAACTCTTGTTTTCCTCTAGTGTTTTAAGCATAGTGTAATAGCTACTTACATTATTTACTAGCGGCCGGTCCAGGCTTCGCATGGATGGGGATTTTTTTTAAACATATTGGGATAAATAAAAATAGCCTATGTTACTCAGTAATAATGTAGCTGTCAAACGGCAAAATAATTTATAAAATCGGTCCAGTAGTTTTTACGTTTATTCGTTACATACAAAAATACAAATGTTTCCTCTTTATAATATTATTATATTATATATTATATTATACTAGCTGTGCCCGCGACTTCGCCCGGGTATTATGTTTTTCGCGGAACCCTAATGCTTTTTCTAAAATTAAAGTAGCCTAAGTTACGCCTTGGAACGTCAGCTATCTGTCAGTGAAAGTCCGATTGAAATCGGTTCAGCCGTTTAGAAGTTTTCCTCAAACAAACAGACAGACAGACAGACAGACAAAACAATTAAAAATTGCGTTTTCGTTATAGGTATCGTATATACTTTCATACGCATTTGATAAAAAAGTGTTATTTTGATATTACAAACAGACACTCCAATTTTATTTATTTGTATGTAGTATGTATGTATAGATAATATAGTATAGGTATAGATATAGATAGCTTCGCGTGAGTAAAATTTCAGACTTCTGAATCATATATATATAGGGATTCATATTAGCTTAGTAACTATTATAATCTCATGTAACCCACACTTTAATACGACACTGCCGAAATATTCCCGTTGGCAACTCACGTGTCGCGTCGACGCGACGCTAAAATATCGTTCAAACGCAATAAAAACACGTAATTTGGCGTAACATGTATTAAATATAAAAATAAGCGTATAATATAACGTTTGCCGGATATATATATCGATATATATTTCTGGTATTTGGTAGACTGAACACAGGCGTTGGCCCACACGCGTCAATATGTTTGCCAATAACAAAACAAACTCTGTGTCAATATGCATAAAGGTTATATTTCTGTAGTAAAAGCCACGCATCTACGCGACAAAATTCGCTCGCGCTGTCAGTGTGGTTTCGTTGTAGAATGGACTTTTTCGCTGTGTTAAGACAGTTCAGTTTGCTATGGCAAAAAAAAAAACGGCCAAGTGCGAGTCGGACTCGCGCACGAAGGGTTCCGTACCATTATCTTTAAAATTGGCAAAAAAAACACGTTTGTTTTATGAAAACCCTCTTAAATATTTATTTTATTACAATTTTTTAGTATTTGTTGTTATAGCGGCAACAGAAATACATCATCTGTGAAAATTTTAACTCTCTAACTATCACGGTTCATGAGATAGAGGCTGGTGACAGACGGACGGACAGCGAGGTCTTAGTAATAGGGTTCCCGTTTTACCCTTTGGGTACGGAACCCTAAAAAAATACGAGCATTGGCGCCTTAGTGTGCGAGAGGCCTAATAATGGTAGAGACGGTTCAGCCTTGGGCTAATTAGATCGTCTGGATTGCTGAAATCATTAGAGATGTAAGGCACGAAATTGTATTAAGAATAAAGACTACTCCATTAATTTATTGTCTAAGATTATATTTAATATCTTCATAAGAGTAGTCTATGTATTTTTTTTTCCAACGACAATCTGACTTAGTAGTTTTAAACATAGGCTTACTACGATAAGTGGTTGCGTGGGCTTTCTACAACAAGTGGGTTCGATTTCCGTCAGTGGCAAATTTCGGAAATTCGGAATTTCGGAATTTTATCTGATCTGTGGTGTTAGCATGCATGTCAAGACAAGACCTCTGTCACGGATTGGCTCGGTCGCTCTCTGTCTTATTTCATACGAGATAAAGAGATATAAAAACATATTCTGTGACATAAGTCTAGTCTAGACTAGACCTAGACTTAGACAATCTGACGTACGCAAAAGTCAAAGTCACACACAAAATTGGACACGTGAAACTGTCAAATTTTAGGAAAAGCTCCCCTATACCAAGAGATACTATGACAGTTTTTGTTTTTTTAAGGGAAATCCATGCAATTTGTCTCTAAATCTACCCCCCTTACCACCACCTGTCTTGCAGCAATATATTTTAATATTAATTTTTTTACAGTTATCACAGAACAGCAGTGGTCGCCGAGTGGTTGAACGCACGCCTTGCAATCAAAATGTGCAGGTTCAAACCCCGGCACGCACCTACGGTTTCATGTGCAAATCCCATTTTCATCCGAGATTACCACTTGTTATGAAACGGTAAAGGAAAACATCGTGAGGAAATCTGCACGTCTATAGAAAGGCGTGTGAAGTCCAACAACCCTCACTGGGCCAGCGTGGTGGACTATAGCCCAAACCTCCCTCGTATTGAGGCAGAATGTGCCCGGTATAATGGCAATAGGCTCGCCCACTATTACATTGGGACCAAAATACATCGGCGAAGTGTGGGCGCACTGCAGTGCACCTCTGCCTACCCCTTCGGGGAATAGAGGCGTGATGATGATGTTTGTATGTATCACGGAACAAAATTAGCTAAAAACTTAGTTACTATTGAATTGCTATGGCCTCTGCTATCAATATAAGATCAAAGTTCCTTTACTAACATTATTTCAGCGACTGTTCCAACAAAATGCCTGTCCTATGACTGATAACATAAATAATATGACTAAACTGCATCTTAATAGTACTTACTAAGTCGCCGAGAGTGATGCCAATTTATAAAATCCTGCAATCTGGAACGGCATTGGGTGGAGACGCAAACTTTGACATTTATAAATACATCGTCACGCCTGTATTCTTCGAAGGGGTAGGCAGATATGCACTCGCGGATTTATCTCAGTCCCAATGATAGGGGGCGAGCCTATTGCCATTATACCGGGCACATTCCCCCTCAATACGAAGGAGATTTTACTTATAGCTAGTTAGTTCAGTGCAGGGTAATGAACTGATGCCTTACTATAGATGTGCGAGTTTGCTTTCGTGGATTCGAGACCGAGTTGGTCGCAGGAAGAAATCGTGGCTCCGCAACATACGGGAGTGGACTGGAATCTCCAATTCAGTCCAATTATTTCGTCTTGCATAGGACAGGACCAATTTTCAGAAGTTGATAGCCAACCTTCACTAGTTGGAGAGGCACTCGAAGAAGAGAAACGAGTTTGCTCGATGTTTTCCTTCAGCGTTTGACATAAAATAAAGATATAAATTATGAAATTCTCAATATCAGAACGTACAGGGAGGCAAAAGACCTGGCAGAAAGAGAAGAATACTGGAAAAATGTCCACTGAAGAGAGATTAAGATGAAGAAAAAAAAGGAAATGTTTCTTCTACTTTTAATTGAAATATGATAACAGTTATCAGTGAAGGAAAACATCGTGAGGAAACCTGCGCGTCTATAGAAAGGCGTGTGAAGTTCACCAACTCGCATTGTGCCAGCGTGGTGGACTAAAGCCCAAATCTCCCTCATGTTGAGGAGGAATGTGCCCGGTATAATGGCAATAGGCTCGCCCGCTATTACATTGGGACCAAAATACATCGGCGAAGTGTGAGTGCACGCACCTCTGCCTACCCCTTCGGGGAATACAGGCGTGGTGATGATACAGTCTCTCCTTGTACTTCAGCCCGCGTCGAGTGGCACCCCATTAAATCGTATAATTATAATATTCAATGATAGGTATAGCTTCTACTGACATTTGGCACTGTATCAGAATGTTTGGAAAAGTGAGAAATTCTCAATGTGTCGCAAGATGAGTCACTGGACGCCGTCGACGATATGATTAAAAAATAAATACCATCACGCATTACTCCCACAAAAGTGGTCAGCACAGAATCAGTTTTTTTATGCATAGTAATCAAACCCCAGCTCGCACCTCGAGTTTTATATGCGAATCTCATTGTCATCCGAGATTATCACCTTGTTAAGAAACGGTGAAGGAAAACATCGTGAGGAAACCTGCACGTCTGATGGCACCTGTCTAGTTCTTAATTGATGTGTGAAGACGACCAAACCGCACCTAGCCAGCGTGGTGGACTATGGCCCGAATCCCGCTCGCATTGAAGGGAGGCCCGTGACCAGCAGTGGGACGTTAAATGGGGCTATAGTAATAAAAAATATAAACAAATACGGCTACTTATGAATCGTCAATAAACAAAAAATAAAATTAGTATCTCTACCCAATGGTAGAGATAATATTAAAAAATAGTATGTAGAGAGTGACAGAGACAATTCTCTTTCACTCTCTACATACTATTTTTTGATAGGGAGCAAGCCTTTGGCTTATTCTTGATTACAACTATTGATGAGGTGTATAATACTTCTTTCTTACTCTATGGTAAAGCCAATAAGAAAACGAACTCTATCAACTCATAGTAAAAGCTCTTTTTCCAACGAAATTGTATCGATGTACTCGAGCAATTTTGACGCAGCAGGGTCGTGTCAAAATCAATCGTATGCATATTGATCATAGAGTAACTAGAGTACCCATAACGACTCTACTCTTCGTATGGCTCTCCGGTAATTATTCCGCCATTGTTGTTATCTCATGTACCCGTAGTATACGGCAACTATATGGGCAAACATCAATGGCGGAGTTAGATATACCAGAAAAAATTACCGCAGCGCGGTCTCGATATGCCATCTCAGAGATCAGAGTACATTTTATAGTAGTTTATTTCCACAAGACGGCACTGGAAAGTGTACTTCTGAAGACAAACATTGAGAGCATGTAAAGCAAGCGCCCCCACGAAGTCGCCGCCGACGCCATGGCTCGTCCGTGTAAACTAGGAAGCACGTTTGCTACGTCACTGCGCCACTCAGCAAATCTTAGTACAGCACGTGTAGATTGTGATGCATGGGCAGCAGCAGCCTCCGCAGCAACCGCCACCACAGCAAGGTCCTAAGGAAGTCAAGCTAATTCGCTCGCTCTAATGGCTACGGCGTTGACTCGCGGTGCCAATAATTTCTATATCATTTTTAAAAGCTTTTTCAGTAGTACATAGTTAATGTTTATTAGCACGAGACATCCAGTAAATAGCGCGCATCGCCTGTAAATGTTGGCTTGTATTTCGGTATGGGTAATGAGGGATGACCGGTTCTCATGACAAGCAGCTTCAATACGGTCGAGTAGATTTGAGTTTTATCTTTTTCAACTGTCAGATTTGTCGAGGTAATGACGTCACACCGAGGGCCCCGAGTCCCTTAACTCTGTGGTTGTGGGGTTGCTATGACCTAATTTTTTAGGGTTCCGTACCCAAAGGGTAAAACGGGAACCCTATTACTGAGACTTCGCTGTCCGTTCGTCCGTTCGTCCGTTCGTCCGTCCGTCCGTCCGTCCGTCCGTCTGTCACCAGGCTGTATCTCACGAACCGTGATAGTTAGAGGGTTGAAATTTTCACAGATGATGTATTTATATTGCGGCTATAACAACAAATACTAAAAAACAGAATAAAATAATTATTTAAGGGGGCTCCCATACAACAAACGTGATTTTTTGCCGTTTTTATAAATAATGGTACGGAACCCTTCGTGCGCGAGTCCGACTCGCACTTGGCCGGTTTTTAATACTTCAAAACATCTTTTATCAATGATATCTAGAATATGACTGTCCAATGCAGGGGTTCCTAAACTTTACGGAGTACCGAACAGTAACCTGATACCTTTTATTTTATGGAACCCCATATCTAAAGATTACAAATCAACACTGAAATTTATATAAGAACATTTTTAAGTGGTATTATTACCTTAATGGAATAAGATGAGGAATGGCTTCACCTGCGACTAGCGCGGGTATTTCGCCAATGTCAAGTAATTAATAACAAGGACAAATTCATAAATAAAAATGAATGATGACAGTCATAAAGATGGCGGATGAATCTGAACAATTATTCCTATAGTATGTTCATGAGAGAATTTAGAATTTCTTTATGATGGTGTGACAAATATAAAATATATAGATAAGTAAGAACGTAGAGGTTTATTATAACGTATCTGCCTATATTACGTTTCTAGACACCTGTTCCCATAAAATATAAATTATTTGCGTCACGAACACTTAATAAATAGATGTATTAAACATAAATTTCGCGCTAATGTTCACTTTTTTTTCGGTCTTCGGAATTATTTATGTAATGAAGGGTCACGTCTTTGAAATTTATTTAAACTTCATTAATGTTGGTGTTTTAAAACGTTGCAACATATTAGGAATGTGTTAAGTGCTTTAATTTTAAAGGACAAACTCTTTTGGTGATAATATTAAGTGCCTACGCACTATGTGTCCAGGTATTTAAAAAAATAAGTAGAGAAGTGTTGGTGTACCTAATGATCAACGAACTCTAGAATCTATCATACAAAATAAATATAAAACCTTGTGCGCAAGTCAAACTTATTTCATATACATTTTTTAAAAATCAAATTTAAAAAAAAACCAGACCGGCATAAATTTTTCACTCATAAAATGTATTTTTTTTTAAACCGCCATCTAGCGTGTATCTTTTGAACTTCAAGTAGTTCCCAGGCAGCGGACATTGGGACGAGCAATTCACATTTACTTCTAGGTCAGGCAATAATTCAGAGATGGCGCTTTAGTAAACAGAACACGTTAAAATCTCTATAACTCCATAGAAAAATACAAATATAAAATGTAGCTTAACAAATAAAACCCAAACTAAGGACGTTACAACAGGCAATAGAAGGACAAGATACGTTTACAAAACGCCAATAAAAGACATAGATTAAAATAGGTGAAAACAAAAACCAAGAAGAAAATATCAGTCTAAAAGTCCAGTAACTGACTGTTTTATGCATTCAATTGATCATACAAACTATCATACCTATAACTAGTCTCCTGATATCGCTATGACGGAACCACGGATGGTAAAAGTCTGGAAACGGCATCACAATGTTAATTCAAACAAATAATGGACTTTTCAGACTTTTTTTTCTATCGATTTCGGTCAAAATTACTTGACTGTTTTATCCGAACATGTTCGATACTTGTCGTGCACTCTGTGCTTAAGTTGGACGAGGTACAAAAGCTTAGCATGAACGTGTAGACATAAGTTTCATCTCTTTTAGATTGAGATTTTACGAGAAAATGCCGTCACTTCGAGCTTTTTTTACTGGAAATGGCTCGGTGTCACGTCATTTTCTCGACGAATCTAATAGTTGAAAGGAATAAAACCTACCTTAACATTAGAAGCAACTTTATCATCTATCGTGCGAGTTCATCTGCTAGGACCAGATACCTCATCCATTGCTTTTTAAGCTACTTACTAGGATTTTAACGAACCATACCTTCTAGGAACTGCCTGGTGGGTAATCGTAAGGAGACTTTGAGTGAGGAGGCGTACGCCGAGTCGATGTACCACTGCGGATCTTGCTTCTCCCCCAGCCTACCGGAGTTGCCTCTGAAATAGAGATGAATGTATATGATTAACAATCCGTATTAAACAAAAACTAATAATCCACCTAAATGAAAACTCTTAAAACAGCCGTACACAATTACATCATCCACGTAAATAAAAATGATCATAATAAATATAAAAATGTTCATAAAATGAAAACTACTGGGCCAAACTATGTTAAATTTTTATGGGACCAAATAGAATCTATTCCGCATCAAACAAAAGAAAAAGACGGGGCAAGACCCTTCATGAACAGTAAATTTCTGAATCAGACATGTAATGGTTACAGACATTGCTTATGAATCGAAAAAATATAGGTCTCTACTTATTTGCAATGAATTTGCTATGGCAAATATGGAAATTCCTGGGCAAGAATGGTTATTCTTTTCAAATATAATTAAATCTTCTTTATATTTCTGTCTAACTTAAACTGATAAGGTGTTAAGTCATTAGTTTGTAAATACGACAAACTGAATTCAACTTGTTGTATCAGGCGTTGTAGGAGAAACAAATCTAGATAATTAGAGTATACAATTCGACTCTACAGTACCCAATAGCACTCTAGTAAAAATATTGCTAAATCTGCGATCATACAGTTGGATTAATATGCTAATTGCAACACACCTTTTCCAAGCAATGCAATCGAGACAAAAGCTTCATTTCAGTTTTTTAAAGGTATCTATCATATCTAGCTGATAATTTTGCCAACGGTGGAGTTATGTTATTACGATAGTTACTAGGTTATGTTATTACCAGTCAAAGACGAAATAACATGTTTATGTGCCGTAGTTTTTCTCATTTGATTGTTTCTTGTTTTCAATGAATCGTAAGAGTATGAAAAACAAAGGATCTGGAGATTTCAAGCAAGCCAGTCCTAAGCTCTTTTTCACTGTTCCCTATATCATGCAGAATTAGACTATTGCCTGTTTTCACTCCATCATAAAGATACAGTAACGCGATGCTAACATACCTATTATGCAGTTAATAGCCGCAGTAGTATTAATATTTCAGCATCACGCGTAGGCAAGTACCTATTCGTGAAAAAGAGGTCTCCACCATAATAGCGATACCTATGCTTTCTTGCCCATTCTTCTCCATAGGAAGTGCATTTCGAATGGGTGGTAGGGATACTATTATTATTATTTATTGACGATTCATAAGTGCCTGTATTAGATTACATGAATAAAAAAAAATCTGATTCTGATTTTACAACTCTTCGGGACGTCGTTAAGTTTATCAGAGAAGCAAGCTTCTCGCCTTCAATACCAGTTGAACCCAACTAACTCAACCAATGAAGCGTAACCCATAAGTTACTAGATGTAATTCAAGAAGTTATTTTTGTCACGTTTAAAAAAAGACATTTCTGTTTACGACTTATGAAGTGTATTAGCGTCCATGTGGTGTTTAAAACTAATTAACAAAGTAATGGTTACTTAAATGAGTCTGGGAGGAACTAATACAAAATATAATGCAGCTTTATGTACCCACATATATAAGACAATTCTTTTTATGTGAGCAAAATATTCATTGGCGTAAAAATCATAAGATATCGTATTTAACATTTAGCTACCAAAGGTCACAATCCATTGGACAATTCTGACACCTTCGAAATGAAATTAATCAGGCTAATATAATGCTGTGTCAACTAAGGAACTTGTTTCGTTTTGAGGGTAGGAAATGACAATTTTATGGGGTTTTTTTTTTAATTGACCGTTTACAATATTGAATCCTAAGATCTCGTATCCTACACAAGCATATACGAATAAAAAAGCTTAAAAAAAATGTTTAATTACTAATAAAATTGAACCATCTTTTGGGCTAAAAATGTAGTATTACAGTATATAATTACTGTAAATATTTTAGAACGCGGATTCTAAAATTACAAAAATAAATATGCATCTGCCAGTCACTGTAGATATGCAAAATATTTTATATCAAAAGCGAAAACTTGTAAACTCTAAATATAAAACGGAACTCCATGAAATCGGTGTGAAACGCAGCAAAAAAAAACAATGATAGGTTATGACGAATCAAAACATTCGCGGGAACAACGCCTTGGGGAAAAACTATAGCAAACATGCTCAAAGCCTCAATGCATATTTACCCTGGCTCCATTTCTACAGTCATCTAATATACCACGGGAGTGTTAACAATAAATAAAATTCGCGAGACGGTATTTAAAATAAAAACTACATGTTTCCACCTTATGTCAAACTACTGAACTATTTTCGTACGGCCCCAAGTTCACGTTAGATTGACGCAAATAAACGCGGCAATTCATGTTCGTGCTTCAACGCCATCTAGCGGCTAAATTTTGTACTTGTAAGTATTCGGAGAATAGTGTTTGGATACGAGATGATTTCCAAATGTTCGGGAGTAAAATAATAGATGGCGCTTTCTAAAATAACGATTACTTCTAAAACGTTGCTGCTACTCGTCGCAAGATGACGCTGTTTGCAAATAAAGTTAATATCGTTATAAAGTATAGCCTATATATTATTCTACAATAATACTATACTTAGCAGTTAATCAAAAGTTCAGTAGTTTTTGCATGAAAGAGTAACAAACATCCATCCATACTCACAAACTTTCACATTTATAATATTAAATAGTAGGATTTAACAAGAACGGTCATTCTCACAGAGGTTTTTTTTTTTGTCTCAGCTTTCTGTCTTCGGATACATTAATATAAATATCATTATCGTAACTATTTTGTGAAATACATTTAGAGAATTTATCGGCTTATAAAATAATTTTATAGCAATTTTACTGTTGCTATTGGTTGTTAGATCAAATGGTTCTATCATTTTGAGTTTTATGAACTTAGTTTTAATTATTCTATACAGATCATAAAAGTATTTAATTACATCCGGGAATATAATCACGGATGTCTGTGGTTACAGATTAAATTTAATTTCAGGCAAAAATCTAGTAAAAAAGTTTATTACTTAAGTTATACTTTTAAATTTGTAGACACACAAGTCACGAAGACTTTGACGACAGCTAGGGGGCCAATTCTCCTATGATCGACATTGTCGAAATAAAATAAAAAATACGACCAATATGGTGTTTTGTTTCGACATATGTCGAGTTAGAGTTCATATCGATCTTGCGAGAATTGCCCCCTTGGTCTAGTGCATCCTTTCCCAAAGTGGGCGATAACGACCCCTTGTGGGCGCTGCAAGCCTAAAGAGGGCGGTAAGAGACCCAGACAAAAAAATGGGGGCGTTGTGTAGAGGCTGTAGGTGCAAAAATAAGCAGTGTACGTGAAAAAATGGGGGCACTAAAAATAATTTATTCAAAGTGGGCAGTATACAAAATAATAATCTGCTCATCACATCCTATGGGAGTGCAGCCTCTGGCAAAACGAACGTAACAATATGTTAAACAGTTTGCATGTAACATCGGGAGTGGTGTATTACACAGACCTTGTTGAGACCAGAGAAAAATTCCGTGCGTTCAAACGGTTCTGCCATACCTATTACTGGAATCAAGTATAATGCAGCTCACATTGTTAGGTCCAACTAATGTCAAATAGCATCCGTGGTGCCTTCTTTATTTCTGTGGCAATTCAGCCAATACAGTTATTTTTGTCTCCCGCTTTGCAATGGAGGGAAGTGGATACATTTTTCTTCCAACTCCTCCTACACCCTTTTCGATTAAATTCGTGCGGGTTCCAAGACAATTTAGCTTTTCCCCGGGACTCGCCGAGGGTCAAACATCGGTGTTTTCAATGGACACCGCTGTCGATCCTGGCTTACAGGAGTAACAGTGGTGGGAATGTGTGGCGGGCTTAGTCCCATAAAAAAAAGTATACAAAATAAGTATCGGGAACCACTGGGTGGTTTCATCGTAGACTGCTCGGTTCAGTGAACGGTGAGATTGTGTGATCGACACATTTCGGAAAGAGCCTGTTCGAAATGTACCCTAGTCTGCGTGTAACTGGGATAGTACAAGCTTTGCTGAATTTTGGATCACACGATGAATCATTCACTTTGTGTCAATATAATCACAGAAAGATTGAACTTCTGTAGAAAATATTAGATTTTTGTTTATACTTGAAATTTCTAAAAAAACTAACATAGAAAATGATTGTTTATTGTACCAAAAACATTCATACATTCAATCCCTTATTTTGTAAACATCCTGAAAACGTTGAACGAATATATAAATAAATTAGCTATTAAACCTACTCTACTGTTTATAGTTATTTCGGGCAGCCATTCTTCGCGCACGACAGTGGCGCCGCGGTGTCGTGTTTCATGAACTTTGCTACTTCACTTCACTTTTTAAAAGTGTATGGCATAGATAAATTATTGGCCTCGCTTCGACCAATAATTTATCTATGGTGTATGGCTTCCATCGAGTTTAGCCGATGATTTTGCTAACAACGGAGTTTAGAACACTTGGTCGGTTCGGTGAGGCTACAAACCAAATGAGACATTAATTTTAAAGATAATATTCACGGTTGAGCAAACGGTTAATGAATTGGACACTACAAACAGAAAACTACTTTGAATTTTGCTACTTAAGGCCTCCTACACACTGCGGCGTCAACGTTTGCGTATCATTTTTTTCCAATCCTACTTCCTACTAATATTATAAATGTGAAAGTTTGTGAGCAGGGATGTTTGTTACTCTTTCACGCAAAAAAAACTTAACAGATTTTGTTGAAACTGTATCTATCTATCTATCAGACAGGGACGTCCACAGCTGGACATAGGCCTCCCCCATAGATCGCCACAAATTACGGTCTTGGGCTTTATGCGCCCATCGACTCCCGGCGACCCTGATAAGGTCGTCCGTCCACATGGTCGGGGGTCGTCCCACATTCCGCTTCCCTGTTCGTGGCCGCCACTCTAGGACTTTGATGCCCCAACGGCCATCTGTTCTCCGGGCAATGTGTCCGGGCCATTGCCACTTCAAACGTGCAACCCTGCGAGCTATGTCTGTTACCTTGGTTCTTCTGCGGATGTCCTCATCGCGCAGTGAAACTCCCAGCATAGCTCGCTCCATTGCACGTTGAGTGACTCTGAGCCGTCTTATGCGTCCCAATGTGAGCGACCACGAAACTGTATAGTATTATGGTTTATACATCAGTAGTTGTAGCGTTTGCGCCAAGACTAGACTTACGTCACGGAATATCTTGATCTCTTTCTCTCGTATGAAATTAGACGGAGAGCAAGCGAGCAAATCCGTGACAAAGGTCTTATCTTGACATGCGTGCTAACCCCACAGATAGGCTATAATTTATAACGATATTGAATTATAGAAGACTGCGCGGACGAAGTCGCGGGTAGAAGCTAGTAGCAAATACCTGTATCGACACAAAAAAAAAGTTTATTCTTCAACTAAGTGACACTGACAGCGCGAGCGAATTTTGAAATTTATTCTTTATGTGTATTGACACAGAGTTCGTTTTGGTATTGGCAAACAATTTGACCCGCGAGCGTTAACGCCTTTTGGGGTCTTTACTACAGTTATGTATGACGTGTCAATGAATGTGTCAATTCCTTGAAAAATGCCCTTATTGCATTACTTACTTATTGCATTACCACCCTGCGCCTTTTTTTTGACGTTCATCTGACGTTCGCCATTACAGTTTCCCCAATGTAGGTACAGTTCTCTATGTACACTTCCCTATCTTCACTTTTTAAAAAGTCTATGGCTTCCATCGAGTTTATTTCCCTATAGGTAAGTAGGTACCTTTTTTACATGTGGTAAATGCATTTGCGAATCCCCGCTCGCTAAGGGGAACGGCTCAACAACAAAAGTTGCCACTACCGACTAAAAACCACATGATACTCCGCCTTCCTCGGCTAGTGATGGGGTAACTATAATGGCAGATAAAGGTAAAAAAAAATTACGCAGATCCACACGCAGGGCGCAGTCGATATCAAAGTCAAAGTCAAATCATTTATTTTGTATAGGCCTATGGGGGCACTTACAAATTGTCAAGTTTACATTTTTTTCTTATATACTACTATACTACCACCGGATCGAAACGCGACCTCAACTGAGAAGATCCGGCAAGAAACTCAGTGGGCTGATCGTTGTTTTAAATCGCCTTATGGGTTCTCTATTTACTCTATGGTTAATACACTCCGTTTTGCATTGACAAAGAATTGCGCGGGGTTTTATAATGATTTAATGTAACGGAAGGATTGATGGACCCGCCAAATGTGCAGATATATATTTTCAGTGAGAGTTTCAGGAATTTTAATTTGACAACCCGTCCAAGATACATGATAGTTTTATTTGCAGAGACCAACTGAAACATATGTATCTGTTCAAACAGACACGGATAGATTGAGAGGAGTTTTCAGTTTTTCAGGCGAATTGAATCGGAATCAGAAATTGTTTAGTAATTTTTCCCTATAAATGACTAAACAATTTCTGACTCCTTTTTTCCTTTTTATAGGTACGGAACCCTTTCCGTACCTATAAAAAGGAAAAAAAGGAACCCTTATAGGATCACATTGTTGTTCGTCTGTCTGTGTTAAAATGTTTTTTCGGTTACAAACTTATTTAAACACAGTTGAAGGGTACAGGCACATAACAGGGAATGTCCTATTTAAAGAATTTTGAGCAATTTGAAAGTTCAACTATTCTAACAATTCTATAGTTTGGCCATAAACAAAACAGCATAGCAGTGGTAGCCGAGTGGTCGAACGCACGCCTTGCAAATCAAAGTGTGCAGGTTCAAACCCCGGCTCGCACCTCTGGGTTTCATGTGCGAATCTCATTTACATCCGAGATTACCACTTGCTATGAAACGGTGAAGGAAAACATCGTGAGGAAACCTGCACGTCTGAGAGAACATGTCTACAACATGTCTGTCTATAGTTCTCGATAGATGTGTGAAGTCTGCCAACCCGCACTAGGCCAGCGTGGTGGACTATGGCCTGAAATCCTCCTCACATTGAGGGGAGGCCCGTGCCCAGCAGTGGGACGTTAAAAGGGCTGTAGTAGTAATGATTAGAATAAAATTCAAAATACCATACACAAAATATGATACTATAAAAAAAATTGTGAAATTCCCTGTTATGTTCCTGTACCCTTCAGTTTATCTTTTCTTTAGAGCAATGTTCGGTGCTTTCATAGTTTAGGTACAGAAGCCTCCTTGGCCGGTTTTTCCCAGACAATATATCGAAGCGTGAAAGGCTTTTGGACCTTAGCGACACTTTTGGGCGATATTGACTTATGTACATATTTGGAATCAACTACTTTTTCAGTGTCGAATGAGTATGCTCTCCTGTAAAGTTCAAAATAGACCATAAACAAAAAAATGTATCTCTACCAACTAGGCAAGAAACTCCATGGTTGCTCTTCTTCAAAAAGGATTTACGTTTGTGTCTCTTTAACAATTATCCTATCCTACTAATATTATAAATGTGAAAGTATTTGAGGATGAATGGATGGAAGTTTGTTACTCTTTCACGCAAAAACTACTGAACGGATTTTGATGAAACTTTACAGTATTATTTATACATCAGAACAACAATTTATAACGATATTGAAAAACGAAGTCTGTGTGAAAGTCGTGGGTAGACGCTAGTATTACTATACTCTGTGCCTCACATACTCGTCTACTCAAACGACACCCGAGACTGATAACTTCCAAAAATATAAAATTTTAATTAATTTTTAAGAATGGTATTTTCGTGCATGGCAACCCCGGCTATAAAGTTGATAGGCGTCGGCAGGCGCTGGCATTACGCCCGCGACCGCCCGCCCTGGACCACAGTATTTAGGGTTGCCAAATCATATAACTATCATAGATTATCTTAACTAACGTCCGAAATTTTCTTTTTAAATATATGTGTACTTATTTATAAGTACGATAGCCCTAACGATGATTGAATATAATATTGTAAAAATACGCATTGAGGCTTGAGAAATTGTACGATACGTTTCACTGGTCGTAATTAATTGAGTGGGTCCTAATGGTATTTTTTTAAATGACTACACTGTTGGCCGTGAGGTAACCTTTACAGCTTTACCGGAGGAGTGGTGAGCGCAGAGTGCACTCCAACCAAGGCCTTCAGGGCGGAAACAGGGTGGCAACTAGCTCAAGGGCGCCACAAAGGGCACGACCTCGGCTTGGGCAGTTACCGTGAGGGAGAGGTAGTGACTGTGCTCCTAGGTGCTAAGATGCACCTACGAGCGGACGAAGGGGCGAGATCGGTGTCTGTTTGAAAACATTTATTAATACTAAGGCGGTACGAAGTTCGCCTAGTCAGCTATTTTTCTATAATATATAAAACTGAGAGTAAGCATTGTAAAAAAACTTATAGTATTAAATATAGCAATGTTCTTAGAAGCAAGATCTAAGGCATTCCTTTTTGTCTATCAATCGTAAAATAACAAAACCAGATTGTATCCAGACGGTCTGGAAACCAGACTAGATGGGTAACATCTGGATACTTTAGTGTTTACAAATTGTGATAAATATTATTTTACACTGTTTACTTTCATTAAATATTTGAGTACCAGAAAAGCATTGACGACCATATATTTATTGGTTTAACACTCATCTTAAAACCTCAATATTTATTGATAATTTAATCAATTTAAAATTATTGAAGGTCTAGATAGAAGATTTTGCGAATACTATTTGTCAATAATATTTTGTCAACTACAACATGTTGCAAAATAAATATACATCGTCACGCCTGTATTCCCCGAATGTGTAGGCAGATGTGCACTGCCGTGCGCCCACACTTCCTTGATGTAAAAAAACCGGCCCAGTGCGAGTCGGACTCGCGCACGAAGGGTTCCGTACCATTATCTATAAAAACGGCAAAAAAATCACGTTTATTGTATGGGAGCCCCCTTAAATATTTATTTTATTCTGTTTTTTAGTTTTTGTTGTTATAGCGGCAACAGAAATACATCATCTGTGAAAATTTCAACTCTCTAACTATCACGGTTTATGAGATACAGCTTGGTGACAGACGGATGGACGGACGGACAGCGAAGTCTCAGTAATAGGGTTCCCGTTTTACCCTTTGGGTACGGAACCCTAAAAAATGATGTTATTCTATAAATTTGAGGCTAGTAGTTAACCTACTTGTACACCTTTTTAGAACACATTGATACCTATAAATAAATAAATACCGCCAAACAACACATACCTACTCATCGTGTGATTCCAAACCAATCAAAGCTTGTACTATGGGTTCCATACAAAGCACTGGGGCGATCCCAGTTACACCTATACAAGTAAACTTAAATATACTACATGTTTCTGGAATCGATCACAAAAGCATTAAATAATTTCTATCAATATCCTTCGTAGCGCTTTTCGCAGTTCAAGGCGAAGGGCAGGAAATGTCCTTGCTCGACCTTGTTCCTTGACCTTCCGGGAAGGTCGCGTCCCGAGAACCCTGGCCTCGAGGCTAGGAGTTCAAGGCCGTAGCCAGATCCGGGCACAGCCTTGAATCGAGGCCGTAAGGTCACGGCTGCAGCCTCGCTCCAGGGACGTCCTTGTGACGAGGATACGAGGTCTCGGGACGCGGCCTTGAGGTCATGGACGTACGGTGCCCTTCCGAGTTTGAGATTTAAAGGCAATTGACAATTTAGAGGTTGTCTTCAAAGGCGTTTTTTTAATATGTTATAGAAATCCTATCGGCATAGTATGGGTGCACTGAAGTACACCTTGGCCTACTTCTAATAGGAATACACGTGTGATGTGGTATGCTCTAGAAAATAACAGTTACTAAGTAGTTTCTTAAACTAAGTATCCTTACTTAGTACCTACGAGTAACGAAATCAAATGACTTAGTTGAGGTGAATGTATTAAATTATTATTATTTTAATTTCATTGCAAATATTGCTATCATAAAGAATTTATGTTCTTACGATAGTAGAAACAAACTTACAACCTTTTTAATGTTTCATATTTATCTTTTTTTTAATGCCAGACCAGGAGCCGTGAGCGACATGTTAGTTAATTGTGCCTTATTAAAAATTTTAATACATTTTTAGCTTGACGCGTTTCGTCAAAAACTCGAGAGAAAATATTTTTTAGTAAATAAATATACATAATTATAATAAAGCATTTTTACCGACTTAAAAAAGGAGGAGGTTCTCAATTCGACCCGTATGTATGTTATTGTATATTAATATCACTTTAGGAAATAAAAAAATAATGTACAGAAAATTTAAAATAAACTAACTTCGACAAAATTTGAGACAAATTTAATTTCAGTTTAAAAAGCGTTCCACATTTTAAAAATGAATTTATAATAAAACTGAAAATTATAAAAACCAATAATTTAACACTTATTCAATTATCATTTAACAATCTTGGTATTTACATAATATGAGTATTTAATCAATTTGATAATTATTTAAAACAGCCAATTAAAATAAGTACAAAACAAAATTGTATTGTACCTACTTATTACTTGATATACCTAGATGATTTTTATAAAAAACTCACAAATCAAACTTACCTAAAAGTCCTTATAACTAGGTCACAATTACAGCACTAACACTAAACTAACCAAGCGTCTACTCCTGCGCAGTTTAGCTCGTATATACTACTATGTACAACACGTTCAACGGCTAACTATAAATAAACTTCGGGTATTATGAAAATTCGTAAACGCCGTGATATTATAACTTTGGGATATAATGCGACTTTGGCGAATTAAATATCCGTTCGCAATATTGCTAGACAACATACTCAAACCCTGGGCACACAGCGGCGTCGAGACGCTTGCTGAAATAAAACCAACTCTGTGTTAATAAGCATAAAGATTGAATTTCCGTGGTACAAACCACGCCACCACGGTGAGAAATTCGCTCGCGCTGTCAATGATATTTCGTTGGAGAATGAGCTTTATCTATTAGTTAATAGAGTTTGTTTTGGTATGGGCAATGCGAGGGGGATTCGGGCCATAGTCCACCAGCTGGCCCAGTGCGGGTTGGTAGACTTCACGCACGTGCAGGTTTCCTCACGATGTTTTCCTTCACCGTTTCATAGCAAGTGATAATCTCGGATGAAAATGAGATTCGCACATAAATCCCAGAGGTGCAAGCCTGGGTTTGAACCTGCAGCCTTTGACTGCAAGGCGTACGTTCGACCACTCGGCTACCACTGCTAAATCTCGCATCATCGACATTATTTCTAATTTGACATAATTTCGAAACAAAACGTCAAATTGGTCGTATTTTTTCGATCTAACGAGAATTACAAATTGGACCCCACGCAACGGCCACCGCAGCCGGGGCAGACCAAAACGACGATGGCAAGACGATCTAGTCACCTTTGCGGGTAATACTCGGGCACAAACAGCACAAGAACGCAGTGTGTGGTGGATTGAAGGAGAGGCCTTTGCTCAGGAGTGGGACACAAAATAGGCTTAAAAAAAAAAAAAACGAGAATTGCTCCCCTATTCTACAATATTTGAGTAGACTTTAAGTTTATATACATTAAACAATGTAGTCACCTTAATGACTCTACCCGACTCTTTGGAAACAGTCGCTAACATGTCAATTGGATGAATTAGAAACCATGGAACCTAACAGGTAATCATTACCTGTACCATTACCCACCGTCAAAGACTTAGTAATATTTAGCCTTTAATATTTCATACAATACAGTTTAACACTGAAGCCCCCCAATAACTGGGGCGTCAAATACGAGCGTCGTATTTTTTGCACATAGCAAAACGAACTTTATATCTCATAGAAAAAAGGTGAAACATCGAAATTATTTTGTACAAGTACATACATACATACATATACTCACGCCTGTATCCCATGGGGGTAGGCAGAGACTACCGTTTGCCACACGCTACGATCCCGACATACCTCTTTCGCTTCATCCACAGTCATACATCTTTTCATGCACTTCCGTCGGTTTAGGTTTGTACAAGTAATATGCATAAAAGAACAGATTACGACAGAAACTAAATATGGCTTAATGAAAAAATTAAATATTACTCATCTTTCCCTGAAAATTGTGGCTGTGTATTTAGTAATCATTTATTTTCATTAAATATATTAATCATAAATTCAACAATCCGTTCAGCATTTTCAGCTTTTCAACTCCAAACACAATACTATGGGGAAAACTAATTCCATTTCCATACATTTGAAATCTACAAATACATATATAATGGTGTTTTTAGCTAAAAAAAACTTCTTGACTATTAGATTATTTAATGCTACGATTGGTATCAACGAAATTGTGTACTTAAATGCACCTAAAAAACACTTTTTAATTTTCAAAAGTCAAACGAAAAAGTTCAACGAGCGCGAGGGTTAATGCAATATCAATGCGTGGTCGCGTGGATATTGCCACAGAAGTTCAATCTCTATGTATAGTAATACAAAATCCGTTGTGGTATTGGTAAAAAATCGGCCAAGTGCGAGTCGCACTCGCGCACGAAGGGTTCCGTACCATTATCTATAAAAATGGCAAAAAAATCACGTTTTTGTATGGGAGCCCCCTTAAATATTCATATTATTCTGTTTTTTAGTATTTGTTGTTATAGCGGCAACAGATATACATCATCTGTGAAAATTTCAACTTTTTAGCTATCACGGTTCATGAGATACAGCCTGGTGACAGACGGACGGACGGACGGACGGATGGACAGGGAAGTCTTAGTAATAGGGTTCACGTTTTACCCTAAAAATGATGCGCAGTTTTTGACGCCCAGGTATGCACGGGACTTTAAACTGTACCTTGCCGATTACAGACAAAACATTATTAGAGAGGACCTTTAATGAGAAAATGACACGTTCACAAATTATTCACAGTAAGTCATAACAAATTTTCAAGCTCAGTCGATAGAACAGACACCTTTCACCATGGAAAACTTCTATAGACTCTTCAAAATCCCCAAACTGGCCTTGAATATAAACCGTTCAAATCCTTACATAGAAAAAACCAAAACATGGGTTTTACAATGTGTAATTTTACTCGGATTGTTCACATCGGTTTTAATAATAATATTGTACAATATAATATTTATCGATTTGAAAAAGAACGATTTTTCGCAAACTTGCAAAAATGGTGTGCTTTCGATCGTCTACATCGTAGTTATATACCAGTATTTTGTCTTAATATATCATCAGGACGGTATTATTGATATTATTGAGGACATAAAGAAAGATTTCATGTTATCAGTCAATTTGCCGGCAGAAGAGCAGGAAATTACGGAACAATACGCTCTAAAAGGAGTTCGGATTTGCAAGCAATGGCTCGTGATTTCTATTATGGGGGCCAGTATTTTTGTCATAAAAAACATAGTTTTATTCATCTATTATTACTCTATAGGTGAACCGAAATTGGTTCCTTTGTATGAGTTATCTTATCCTGGAGCTATGGGGAAGAATAAGGACCATATCATTTTGTTTTGTGTTAATTACGCCATGCTGCTGTATTGTGATTGCTCCTGCGGGGTAATGTATGTTGCTTTTGTGCCTCTGGGACCGATATTCATGCTTCACGCCTGCGGTCAACTGGATCTAATCAAAATAAGATTGAATCAAGTGTTCGATGAACGCGACAATGAAGTTATTCGCACGAAAATTAAGAGTATTATTCAACACTTGCAGTATATTTATAGGTGATTTTAATTTACTGTCCCTTATGTGTATCTTTTATAAAGGTATCATGTATATAGATAGCAGTGGTAGCCGAGTGGTCGAAGGGTGCAAAGCACAATGAAATCTAAAGCGTGGTCGCATAGCTGCTACCACAGAAAATAAATCTTTATATCGACCCTTGAAAGGCCTGAAATGAATATACCAAACTACGCAGAAAAATCTGGCCGTTCGAATGGCATTTTACGATTTTTTTTTGCTTACTAAGGATCGCCTTTTAAGCGTCAATATAATATATTTGCAGCGTTTGGCTTAATAATAAAGATATTTGAACCTTTCCTCAGCTTCGCGGATCGTATTAACGCATGCTTCAAAATGACCTACGAGATAACGATGAAAGCAACCACAATCGTTTTACCAATAGCGTGCTACGAAGTCATCGAGGTAAGTCAACATTAGAGTTAAGGGGTAGGCAGGGATGCACTGCAGTCCACCTCTGCCATACAGGGACCTCACCGCCACCTCTTAAAGTATTGTTTTTATGTTAGTAACTGTAAATTTTTGACAGATTTTGTACTAAGATGACTGTCTAAAACTGAAAGCAATATTTAAAATATTGCTGCAAAACAGGTGGTGATTAAGGGGCAGTTATTTTTAGGGTTCCGTACTTAAAAAGGGAAAAATGGAACCCTTAGAGTGGATTACTTTGTTGTCCGTCTGTCTGTCTGACGGTATGTCAAGACCCTTTTTCTCAGTAACGGTATCAAGTTGAAATTTATAAGAGAGACTCATGTCTGCGGTCTCTTGGTGCTCTAAAAAAATCAAACTTCTATGTTTACGCAATCAAAAGATACGGCGGTTTATGTTGCATTTTCAGTACATTTGCACGGGTATCAGAAACCTATAGGGTACTTCCCGTGAAACTAGAATCATGAGATTTGGCAAGAAGCAACGTCTTATAAGACAAGTTAAGGAAAAAATCAGAAAACTGTTAATTTATTTTTAGAAAATGTTTTTTTTTGTTAATTAATATTCTCCCTTTTTCAGTCCCTCAAGGGTGGTGAACTAAGCGTGGAATTCATCACATTTATAATCGGTGGGGTATTGATTGTCAGCTCGCCATGTTTCTACAGTGACTTGCTTATGGAAAAGGTGATTTTTTTTCATACCATCAAGTATTTTAAGCAAGTATGCCATCTCTACATTGAAATGTTAAAATTTACCAAAGACAGATTATTTTTTCATAATATATAACAATTCTTTGATCTAGATACACCGACATCTATCCACTAACAGATGGCGCTAAATACTACACTGTATGAAAAACACCAAACTCAATACATTCCTGAATCACGGTAAACAATGATTTAAAGAAAAGAATGTATTCTTTTCTCCACAGTTTCTCCACAGTCATCGTATGCTTGTCACTTATACATTGAACAACAAATTGTAATATTTTCCCATTTTCAAATGACTTAAAATTCGTTTTAGGATTCATGGTAAACCCCCGAATTCAAAGGCTAATTCTACAATTCATATATCTAACATTCTTCAAATAATTTACTTGTCGTTGCAATACTTATTATTGAATAAGTTAAACACCTAACGCGCCTTCTGGGGTTGACGGCTAAAGACTGAAAGCCGACCTTAATAGTAATATAAATAAAGTCTAGATATAGAATAGCACTTATTATTACATAATTCAGGGTGAAGAAGTCCGCCTGGCGATTTACTCGTGTGGCTGGGAGGGCCACTACGATCTTCGCACGCGCTCCACGATCCTGCTAATGCTGCAACGTGCGCTGCGTCCTATCGCTATAAGAACCATGTTCCGAACCGTCTCACTAGACGCACTTACAGATGTAAGTATCTGTACCTACATAAATACATCATCACGCCTGTATTCCCCGAAGGGGTAGGCTGAGGTGCACTGCAGTGCGCCCACACTTGGCCAATGTATTTTGGTCCCAATGTAATAGGAGGTGAGCTTATTGCCATTATACCGGGCACATTATATTGTTTGATACAGAGTTCATTTTCGTATTTGGAAAAAAAATAAGGGTGACTTTACTCGGCGTGAAAAAGGATGGGACGCGTTTACGTGGTTTGAGCGGACACTACTTAGGAAGAACAATACCAGGGGTGAAAAATCCTCAAGTTAGTCACTACATTTTATACTGCTCTGATACTTAAAATGTGAATGTACAACAATGCACCTCTAGAGACTCTAACCTTGCTGATAATATTCTCGCTTAAGTATGTCGGTACTTATTAACTAACTGCAGCCCTTATAATGTCCCACTGCTGGGCACGGACCTGCCCTCAATGCGAGGGGGATTCAGGCCAACGGTACTTATTTTTTTTTTTTTCAGCTATTCCAACAATCGTACGCCATTTTCAACCTTATGAATGCGGCGTGGACGTAGAAAATGATAATGGGAGCACATCCGCCATCTTTATCACGGTCATCACCAATTTGTAGCTATAATGTGTAGTAATTAAATCCATTCCTCATCTTATTCCATTAAAATTTCACAATTTAATTCATTTCGTAAAAAAAGAAAAATTATAATTATCGTAAAACAATAAAAAAAACCGTGTTTTATTACTGTTATAATAGGTATATAAGAGTTCTCAATTGAAAAACATATCGAGGTATGAAAGGCTCTTTGACTTAAGCGTCACTTTTCTGCGTCGAATGAGTATGCTCTCCTTTACTTTAAAATACGACAATAATACAATAAACGAAGTTGACCTTGCAAAATTTCTTGGACTATTAATAGACAAAAAGCTAAATTGGAAGAAACATGTGGAAGCTGTTTGTAAAAAAATCTGTAGTCTGGCCTACGCTTTACATAAACTTTCGACTACAATCAATACTAATGCATTACTTTCGGCATACTATGGGCTGATCGAGTCCTCTCTCAGATATGGAATTATCTTCTGGGGTAATTCGACTGAAAAAGAATCTGTTTTTAAAATGCAAAAACGCTGTATTAGGGCTATGTTTAATCTACAGACGACAGACTGTTGCAAATCATACTTCACTAGATATGGAATTTTGACATTTCCGTCCTTATACATATTAGAAATTGCTTTATTCGTCAAAACTAATCCTGAACAGTTTCCAAAAGAGTCTGATATTCTCAAAAGAAATCGACGAGACAATGATAGACTCTGTTTGCATCCCTCAAAGACGGCACTTCTCCATAAAAGTGTAGTATGTATGGCGCCTAAAATCTTTAATAAAATTCCGAAGTGTTATAGGGACCTAAATATAAATGTATTTAGACTACGGTTTAGGAGGTTACTGATACAAAAATGTTACTACAGTATCAATAACTTCTTACAAGATAAACTCTAGCTAGGTTAATATTATTATTTAAACTAAAATAATTATAATAATTTTACTCCATTTATCTTAGAAAATCTTTGTACACCATATGATATGGTAAAACATGATGGATCTGACACTAATTTTAATAACATCAATGTGCAAGCTAGTGTATATTTGAACCTACCCGTGTTTTGTGCAAATAAAAATATTGTATTGTATTGTATTGTAAAGTTAACAAAATGTCGCTTAAGTGAAATAGTCTTGCAGCCCTCGAGTACTTACTGTGTCAGATTTCTGAAATATACTTTGGTTTTAGAAGAAAATCTATGTAGCTCTACAACTTGTTGACGCCACTTCGGTAGAGACGTCAACACTATTTAATATAGGTAAGTCTTTTAATACGTCTTTTATATAAGTTCACTGTTATGGACACATATGATGTTATGACTTTTTGAATGAGGGTTATCTATAAAAATAAATAAAATTTGATTGTCTGTTTGTAAAGTCAAAATAAGAGCTTTTTACTAAATGCAAACATTTTAATTATTTTTTGGGTTTAAATTTGAATTAAACACCTAAACGGCTGGATCGATCTTGACGGGACTTTCACTGACAGAAGTCAGATACTACTTAGGCTACTTTTATTTTAGAATTGGAGTTCCGCGGGCAAAAATCAAAACCCATTTTCCGGGTAATCATCTTAATTTCAAAGTGGGCGAAGTCGCGGGCACATCTCGTTTATAATATAAAACAGTTAAAACATAATTTATGCGCAAACAAAGCATAATTAAAGGAACCCATATAATAATGATATGTTATCAAATCAGTAGGGATGGGTATAATAGGTATAGAGATGGGAATAGTTCTAGCATTATCATTATTCACCTGCTATAAGACTAGTGCTACTGTGGGACTAGTGGGACTAGTCCTAGTATGACTACCGGCTTGGTAGCTAACGGCTCACTGCACCGAGTGGCTGCGAGTTCGCTTCCCGTTCGCAACAAATTTCAGAAATGTCCTTTTCAGAGTTTGCACTGAGTTGGGTCTAACTGGGATCGCCTTCTAGCCATTGTATGGCACCCATAGTACAAGCGTTGCTTGGTTTGGGATCATACGGTGAGTATGTGTTGTCTGGCGATATTAATTTATTTTGATAATGATTCTGCTCCAGTTTCGAATTGGTAAATTTTAGTAAAAACAGCAAAAAAAGATTTTACATAAATCCATATTTTTCAAGTAAATACTGCTTAAATATGTAAACTACGGTAGTTCCTTGGTATGGAAACTGTTAAGTATATGCTTAAGTATTATATATTTAGCATCAAATGGTAGCAACCCTACTCTGCAATCACATACCAGCCAAAGTTAAACTGAAAAGCCCAGTTGTAGTTCAACATCGGAAGCAATGGAAGAATTTAACAAACTATTTAAAATCACCACAAAATCCTTGAATATAATCCGCCTGAATCCTTACGTGAAAAAAGACAAAATATGGGGCTTACAGTATTTGTTATTACACGGATTTTATACATTCGGTTTTATAGTAGCAATATATAACATCATCTATAGTTGGAAAATCAATAATTTCACTCAAATCTGCAAGCACGGTATTCTCTTCGTCGTCTACGTGGAAATCACATTTCAATGTAGTGTTTTATTGTACCAAGGGTCCGATATAATAAGATTAATTGAAGATGTTAAAGAAAATTATGAGTTATCAGTCAATCTACCGGTGGAAGAACAGAAGATTATGACGGAATACACCAAAAAAGGAGTTATGATTTGCAAACTGTGGATTGCGGTCACCAGTTTCGCGTTTCTGCTGTTCCTCGTGAAAAACATAGTTTTTTTGACTTATTACTACGTAATAGGCGAACCCAGATTGGTATATTTCTACGAATTAGACTACCCGGAAGTGGTCGTGAATAGTATTCCCGCAGCGAATATCACCTTATTTCTTTTCAGTAACGTTTTAATGATGTTTTTCGAT
Organism: Ptilodon capucinus; assembly: GCA_914767695.1. Taxonomy (NCBI): domain Eukaryota; kingdom Metazoa; phylum Arthropoda; class Insecta; order Lepidoptera; family Notodontidae; genus Ptilodon; species Ptilodon capucinus. The sequence continues at coordinate 6,921,432 of OU611831.1, forward strand.
TTATTCTCTGGAGTATCGTATGTGGCGTTTGCGCCGTTGGGCCCGATATTTTTAATGCACGCCTGCAGTCAACTGGAGATAATCAAAGGAAGGATCAATAAAGTATTTGATGAACGCGATGATGAAGTTATTCAAAAGAAAATAAGAAACATTATTCTGCACTTGAATTGCGTATATGGGTGACGTTGAACTACTTGATAATTATTATATTATTATTTTTCTAATGTATTATGTATAGTCTTAACTATTGATGCGAAAGGAGAAGAATGTCACACAAATTGTGCTTTTTTATATTTCAAATAGGTTCGTGGACCGCATCAAGGCATGCTTCAAATTGACCTACGAGCTGACATTGAAGGCCACCACTCTCCTGTTACCAATTTCTCTCTACGAAGTTATAGAGGTATGTTTATACATGAAATTATGAATGATACGTATTTACCATATTAGGTTTTAAATTCTATATACCGGAGGTATAATATCCTAAGTAATTTGTTTTCTAAATTCGATTTATGATGTCATTGGAACAATCTCTTATCAATCTTATTATTAACCTACTTTAAACAACAAATAAAATGTTACTTGAAATTTCACACAATTGTGTTATCAAGTGATATACGTGAATAGTGTTCCAATTAAGACTTGAAACATGTGCCCTGAACAATTAGCTTAATGTGACTTAAGATTGTTTGTCTTCACTAAGCATCCCCATATGAGCTATCGTATATGTACCAAAAGTATTATTTCGGACTTCTGATACACCTTGTATATCCAACACTGATTTTGCCAAAAGTTCCTAAAAGTATATCTTGTTTCAGTCGCTGAAACGCGGCGAATTCGGCTTGGAGTTCCTCATATTTGTAGTCGGTGGTTTTTTAATAGTCGCTTCGCCATGTTTCTACAGTGACTTGCTCATGCAAAAGGTACTTATTTACAAAAAAATAATAATAATAAATACATCATCACGCCTGTATTCCCCGAAGGGGTAGGCAGAGGTGTACTGCAGTGCGCCCACACTTCACCGATGTATTTTGGTCCCAATGTAATAGGGGGCGAGCCTATTGCCATTATACTGGGCACATTCCCCTTCAATACGAAGGAGATTTGGGCCATAGTCCACCACGCTGGCCCAGTGCGGGTTGGTGAACTTCACACGCTATAGAAAGCTATAGACGTGCAGGTTTCCTCACGATGTTTACCTTCACCGTTCAGCTAGTGGTAATCATTGTTAAAAATGACATTCGCACATGAAAATTATCTCAGAGGTGCGGGCCTGGGATTTGAACTTGCACCCCTTACGTTCAAGGCGGGTGTTCTTGCCCGCGAGGCTACCACTTAGGCTACTTATTTACATTAACTTCATAATTTACCAAATAGGTAGAGTTAGGTGCCATACAGCACTTTGATTGGAATCCACGCAAATAGCCAAGCCAACTTCACCCAAATATACGTGCTCCCCACAGATAGAATAATACAATTGACGCTTGAAGGCAATCCTTCCTAAGCGATAAAAAATCATAAGATGAGTTTTATACCTATATTTTATTTATTTTATTTTATTTTATTAGGGAAAACAAACAATTATACAATTTTCTTATTCTAAAGTCTTAACAAATAGCTTTATCATTGCATAATTCACAACGTTATCCACATTTTAAGTAAAAACATTTTTACACTTGAACTGTAAATTGGAGTGAGTTAATTCAAGTTTAAAGTAAATTTAGGCAAAACCTATTATTACAAATCGGATATTCTACTTATAATCAGCGTTTACAAAAATATTTAATCATGTTTTGTTTTAATACTTAATCTATTTTATGTTTTGTAAGAGCAACTTTCGAAATTTACCATGTGATAGTGTAAACATATCTAAGTCTATGAAAAATGTGTTATAATTATTAACAATACGACGTAGGGGTGCACGAACACCTGCATTAGTGTGACAAGAAGACACAGCAAATAGTGGTCGCGCGCGCACCTCACGTCTGATAACAGTCCTTGGGACAATATAACATAGTTGATTTGTTAAATCAGGGCAATCGAATCTGTTATTGCACAGGTCATACAAGAACATTGTTTCAAGAAATAGACGCCTAGATTCTAAAGCTGGTAGGTTAAAGGTAAGAAAGTCAGAGGAGCCATTTATATTATGGCGGCATCGATACTGTGTTGCTTTAAGAAATTTGCGTTGAACTCTTTCTAGATTATCTTTGTATTTTTGGTAGAGTGGGTTCCATATCAATACTGCGTATTCTAATTGAGATCTAACTAGAGCCTTATATAAGTGGATGTATGTGTCAGTACGCTTAAAATCTAGAGTAGATCTCATGACATAACCATACATACGATAGGCGTTATTGACAATTTTGTGAATATGCTCATCAAAGTGTAGCTTAGCATCTAATAACACCCCAAGATCTCTAACTGTCGAAACTTTACACAGAGAAGCATTATTCAGTGAATATTGGTATGAAATAATATTCTTTTTTTTGGTAAATGAGATTGTAACACATTTAGGTATACTTAACTGTAATTTATTCTCGCTACAGTAGTCAGAAAAGCGACTTAGGTCTTTTTGCAATAAAATACAGTCATTATTTGTGCGAATTGACCTATAAATTTTTAGATCATCTGCATATAGCAAGAATTTAGAATTTTCAAAACATATTGAAATATTATTAATAAATATTATGAAAAGTAGAGGACCTAAAATAGAGCCCTGGGGCACACCGGAAGTTACATTTACTGGATAAGATTCAAAACCTTTAATTACCACTCTTTGAGATCTATTCGTGACATATGATGCAAACCATCGAAGTAGGTCACCGCGATATATCAAACGACGCAGAAACCTGGCCGTTAGAATGGTATATCTCATTTTACGATTTTTGTCGCTTAGTAAGAATCGCCTTTCAAGCATCGAAATGGAATCAGAATCTATGTATAAACGAATGGAGAAAATGACGGTTAACGAAGAAGCTTTTAGATTTCATGACCGAATGTCATTATCAATAATGATTATCACTTGCTTAAAGCTGAAGGCAAGCATTGATAGGAAACCTGCACGTCTCTAAAAAACCGGCCAAGTGCGAGTCGGACTCGCGCACGAAGGGTTCCGTACCATTATCTATAAAAACGGCAAAAAAAACACGTTTGTTGTATGGGAGCCCCCTTAAAAGTATATTTTATTCTGTTTTTTAGTATTTGTAGTTATAGCGGCAACAGAAATACAACATGAAAATTTCAACTCTCTAACTATCACGGTTCATGAGGCCTGGTGACAGACGGACGGACGGACGGACAGCGAAGTCTCAGTAATAGGGTTCCCGTTTTACCCTTTGGGTACGGAACCCTGAAAAGGCGTCTGAAGTTCACCAACCCGCATTGGGCAAGCGTGGCGCAAATCTCAGGCAATAGGCTCGCCGCCCACTTGCCATTGGGAACCAAATACATCATTGAAGTGCGGGTGTACTGCAGTTCAGCTCCGCCTAACCCTTCGGGGAGTACAGGCGTGAGGATGGTGTAGGTATTATCATTACTATTAAAGCTACGAATGATAATGAATCTAATAATGTATTGAGATGTCGGTCACAGGGTGAAGAAGTCCGAATGGCGATTTACACCTGCGGCTGGGAGAACCACTACGACCTTCGCGTACGAAGCGCGCTCCTACTCGTTCTGCAACGCGCTCTGCGACCAGTCGCTATACGCACCCTGTTCCGAATCATCTGTCTGGATGCCCTTACCGACGCAAGTATTTCTTCTACTTCTTTTATTACGAAACGAATGAAATCGGGAAATTTTGATGGATTATGATGGGGAATGGCTGCACCTTCGATTGTCGGGTAATTAGAAGCAAGTACAAATTCAATAAATATACATTATAAATAAAGAAACCGGCCAAGTGCGAGCTGGACTCGCGCACCGAGGCTTCCGTACCTAGACCAGCATTGAATATTGCTGCATTGAGGGACAAACTTAACGTGTTATTGAAGAATAAATTACCCTGTATACTAGTTATGTTTTATTATTGGAACGAAGTTCCTTACGGCAGGCTTGGAGGGAATAGGGATTTTGCTAGGCGACCGAACTGAAAAAAATGTGATAGTAAAACCGTAAGAAAAAATCCGTGGAAAAAAAACCGTTAAATGAGACGTCTCTTTATTTGTGTCGTTTGATGGATGGATGGATGGATGGATGGATGGATGGATAGATAGATGGATGGATGGATGGATGGATGGATGGATGGATGGACGGACGGACGGACGGACGGACGGACGGACGGACGGACGGATGGATGGATGGATGGATGGATGGATGGATGGATGGATGGATGGATGGATGGATGGATGGATGGATGGATGGATGGATGGATGGATGGATGGATAGATTGATGGATGGATGGAACGAAGTCTGCGTGGACGAAGTCGCGAGTAGAAGCTGGTATTTTAAATGTCCTATCATATATGTCTACTTCGAAGGAACTTCGTTCCTACCTGGTGTCCCTCGACACCATTTATTTTTAAATAAACAGCGAAGTGGGCTTCGCTTCGCTTCCACTTCGCTTCGCCGAGCTGCACAACTTCACCGCTGACGCAGAAAGCTTGCTGAAAAATCTGGATATAGACATTTGATCCTAGCAGGGATTGCCATACGCTACGATGATGATTTAAATAAAGGGTTAATGGCTTAAATAATTATTTTAATACATTTAAAAAAAGCAGTGGTAGCCGAGTGGTCGAACGCACGCTTTGCATTCAAAGTGCGCAGGTTCTATCCCCGGCTCGCACCTCTGGGTTCCATGTGCGAATCTCATTTTCATCTGAGATTATCACTTGCTAAGAAACGGTGACGGAAAACATCGTGAGGAAACCTGTGTGCCCGGTATAATGGCAATAGGCTCGCCCCCTATTACATTGGGACCAAAATACATCGGCGAAGTGTGGGCGCACTGCAGTGCACCTCTGCCTACCCCTTCGGGGAATACAGGCGTGATGATGTATAATACATTTTCCAATCAATTACAAATGACCGGTAACATTAACTCAAAACGTTGAGATGCAATGCAAACGTTGAGGTTTTAACACCTTAAATAAGGTATTGACACCTTATTGCACCGATTGAAAATTAAAATTTCATCATTTTGTAAAAAAAGACGACGGAGAGTCATTTCAGTTAAATGTAAGAAGTTTTCGTCGAAAAATAATTTAGTATTTTTGTTACAGCTGCTTCAACAGGCCTACACCATTTTTAATCTTATGAATGCGATGTGGAACTAAACATGTCGAGGGTGTTGTGCTAAAAGCCATTACGAATAAAATTGACACTTTCGAAATATCCAATATTTTAGTTTTAAGGAGGTTATCTATTGTATTCAAATAATATCGTTATCATAGATAAATAATTGGTCTCGCGCGTGATCGTTATAATAAGTATGTTGTGGGTGGTAAAAGTGGTTTAGACCACTGTGAAGAGCATAAAAAATGCAGTAGGATGGACCAATAAACGGGTCAACGAATGCAGCAGGATGACCTCTTGCAGACAGCGGTGGCGAAATGTCGTGAAGCGCATTACATCTGCCCCTTCCAATACTGATACTTAACGATCACGACCGCTCTGTCAAGAGCGCACCGGATAAGAAGAAGAGGACCAATAAAACGATTTTTGATTTTATGCACTTATTGGGTCTTAACCCTTGATATAATTACATATTAGAAAATTAACATCAGAAAATAAATTTCACGATCAATATCATTGCCTTTTCTTTTTAACTTTAAACTAAACTTACTTTTAATTTAATGTTCTTCTAATTTATTTGTGAGATCAGATTCGCTCTATGATAGTTGGGTAAAGTTTGCACTCACTATCCAACAGCCATTATGTCCTAAAATATTTAATTTCATTCAAAGACTGTATTTCAAAGCAACTGTACAATAAAAAATAACTCTATCTATGAATTTTATCTATATCCATGGATTTGCACTTAGCTATCGTCTGTAATAGTTAATGTCTATTTATAGGTTGATCCCCGCGCGGGATGTATACGACCCATAACAAAAGAAATTCGATTGTCATTTTAAATATATGGACGTCAATAGCGGCCCATCCACCAACGTTCATTGCTGCCGGAATCTACAATCCTTACGGAATGAACGCCAGTGGATTTGCAAGAGCGAGAAAGAATCATCATCATCATCAGCCGATGGCAGTCCACTGCTGGACGTAAACCTCTCCCAAGATGCGCCACTGAGCCCGATCTTCGGCTCTTCTTCTACCGTCACTGCCCACCGCTTTGCGTATATCGTCGCTCCAACTAGTCACAGGACGTCCTACACTACGTTTGTCGATTCGCGGTCTCCACTCTAGGACGAGTCTACCCCAACGGTTGTCAGTCCTGCGGCAGATATGACCGGCCCACTGCCACTTCAGTTTGCTAATCCGTTGAGCTATGTCGATAACTTTAGTTCTCTGGCGAATTACTTCGTTCCGGATTCTCTCCATAGCTCGCTGAGCGACTTTAAATTGGTGGACCAGTCTAACTGTGAGTGTCCACGTCTCGGCTCCGTATGTAAAAGAATGTGAAAGAATGACGGTATTAAAATCCCGCCTTCCCTCCCGTCCCGAAGGACGCGACGCGCTCTGTGATCTAGTTAGTGCCTGTTTATTTGTCCGGCGTGATTGAGCGCTCGTTTGTTATCATTTCGTAAGTCCATAAAGATAATTCAAAATGACGCGCATTCCTTTTAAATTACAACAATCTTCATAAAATAATAGGATTATAACCATCCACAGACACGCAATCCACCGGTATGACTGACAAGATGCAAACTGACAGGAATGTACCTAAACGTGTGTATGGTCACTGGAGGATTGTTTTTCCTGTCGGTCTGGCGTGTCGTGATAAAGTCAAGGGAAAGAACGTAGGATTGTGGTTTAATTAGTGGCTTCAACAGTTTTATTTTATCCCGTCGCTTTTCCGTACAGTTTGAAAGACGGGACAAGTCGGAAGGAATGAACGTTAGTGGATGGGCCGCTAATAGGTCAAGAGGAAACCAAACCTTAAAATACAAAAAAATCTTCCATTGAAGCATAGCAAGGATATTTTATACTTCTAAGGACATTAAAACATAATTATATAGACTTTCGTAGCGTTGGCAACATTGACGGCTGTGGAATAGCATGCATGCCAAGCTTGGTAGAGATACATTCATAAGTGTCTGTATTGGTTTACATAATATATACTATAGCCCTTTTAACGTCCCACTGCTGGGCACAGGTCTCCCTTCAATGCGAGGGGGATTCAGGATATAGTCCACCACGCTAGCCCAGTGCGGGTTGGCAGACTTCACACATCTATCGAGAACTAGTTAAGTCTGAGGGATCAGACGTGCAGTTTTCCTTCATCGTTCAGCGAGTGGTAATCATTATTGATAATGACATTCGCACATGGAAATCTCAGAGGTGCGGGCCCGGAGTTTGAACTTGCACCCCTTACGTTTAAGGCGGGCGTTTTACCAACTAGACTACCTCTGCTGTTATTTAATATTTTTATTTAAACCTATTGCTTTAAATTACCTATAACAAATGTCAATTATCTCATAGCAGTCGATATTTAGCGTATAATAAAACACTTAATTATCTGTAAGTTTAAAGAAAAAACATAATTAAAGAGGCCTTTATGTTATGTTATTATAATAATGTTATGTTAACCATATTGCTATACTCTATGTGTTTACCCTAGTCCATATTTTTTTAACCGAATTTTTTTTACCGAAGTTTTATTAAAGCTTAGTGGTTGTTTATCCTCCCATCATGGACGAACTCCACAAACTTTTTAAAATTCCCACATTTGGCCATGAATATAAATCGTTCGAATCCCCACACAAAGAAAGACCAAATATGGGGCTTGAAAAATTTTATTTTACACGGAGTTATCACATTGTGGTTGATCAAAGGAAAGATCAATAAAATCATTTGAAGAACGCGATGACGATGTAATTCGGATGAAAATGAAATAGTATTATTCAATATTTGAATTATATTTATTAGTGAGTAACTCAGTTCTGTTATTTGTGTTTTCTTGGATTTAAAAACTCACAATAAAGCAGTGGTAGCCTCGTGGGCAAGAACGTAAGGGATGCAAGTTCAAATCCCGGAGCCGCACCTCTGGGATCATTTTCATGTGTGAATGTAATTTTCAATAATGATTACCGTTTGCTGAACGGTGAAGGACAACATCGTGAGTGCACTGGGCCAGCGTGGTGGACTATGCCCCAAACCTCTCTCGTATTGAGCGGGAATGTGTCCGGTATAATGGCAATAGGGTCGCCACCTATTACATTGGGACCAGAATACATCGGCGAAGAGTGGGCGCACTGCAGTGCACCTCTGTCTACCCCTTCGGGGAATTCAGGCATGATGATGACAAGGAATTACTGTAAAAGATCTTGGACACATCTAGGAAAATGTTGTATTTATTTATATCCAGGAGTGAAAGGCTATTTAACTTAAGCGGATGTTTTTTTTAACTTTAAAGGAGAGCTGACTCGTTCGACGCAGAAAAATCGCTGTGTCCAAACATATACGTATATACGTCAATATCGCCCAAAAGCCCGGAGAACTTCGTATCATCTACAATTAGTTTCCTTCTTTTGACCACCCCATGTACGATAGCGAACAAAGTAAAATAATATTGAAATCGTTCAAGCCGTTCCTCATAACGAAACTAAGGAACAGTAATTAATTTTTATATATTAAGAGATTTGTAATGTCCCCGAAGTTTGAATTAATTCATTACACCATAATGTTAAATTATTCGTTTCACTTTTGTTATAAATATTTACTTACGTCGCCGCGTCGTTTACATTAAAAATCCGGCCAAGTGTGAGTCGGACTCGCGCACGAAGGGTTGCGTACCATTAACTATAAAAACGGCAAAAATATCACGTTTGTTGTATGGGAGCCCCCTTAAATATTTATTTTATTCTGTCTTTTAGTATTTGTTGTTATAGCGGCAACAGAAATACATCATCTGTGAAAATTTCAGCTCTCTAACTATCACGGTTCATGAGATACAGCCTGGTGACAGACGTACGGACGGACGGACGGACGGACAGCGAAGTTTCAGTAATAGGGTTCCCGTTTTACCCTTTGGGTACGGAACCCTAAAAATCGTGAAATAACATACTCATAACTTAATAAATTATGAGGTTATTTTTAGCTATTTTGTGCACCTAAGTTTTTGAAGTCGGTTTCTGTGTTTTTAATAGCACATGATCGAAGTCGCGGGCACAGCCATTTTATAATATAAAACAGCTGCAACCATAAATTATGCGCAGAAAAAAACGTAATTAAAGGGACCTGTATAATAATGGTATGTTATCAAATCAGTAGGGGGGAGTATAGAGATGGGAATACTTCTACTTCTGCTTATTTACCGATCTCAGGGCGGTATATCCACCTGCTCGAAAATACCATACTAGTAGAACTGAAATAGTTCTACAAATGTTAGTTAAGGTAGGTAATTCATCTTCAGAACTGTCTGAAAACTAAGTAAGAACAGCAGAAGCATTTTTAAATAATAAAATAAATTAAATGCTGCACTTTCGTTGGTATGACAACCGTTTTACAGTGGAAACTTAGGGTGTTTCAGAAGTTTAAAATAATACTTTGACGTTTGTATCACTATAGGGTATACAACTGAATGGTGTAAAAAATTATCGAAATTCGAACATGTTTTTCCAACTTCTTTTCGTCGTCAATTTCTATAACTCGTAATATCTCAAGTCCTATGTAAATTTTGCATATTCTGTTTTGAGAATATTGGTAGTCGCCCCCCATAAGTGTGCCTCACACTGTTAAATAGGGTTATGGATGTACCCAAAGGCCAGAACACGATACCTGTGACAAATATTCAAAGGTCTATAACTCCGAAACTATGATAGTTACGTATAAACTGTCTTCACTAAGCATCCACATATGAGCTACCGTATATGTACCAAAGTATAATTTCGGACTTCTGAAAACACCCTGTATAACACAGAAACTATGATAGTTAGGTATAAACTGTCCTCAATATGCATTCACATATGAGTTACCGTATATGTACCCAAAGTGTTACGATAATTTTTGTAGATAATTGCATGATCTACAATTTTTTTCTGAGTTATTTTATCATAAAACTAACCGTTTCGCTAGAAAAACCAAAATAAACAATTTTTACGAACTTTGACCTATCATTTTTTTGGCACACGTAGGATCGATGGGGACTTTTCACAATTTCAATTATAATGGACTAGCGATCATGTAAATTTTTAGTTTCTTGGGAATTTACGCAAGGGTGAATGTCTATTTTACATATTCAGTCTATAATGGTAGCAACTCTATTTTATGATCTCACATCAGCCACATAGTAAAACTGAGTTTATTACTCAGTGTACTTAAAAGCCCAGTTTGCTAACATCGAAAGCAATCATGGGGGACTTTGACAAACTATTTAAAATCACCATAACCGCCTTGAATGTAGTTCGACTGAATCCTTACATAAAAAGAGACAAAACATGGGCCTTACAGTATATGTTATTACACGGATTGTACACATGTGGTTATTTAGTAGTAACCTATAACATCCTTTACGATATAAAAATCAAAGATTACACGCAAGCGTGCAAAAATTGCGTCCTTTTCGTTGTCTACATACAAATCACATTTCAATGCGGTGTTTTATTGTACCATCGACGCGATATAATCAAACTAATGGAAGATGTCAGACGCGATTACGAGTTATTGGCGAATTCGTCGGAAGAAGAACGGAAAGTTATGACAGAATACGCCAAAAAAGGGGTTGTGGTTTCCAAGCAGTGGGTGGTAGTTGCTTGTGGCGGTGCAATTATATTCCCCATAAAAAATGTAATCTTATACATATATTACTACGTTAAAGGTGATACTCATTTGGTTCCATTCTACGAATTAGTCTACCCCGATGTGATCGTGAGAAATATTCCCGACCCCGATATCACCTTATATTCCTTTAATTACGTGCTAATGTTATTTTTCGACTTTTTCTCGGGAGTATCGTATGTGGCGTTTGCGCCTTTGGGCCCTATGTTCCTTATTCACGCTTGCAGTCAACTAGAACTAGTCAAAGGAATGATTCATACCATATTCGATGAACGCGACGATGAAGTGATCCATATGAAGATAAGAAATATTATTCTCCAATTGAATAGCATTTATAGGTATCGTTTATTTAAATTACCTTATTTTTGTAATCAAGAATTCACATCATGGAGATGACTTGAAATACCTTTAAAGTCCAGAATAAAACTGTGCTTGAGAACTAGCTGCTTTCTCTGGTGATTATTATGGTCACCAAGTAATGATAACAGCTTTGGTTCGGCCAAAATGTACCTTCGGTAAGACACAATAGGTTATCGCCCAAATCGGGAATGTGCCCGGTATAAACGGCAATAGGATCGCCCCCTATTCGATTGGGGTCAAAATACATCGGCGAAGATGATAATGATTATTTATTCTAACAGCTTCGTGGAACGTATCAAGGAATGCTTCAAGATGACCTACGAACTGACGTTGAAAGCAACCACTCTGATGTTACCAATTGCTTGCTTTGAAGTTATAGAGGTAGGTCAAGATCAGAATAGACAGGGCAATAGACTTGCAAAGTCCTCAACACTGTTATTTACCTCAGATCAAGTACCATCTACCTCTATACCACTAGGACTAGACCAGGACTAAATCACTAAGTATTACGTGCAAGAAAACCGACGCGGCGGAATAAATCATTTGACCCAGCAAATAACAGTAATCTGTGATGATTATATTAGTATCAGGGCTGATCATCGCGGTGCATGCCAAAGCGATCCCGTTGCGCCCCGATACAAGCGGAAGATGGTACACCGTCGGTTTTTAGTGGGTATACGGCCTTCTGCCGGGACTCCCACATAACCCTGCTACTTTCCCCGAGGTGGCAGGGTATCCATAAAGGATTTTCCAACGTTAAAAAAAAAGTTAGTTGGTAAAGTTAGTTAGCAAAATGATTTAATTTTTTTTTTATTAAGTACTGACAAAGACAGTGACAAGACACAGAGTTTATTTTTTGCAGTCCCTCAAACGTGGAGAATTCAGTTTGGAATTCGTCACATTTATAATTGGTGGTTGCTTGATAATCGCTTCGCCTTGTTTCTACAGTGACTTGCTCATGGAAAAGGTACTTATTTACATTAATATAATCGCTGAAACGTCATAATTCCCCTTGATACCTAGTTCGAGGAAACTTTATGTACACCCATGGCTTATTGAGCCATAGGTGCTCCTCGGCAACCCTGATTGTAATCTATCCCAAATTAATGCTCTCTACAAATAGACTAATATAACAGGAAGCTGACTCTATGTATCAAATAAAGGTGGAGGAACGAGCATATCACAGCTACTACTACTACAGCCCTTTTAATGTCCCGGGCCTCCCCTGAATGCGAGGGGGCCATAGTCCACCACGCTGGCCCAGTGTGGGTTGGCAGACTTCAAGACTAGTAAAGTTCCCTCGGACGTGTAGGTTTCCTCAGGATGTTTTTCTTCACCGTTTCATAGCAAGTGATAATCTCGGATGATAATGAGATTCGCACATGAAACCCAGAGGTGCGAGCCGGGGTTTGAACCTGCACTCTTCAATTGTAAGGCGTGCGTTCGACCACTCGGCTACCACTGTTACTAATCAGAATGTTATCACAGCTACGAATGAATAATTATTCTAATATTTAATTGTGATGTCGGTCGCAGGGTGAAGAAATCCGTCTGGCGATTTACACCTGCGGTTGGGAATGCCACTACGATCTGCGCGTACGCAGCACGCTCAAGCTCCTACTGCAACGCGCGCTGCGACCTATCGCTATACGTACCCTGTTTCGTACCATATGTCTGGAAGCACTCACCGATGCAAGTATTTTATAGTAACATCCCCGACATAGCCAAGACATTATATATATTTTTAATACCCTATTGTATCCCACTCATGGACAAAAGCCTCCTCTCCCTCTCACCGCCGGCCCCGATCATTGGCCATAATTTATTTCATTTGTAAAATTAAGAAACAAAAAAAGAACCTAGGTGCACTGAAAGCTAAAATAACCGCATAATTTATTTCATTTGACGTATGTGCCAATCTTGACACTACGTCTGGAGTAGGTGCTCGCTTGAATTGGCACCGATTCAAAATAAAATAATTTATGAGGTTTTTTCTAGGTTTTTTTTTTCACAATTTTTAGCCTAAATAACTCAAATTGGCACCTCATTACACAAAAAAACAATATTTAAAGTTAAAAAAAACTTTTTAACTAAAAATTTAACCGCCGAAAATATTAAAAAGCAAAAAATAATAAAACTGTTCATCACCAACCCCCAATTTCATACGTTTGGGGGTTGATTACAGAATTATTTTAACAACTTTTGTTTAAAAACGAAAGTATCTTTCATATCGGTTCAACAACGCCAGAGATATGCGGTAACTTGGAATGCAATCTTTGTCACCCCATTTCACCCCTTCGATATTATTTATTTCATAAATCCTCAAAAGCTTGTTTCTTTATTTTGTTGTATATCGAAATGTAAGTTAATCTAAAATCTTTTTGAATTTTTACAAAGTTCAACCTCCCTATTCCAACCCTTAGAGGGTTGATTTCTTAAAATGTTTTTGCATTGAGTCCAACTTGGTGAAAATTATCGAAATCGATCCACAAACGTCGATGGTGTGAGGTAACAAACGTAAAATAAGCATACAGGACATATTAAAAACCTTCTCCTTTCTTGAAGTCGGTTAAAAGGCGAACTGCTCATTAAAATTTGGTCGAGGAGCTTTCTCGACTAAAATAATGTGGTCTGCTCTTTTACAGCTATTCCAACAAGGCTACGCCATTTTCAACGTTATGAATGCAACGTTGAACTAGAAAATATTGTAAACATTGCAAAGTTAATATCAGAAAATAAAATTAAAGCACTATCTCTTGTAGTTTTTCTTTCAAGACCAGGATATTTGCAATTAAAATTAACTTTACCTATAAATTCGCACGTGGATATTGATGAAATATGATTGATGGGAATAACCCTACAATACGAATTGTTGATCGAATGACAATGGCGTAACAAGGAAGGGTATAACAGTAGTAGACCCGTTGGTGGATCGCCCGCCCTGAACGCAAAGGATGCAGGTTCAAATCCCCCACCTGTGGGATTTTCTGATTTCATATGCGAATGTCATTTAAAATAATGATTACCACCACATCCTGAATAGTAAAAGCATGCATCGTGAAAAAACCTGCACGCCTATAGACAGGCGTGTGAAGTTCACCAGCCCGCACTGAGCGAGTGTGGTGGACTACCCAAATCTCCCTCCTATTTCTGGGGTATGTGTTCGATATGGTGGCATTAGGCTCGCCACCTATTTTGTTGGGACCAAAATACATCGGCGAGCTGTGGGTGCACTGCAGTGAACCTTTGCCTTCCCCTTCGGGGAATACAGGCGTGATGATGTATATTTATATATATATGGCAAGGAACTCTTCTACCTTTGTGGAGATAGAGGACATTCATCCCATTTCGTTGCAGTGGCAACGTTGTCGACGGGACTGTTTGCACACAGAGGAGTCTACGCTCGCGTGTCAATTATTTTGGCATACCAAAACATACTCTATTAAAAATACATCATCATCACGAATGTATTCCCCGAAGGGGTAGGCAGAGGTGCACTGTAGTGCGCCCACACTTCGCCGATGTATTTTGGTCCCAATGTAATAGGGGGCGAGCCTATTGCCATTATATCGGGCACATTCCCCCTCCATACGAGGGAGATTTGGGACATAGTCCACCACGCTGGCCCAGTGCGGGTTGATCAACTTCACACGCCTTTCTATAGACGTGCAGGTTTCCTCACGACAACTTTATTAACTAATAGAAAAAGTTAATTCTTCAACTAAATGACACTGACAGCGCCAGCAAATTTTGACATAGAACTTTAATCCTTTTGCATAAAGACACAGAGTTCGTTTTGGTACTGGCAAAAAAAAATACGCACACGCCTTAACAAATGGCAATTTTCACACGTTTAGTTAATTATGAATATTTTAAAAACACGCCTACTTATATAATAATATAATTGATAACATAAATTATTCACAAGCTATAAAGAAATTATAATTAAAGGATCCTTGTCGATTATAATAATAGGTTGTTAAAAAAACCGGCCAAGTGCGAGTTGGACTCGCGCACGAAGAGTTCCGTACCATTATCTATAAAAACGGCAAAAAAATCACGTTTGGTGTTTGGGAATATATACGATGGCATAGATGGGATATATTTTGGCAATATATACATTATCCATAAGCCATAGAGAAAACATAATTAAAGGGTACTTAATAATGATGACATGGCATGATGACATGACCATATCTACATTATCAGCAAAGTTACAACAAAGCTCAGTCGTTGCTTGTCCTCCTCCTTCATACAACATGGACGAATTCCATAAACTTTTAAAAATCCCCATATTTTGTTTTCTTATATTTACGCGAATACTATACATTGAAATTAAACTATTTTACGGATTTTATCGCGTTTATTTACTATTTTATTTTCCCGACGTTTACAAGCAAGTAGATGGTGTAGCGATGGGCTCTCCTGTTTCTCCCGTTGTCGCCGATATATTCATGGAAGACTTCGAGGAGACAGCCCTTCGCACTTCACCTGTGACCCCAAGATTCTACAAGCGGTACGTAGACGATACTTTCACAATATTACCATCTGACAAAATAACAGCATTTCTAAACCATCTTAACTCCATACACTCTAAAATCAAATTTACAATGGAGTTAGAGGCCAACAATACTCTAGCTTTCTTAGATGTTTTAGTGATCCGTAATCCTGATAACACCTTAGGCCACACCGTGTATAGGAAAAAGACCCATACCGATAGGTACTTAAACGGTGAATCTCACCACCATCCAACACAGTTAGCTACCGTGGGTAAATCTTTGTTTCAGAGAGCACAAGGGATCTGTGATGAGCAACACCTGGCTGCCGAGATCCACCACGTCAAGCAAGTATTGCATGACAACAAGCTTCGGGTCCCACGACGCCATCACAGTGACCGAGTGAAACCAGCCACAGTTGAGCGTCTACCTGCTGTACTACCATATATAAGAGGTGTCACAGACAAGATTGGCTACATCTTGAAACGGGCTTCAATCAAAACTTACTTCAAGCCACCGAAGAAGATTAGTCAGTTTTTACCACCTGTCAAGTGTCACATTCCTCTACAAGATGCAGGGGTATACAAACTCGATTGTGAATGTGGGCTCTCTTACATAGGACAAACTAAAAGATCAATTAAAACCCGCGTAAAAGAACATATAGCTGACGTGAAACACCGACGCTCCACGAAGTCTGCAATCTGTGAACATGTACAGGACCGCACCCGCCATTATATCAGATTTGATAAACCGCATATCCTCGCAAAAGAACACCGACTCCGACCAAGGATGATACGCGAGGCCATTGAAATTAAAAAACATCCTAATTTCAATAGGGAAGATGGCTGGGTGCTACCACCAACTTGGGATCCAGTAATCAATATGATTAAATCCAAAACCAAGTGTACCATTGCAAGACCTCAGGACACCGTAAGCACTTTCTGCGTGGATCGGACCGCAAACAACAACTAAATATGAGGGTACCCAGTTATTAACTATGACATCAGGACGTCTAACACCTCAGTCCCCCCGTGACCATGGTTGCTGTAAAGCAGCCGAAACGTCGGGAAAATAAAATAGTAAATAAACGCGATAAAATCCGTAAAATAGTTTAATTTCAATCCCCATATTGGCAATGAATATAAACCGTTCGAATCCCTACATAAAGAAAGACATAAAATGGGCTTCACAATTTTCACTTTTATTTGGATGTTTCACCTTCGGTTTCTTAATAGTAGTCTACAACATAATTTACGCTTTAAAAATCGACGATTTCACGACTTGTAAAAATGGTGTCCTTTCGGGCGTGTACATAGTCATCACATATAAATATTTTATCTTATTATATCACCGGGACGGCATAATCAAATTAATTGAAGATATCAAGAGAGATTATCAATTGTCGGTGGAGCTGTCGAAAGATGAACAGAAAATGATGACAAAATACGCCAAACAAGGAGTAGTGGTTTGCAAACAGTGGGTGGTGGTCGCTGGTTGCGGTGCTACTCTATTTGTCATAAAAAATGTAGTTTTATTCATCTATTACTACGTTATAGGTGAACCTAAAATGGTCCACTTCTTCGAACTATCCTTCCCCGAAATTATTTCGAGATACTTGCCCAATATCGTCGAATTTTGTTTAGAATACTTTTTGATGGTATTTTTCGATTACTTCTCGGCAGTAACGTATGTATCTTTTGTGCCTTTGGGTCCAATATTCATGCTTCACGCCTGCAGTCAACTGGAACTAGTCAAAGGAAAGATAAAAAAAATATTTGATGAACGCGACGAAGAAATTATTCATATGAAAATGAAAAATATTATCATACAATTGAATTATGTTTATACGTAAGTAACTTTTGTTCACCTGGCTTGTTATTTTTGGCATTTTGGTAGGATTCATAGGCGAAGTGACTTATGCACAATGTTGAACGCTATTGAGTTTACGTATCGAATCAGCGAATTTTTCTCCGTCTTATGGGCTAGGTTTCCTGCAAAGTTACCAAAATGGCGCTTGAGGCAATTTTGCTTTTTAACCTTCGACATTATTCAGTATGAAACTTGAAAACATCATCATCATCATCATCAACACGCCTGTATTCCCCGAAGGGGTAGGCAGAGGTGCACTGCAGTGCGCCCACACTTCGCCGATGTATTTTGGTCCCAATGTAATAGGGGGCGAGCCTATTACCATTATACCAGGCACATTCCCTCTCAATACGAGGGAGATCCAACTTGAAAACATCCCGGACAATTCCAAGATATTAGTGTATTAATTATGTTAGTGACATCAAAATTAACTGTCTCTAGAGAAAAAGGAAATAGTAAAATAACCATTGCACCATAATCTTATTGTTGTAACTTAACCGCCCATCTTTGCAATTAATTATTATTTTTTTATGTTATTTTAGTCTTACATTTTCCTAAGTAACTTGTACCTACATATGTGAGAAGAAATAAACGCTTTTATTTATTTATTTATTATCGTATATGTATAGTTAGTATTTATCTAAGAGCTGGAACAAGAAAGAGTAATCTATCTTTAAATTTATATCTTCAACAGCTTCGTGGATCGCATTAAGGCATGTTTCAAAATGTCCTATGAGGTAACGTTCAAAGCAACAACGATAATTTTACCAATCGCAACCTACGAAGTTATAGAAGTAAGTAAACCAAGGTGGCGTATAAGTAGGTATTTCCAGCAACCAAAAATAGCGTCCCAGAGGTTGGCCTGATGGTGCGATAATTGATAGGGGTTTCACAAGACTTACAAATACATCAAATACAGATACATCATCACGCCTGTATTCCCCGAAGGGGTAGGCAGAGGTGCACTGTAGTGCGCCCACACTTCGCCGATGTATTTTGGTCCCAATGTAATAGAGGGCGAGTCTATTGCCATTATACCGGGCACATTCCCCCTCAATACGAGTGCGATTTGGGCCATAGTCCACCACGCTGGCCCAGTGCGGGTTGGTGAACTTCACACGCCTTTCTATAGACGTGCAGGTTTCCTCGCGATGTTTTCCGTCACCGTTCAGCAAGTGGTAATCATTGTTGAAAATGACATTGGCACATGAAAATTATCTCAGAGGTGCGGTCCTGGGGTTTGAACTTGCACCCCTTACGTTCAAGGCGGGCGTTCTTGCCCTCGAGGCTACCACTGCTCACAAGACTTAGTCTGTAAGAATAGGAAATGGGGGAAGCAAGTTATCAAGCAGCGGACAGAAAGGTCCTAAAGTATCTGCAGACTGTATATTTCTATAATCCATAGAGGAGTAACAATGAAACATCACAATAACCCAAGACTTCTTACAATAAGGCACCTGCTCACAAAGACTTTGGGATAAATAGAGGTAAATAAAATAAATAAGCAAAAATTTATGTTAAAAAACTTTTTAAAAACAAGCTTTTATTTAATTGCCCTTAGGTTCGTGTGCTCCTCAGCAAGCCCTTTCATTTGGTACCCATACTGTAGTAGTGCAGAAAAATAACTATTCCGCCATCTTGTATGATCCGCTATATTGGAATTAGAATGACGTCACATACATGCATTGTCATCCAAAGTAAGCGTGTATACCAAATTTCAGCTCAATCGGTTAAAGATAACTGATTTAAAATTCAGTTGCAAGATTCTACCCGGACATACATTGCAAGTTAATATAAAGCTCGTAATAAAAATAGAGGTACTCAGCTGCTTTGCCGATAGTGACGCAAAATAATATGGCAGCTAATGCGACAATAGCGCGTACATGGGTGGCAATTCTCGTATGATCGACATTATTACTATTTCAATATAATGTTGAAACAAAACGCCAAATTGGACGTAAGTTTTCGTTTTTTTTGAGCCCCGGGGCTTTGTCCGGGGTTTACGCTCTCTGTCTACGCGCTTATAAACGCGTCAACACATGTACGACATTCACAAAAGGAGTACTTACACGAATTTTGAAGCTTTAACGCTCATATAAAGCGCTAGTCCCTTTATCCATTGCATAATGCATGTGAAATGTTTTGATAAAGTAAAGATTGAGACTAGAAAGGTGATTTCAGCTTCTAATTTCCTAAGGTTTCAGTTCAATTTACTCAAGCAACTACATTTCATTGCAGTCTTTCAATCATGGAGATCTGAGCTTGGAGTTCATCGTCTTTATAGTGGGTGGATGTTTAATAGTCAGTACACCATGTTACTACAGTGACTTGCTTATGGAAAAGGTACCTACAGTTACATTACTCCCATCTTGATAAAATATTAGAAGCTGTGCAGACAGTTGAGTTACTACTGGCCTCTAGTAACTAGATCAATCAATCAATTTTTTTGGATAGTATTAATTTGTTGATAGTATATGACCTCCTACCAATTTAAACTTGTTTGTTAGCCGTTACATATAAGCCTATATGTAACGGCTAACAAAGACTCAACTTATGTCACAGATAAGTCGACTTTGTCTCTTTCACTCCTGTGAAATAACACAGTGAGTGAGTGAATCCGTGACGTCTAATGGTGGCATGGTGGTCCTGCTTAAATATAAAGAGTGAAAACTGTCTGTCTGACTGTAAAAACTGAACCGACATTGATAATTAATTACTTTCTAATAACCTGTATCGCGATGACGCTCGTCGGTTACAGGGTGAAGAAGTTCGCCTGGCGATTTACTCCTGCGGCTGGGAGCATCATTACAACCTTCGCACGCGCAGCACGATCCAGCTCCTACTGCAACGCGCGCTGCGACCTATCGCTATACGTACCCTGTTCCGTACCGTCTGTCTGGAAGTACTCACCGACGCAAGTATTTCTTATAAGTTATAACATTTCGTCATATCGACGCCGAAAAGCATAAACGTCGTAACTGAGCAATGTGATATATATGTCAGTTACGACGTAATTAAGAAAAACACATTGTAATGCAAATAACATGTAAATCCTTATTGGAAAAAAGCAACCATGGAGTTTCTTGCCCATTCTTCTCCATAGGAATTGCATTCCGAATGGGTGGTAGAGATACTATTAATACTATTTATTTTTTACTGACGATTCATAAGTGCCTGTATTGGTTTACATGAATAAAAAAATTCTGATTCTGATTCTGATTCTGATTCTAAGGTTTCCAGCGTCAATATTATCATGGATTCGTCCGCCATCTTTATCACTGTCATCATGCATTTTTATTTATAATGTGTATTTATTGAATTTGTCCTTGTTATTAATTTCTTGACATTGGCGAAATACCCGCTCTAGTCGCAGGTGAAGCCATCCCTCATCCCTCATCTTATTCCATTTAATTTCATCATTTCACTCATTTCTTAAAAAAATATATTATATTATAACACAGCCACAGTCCCCAAAATCTTTCGAAATCATCTATGAATTTCCTCTTCAATACATTTACTGTTTCTTTTTCAGATGTTTCACCAATCGTACGCCATTTTCAACCTTATGAATGCGATGTGGAACTAAAAAATCGATTGCACATTGCAAAATGGATATTTAGATAATGAACATCAATTTATGATTTTTTTTTATATCAAGTGACCTGGCATCGCATGCAACTTTAAAATTAAAATTAACATCACTAGTCGTTGCATTCTTCTTTTGTACCTTATATAAATATACAGCTATGCTATTAATACACAACTCTATATATCGAGTGGTGATAGGCTAGTGTCCTCATGTTCAAAACCACCTAGAAAGGTATCTAAGTGAGCACCAGCATGGTTTTGTAAGATCTCTGCACCCCTTACGTTCAAGGCGGGCGTTCTTGCCCGCGAGGCTACCACTGCTTTATCAAGCATATGTATAAGAGACATTATAACATATTTTTCATTGATCCATCAAAGATAATTAAGATCAGGTGTTAGCGACCGAATCTAACACCTATAACAAGCTCCAAGTTCTTTTCTGGTTTTATAGTAATTGATACATACGTTTACGTTTTTTTACAACTGGTAATTCTACAAAGATTCTAAAACAAACAGTCAAATTTGTATTTATTTAGAAAGATTTTGTTCTAGAATTTTCTCGATAGTATATTTTATATATACTATCGAGAAAATTCTAGAACAAATTGTTATTATAATTATTTCTAGTAATTACCATAACAAATCATTTGACATATCTCATGTCATACTTTGTATGTAGAGAATAAAGTTCCGAAAGGTCCGTTGCATACGGGAATAAAAGGGAACATTCTAGAACCGTGTAGTCTGCGGTGATCTCACTGCAGTTAAAACGCAGTATAAATAAACCGGCCCGCGTCGCCGGTATAGTCAGTCTAGTTTACGCATTGGACAGTTCAGATCTTAAGGTAGTAAAAGAAAATAGAATAGCAAACCTTAAGGAATAATTAGTGAAACCTACATAGAATTTTATATGAAGTCTACGGTGTCTCCCGTTGTATCCTAAAGTATTTCGCCGTCTTAAAGGACATCAAGCATACGCATTGCAGGGTGCGTGGGACAGACGTACCAGCGCGGGTGTGGAACCTCCAGCATCCAGCGTCTGTCATATTGGGATACTTTCCCAGGTGAGAGTGATAAAACCCCGTACCGCAACAATAGTCTTGAAAAAAAGGTACCGGGGTTCTATTGAAACGATTATGAATGCCAAGAGGAGCGACATAGAACTATTCAAAGAACTGCCTATAGAAGATCAGGATATAGTAAAAGAGTATTCCAAGAAGCAGAATTTGGTCTGCATGCCGTTGGAATTATGCCTTATAATTTGGTAGAAAACCTTTTTCTTTAAGAATGTCTACTGTGTTTTCAAAAATAATTAAAGAGTAACGTTAACTTATGCTCAAAGGAGAGAAATTTGAGAAATCGAGTCACTTCATGCTCATTATCTACTTATATAATTTTACTCTTCATTTTAAGGGCTCCGTATCTAAAAAGGAATAAAGGAACTCTCATAGGATCACTTTGTGCTTCGTCTGCCTGCCTGCCTGTCTGTCTGTCCAGACCATTTTTCTCAGGAACGCTTGGGCGTATCAAGTTGAAATTTATAACAAATACTCAAGTCTGCGGTCCCTTAAAGCTCCACAAAAATCAAACTTTAAGTTAACGCAATCAAAAGATACGGCGGTTTATGTTGCATTTTCCGTACATTCGCACGGGAATCTAAAACCTAGAGGGTACTTCCCGTTAACCTAGAAATTAAAGGTAAAAATCCGAAAACTGTAAATTTACTGTTAGAAAATGTTTATTTGCGATTACAAACATATTTGCAGTTAATTTGTATGGGGACAACAGTGTGGCAACGGCACAGTTAAGTTTGTATCTCTATCCAATTTATATTTTCGTTAAAGTAATGTACGGTGCTTTCATAGTTTAGGTACGGAAGCCTCGGTGCGCGAGTCCAGCTCCCACTTGGCCGGTCTTTTTTAGGGTTCCGTACCCAAAGGGTAAAACGGGAACCCTATTACTGAGACTTCGCTGTCCGTCCGTCCGTCCGTCTGTCACTAGGCTGTATCTCATGAACCGATAGTTAGAGAGTTGAAATTTTCACAGATGGTGTATTTCTGTTGCCGCTATAACAACAAATACCAGAAATCAGAATAAAATAAATATTTAATGGGGCTCCCATACAACAAACGTGAATTTTTTGGCGTTTTTATAGATAATGGTACGGAACCCTTCGTGCGCGAGTCCGACACGCACTTGGCCGGTTTTTTTATTTATTTATTTTATTGTAATTTATTCATTAAAATTACCTATTATAACTGTCAATTATCTCACAGCAGTGAATATTTAACATATAATATCTATAAACATTATAAATTTTGCGTAAGTTATAAAGAAAACATAATTAAAGGTGGTAATGGGACCATTGCGGATTACCGACCAATCGCCATCTTATCTTCACCAGCTAAGGTCTTTGAGCATGTTTTATCTCATGAAATTCGTAAACAAGTTGACAAGTATTTATGTAATGAGCAACACGGTTTTCGATTCAGTAGATCTGTTAATACAAACCTAATTTTATTAGTTGATTATATTTCTACCAGCATGGATAAAGGCCTACAGGTAGATGTAGTATACTTTGATTTTAAAAAGGCATTGGATAGAATAAATAATGATATATTACTAAGTAAACTATTTTCCATAGGATTCTCACCTTGTCTTCTTCGTTTGATCGCCGATTATCTGCGTGATCGTCAACAGTTTGTTCGTTTGGGTTTTTATGAGTCTCACTCTTATCATACACGCTCGGGTGTTAGCCAGGGTTCTATTTTAGGGCCTTTACTATTTCTAATTATGATTAGTGATCTACCTTTAGTAGTAAAACACGCCAAATGTCTCTTGTACGCAGATGACCTAAAGCTATATATCCAAGTAAAATCTTTATCCGACTGCTCTGCACTCCAACAGGACATCAATGCCCTCGAAGAGTGGTCTGAGACTAATAAAATGGAATTTAACATATCTAAATGTAACATTATGAGTTTCGGTCGTATGCGGAACTTAATCCAACATGATTACATCATAAACAATGATCACATTTCACGAGTAGTTACGATGAAAGATCTTGGTGTAGTCTTTGATCATAGACTAACTTTTCACGAAAACATTCGATCTCTTGCTAAAGAATCGTTTCGACGTTTGGGATTTGTACTCCGCAACTGTCGGGACTTTAATAATGAGAATGTCATTAAGTTATTATATTGCACATTAGTTCGCAGCAAATTAGAAGCTAGTGCCTGCATATGGAATCCCCATGAGAAGTCGTACGCATTGATTCTGGAGAAAGTGCAAAAGGCTTTTCTACGGTACTTTTATAGACGAAGGTTTGGATACTATCCATATCTGTATCCTACCAAATTCTTATTGGGATGCCTAAACCTTAATTCCCTGGAAGTAAGGCGGGCGGTGTCCCAAGTCTTAATGGCCTGCAAGACTCTTCTAGGTACTGTTGACGTTACTGATTTACATGAGAGGCTATTCCAATTGTTCGTGCCTAATAACTATTGTCGGGCAAGACGGCACAAGTTGTTTGCTGTGCCGCAGTGCCGCACGGTCGCTCGTGCGATGTCCCCCATACCGCGCATGCTAACTGCGCTCAACGCCCTTGTGTGCCAAAATCCCGAGCTGGACTTATTTGCTGATGAATGGAAGGTGATAGTGTCAGAAAGTGTGAAGATGCGTGAGATGAAAGAGTGAAAGGTCTATCTGTCTTACCTTTTGTATTGTCTTACTTATTGTGTTACTGTATCATTAGTGTAAGTGGCAATTGTATTGCCGTTCTAGTTGATTGATAAATAAATAAATAAATAAAGGGACCATTATAATAATGACACGTTAACCCTAACAATACCTACCTACATGTCAGTAAAAGTTAAAACAAAGCTCAGACGTTGCTTATCCTCCGATCACACGCCATCCACAAGCTTTTTAAAATTCCTATACATACATCATCACGCCTGTATTCCCCGAAGGGGTAGGCAGAGGTGCACTGTAGTGCGCCCACACTTCGCCGATGTATTTTGGTACCAATGTAATAGGGGGCGAGCCTATTGCCAACGCAAGCTTTGCAATCAAAGTGCGCAGGTTCAAACCACGGCTCGCACCTTTGGATTTCATATGCGAATCTCGTTTCCATCCGAGATTGTCATTTGCTTAGAAACGGCGAAGGAAAACATCGTGAGGAAACCTGCACGTCTATAGAAAGGTGTGTGAAGTTCACCAACCCGCAGTGCAGTGCACCTCTACCTACCCCTGCGGGGAATACGGGCGTGATGATGTATTATTAATTGTTTAGTTTAGAATTTGACTAGTAGGTAGATATGTCAAATCTCTCTCGAAAATTATTATTTACCTACCCCCGAGTACCCTGATATCTAGTTGCCCTGTCCTTTCCCTCCTGTCGTGTGCCCTGACTGACCGTCGTGCGGATCGGACGCCTCTCGTGTGTGCTCCTGAGCCTAATCTGCGGATAATTACTATAAACGTGTGTGATTGAGTGTGTGTAATACCTAAGAGACCCTGGAAGCCCTCGCCCATCAGTGTTAGTGCCAGCCAGCCTGACGATCCAGCCACCGCCGAAGGACGGCGCCTACGGCAACTCACAGGTACCGTACCCGCGTGACACTGACCTGACCCTTGCCCTTTGATTAGTAGCCTAATTACGGATTTCCCCTTTTTAAATTAAACTCCCAACTAGGGCCCAGTACATTTCGCGTACATTAATATTACTTGTACATAAATAAAGACAAAATACTTTTCACATTGTAGTTAGTCAAAGGAGGGATCAATAAAATGATTTGAAGAACGCGATGACGACGAAGTAATTACGATGAAAATGAAAAAAAATATTCAACACTCGAATAATATCTACAGGTAAGTAACTTTCTTCTTCCTGTTATTTTTATTTTATTGGTTTTTTCAAACGTACAATGCACAACTTGCAAATATCTTGGTCAAATCTAGGAAAATGTTGTATTTATTCAAATTTATGAACTCACAACTCTAGTTTTATCTGGTACTAGCTTCTACCCGCGACTTCGTCCGCGCATTGGATAATTTAATATCGTTATAACTTGTAGCCTATATGTTATTCTGATGTATAAACAGTACCTAATACTGTAAAGTTTCATTAAAATTCGTTCAGTAGTTTTTGCGTGAAAGAGTAACGAACAACCATCCATCCATCCTCACAAACTTTCACCTTTATATTATTAGTAGGATATATGGCCACATCGACATGTGACTTTTACCACAGGAATTCAACCTTTATGTGTATCAGCACAGAGTTCGTTTTATAATAGGCAAAGAACATACGCGCATGTCTTAACAAATGGCAATTTTCACATGTTTAGTCAGTCATGAATATTTAAAATATATATTGAGGGGTGCTATTTGGCTATTTGCCTTAAGCGCCAGTTTTGAAACTTTGCAGGAGAGCATACACATTCGACGAAGAAAAAATAGCTGTTTCCAAATATGTATATAAGTCAATATCGCCCAAAACTGTCGTTTAAGTCAAATAGCCTTTCACCCCTCTATATAATATAACTAACCACATACATTATTCGCAAGATATGCAGAAAATATAATGAATGGCTTTATAATAATATGATGTTAAAAAAATCAGTAGGGACGTCAAATACTGCTATTTTTAACCGACTTAAAAAAGGAGGAGGTTCTCAATTCGACCCGTATGTTTTTTTTTTTTAATTATGTATTCTATTGCGATATTGAATTCTGTGATCGGTTTCTGAACCCATCCAGTTTGCATCAGTATCGAGTATACAACTGAATGGTATAAAAAACCGGTCAAGTGCGAGTCGGACTCGTGCACGAGGGGTTCCGTACCATTATCTATAAGAATGGCAAAAAAATCACGTTTGTTGTATGGGGGCTCCCTTAAATATTTATTTTATTCGGCTTTTATAGCGTTTGTTGTTATAGCGGCAATAGAAATACATCATCTGTGAAAATTTCAACTCTCTAACTATCACGGATCATGAGATACAGCCGTTCGTTTTTTTAATAATGGTAGTCGCCCCTCATAATTGGAGTTTACACTGCTGAATAGGGTTATGGATGTACCCAAAGGCCAGAACACGTGACAAATATTCAAAGGTCTATAACTCAGAAACTATGATAGTTAAGTATAAACGGTCTTTACTAAGCATCCACGTATGAGCTCCAGTGTATACATATACCCAAAGTATTATTTCGGACTAATGAAACGACGTATATAACTCATTTTATGATTTTTTGTCGCTTAGTCCTTAATTGCCTTTCAAACGTCGATATGCATTACTTATCTATATCTACCCAAGATTGAGTATTGAAACAACAATACTTTTAGAGTTGGTGGTAAAGCCTTATATATTTTGCCAACGCAAAGGAAGTATATACCAAAAACTGACTACATAGGAAATAGTACTAGCTGATTAACTTTTAGTGTTCACAGTCGAGAACATCTCGACCATACATTCTTGTGAAAGTACCGAGAAAAGACTAAGTGAATATTATAAAGCTTCCATATTAAAATAAATATAAACTAACTGTTAAATAAACTACTGTTTTTTTTTTAAACAAGTTTTCTATTAGTTTTCGTATTCTCCTCAGCAAGCTCTTTCATTTGGTACCCATACTGTGGTAGTGCAGAAAAAATAACTATTCCGCCATCTTGGATGATCCGCCATATTGGAATTAAAATGACGTCACATAGCTAAGCATTCATTGTCATCCAAAATCCAGCTAATTTCAACCAAATTTCAGCTCAATCTATTAAAGATAACTGATCTAAAATTCTGTTGCAAGATTCCACCCGGACATACATACTCGTACATTGCAAGCTAATATAAAGCTCGTAAATAAAAAGGATTTTAAAATATATTTTTTCACAATGGTTACGAAAGTATCCAAAGTCTCGGAAAGGGGGAATACGTAAAATACCGGGAAATTTTGGTACCGGCAGTTCGCTGGAGTCAACCCTAGCGGTAACCCTAACTCCTATCAGACAAAGTTATATTATAATATAACTTTGTCTGATATGACACAGCTCAGTCGTTGCTTATCCTCCCACCATGGACGAATTCCATACACTTTTTAGAATCCCTATATTTGCCATGAATATAAATCGTTCGAATCCCTACATAAAGAAAGACAAAATATGGGGTTTGCAGTTTGTAATTTTATTTGGACTTTTCACAGTGGGTTTTATAACACTAATCTACAATATAATTTACGCTTTAAAAATCAACGATTTCACGCTAACATGTAAAAATGGTGTCCTTGCTGTCGTGTACATAGTTATCTCACATAAATATTATGTCTTATTATACCACCGAGCCGCTATAGTCAAATTAATTGAAGATGTCAAGAAGGATTATGAGTTATCGCTCAAGTTGCCGGAAAGAGATCGGAAAGTTATGACAAAATACGCCAAACAAGGAGTTGTGGTTTGCAAGCAGTGGTTGGCGGTCGCTGGTTGCGGTGCCACTATATTCCTGATAAAAAACATCGTTTTATTTATCTATTACTACGGTATAGGTCAACCTAAGTTGGTTCACTTCTTCGAACTAACCTTCCCCGAAATCGTTTCGAGATATTTGCCCAATTTTGTCGAATTTTGTTTAGGTTACTTTTTAATGATCTTTTTCGATTATTTCGCGGCGATAACGTATGTAGCTTTTGTGCCTTTGGGTCCAATATTCATGCTTCACGCCTGCGGTCAACTGGAGCAAGTCAAAGAAAAGGTTAATAACATATTTGTTGAAAGCGACGAGGAACTGATCCATAAAAAAATCAAAAATATCATTCAACACTTGAATTATGTTTATACGTAAGTAACTTTCGGTCGTTTGACCTGTTATTTCTGGCAGGTAGGATCCATAATTATTTAGTAAAACACTTGA
The DNA here is from genome assembly GCA_914767695.1 of Ptilodon capucinus. Classification (NCBI taxonomy): domain Eukaryota; kingdom Metazoa; phylum Arthropoda; class Insecta; order Lepidoptera; family Notodontidae; genus Ptilodon; species Ptilodon capucinus. Next base: position 6,950,548 of record OU611831.1, read on the forward strand.
AAAAACCTTGGACAAGTATAAGATAGTATTTAGTATGTTTGATGTTTGTATTTAGTATGTTTGACCACTCCGAATTAATTTTCCCAAGTGAAAGTGGAAATAGTAAAATAAAGGTAGCAATAATAATAATATATATAATAATAATAAATAGCACCATAACGTTGAATTTATATTTTAATAGATTCGTGGAACGCATTAAAGCATGTTTCAAAATGTCGTACGAATTAACGTTCAAAGCGACAACTCTAATGATACCAATTGCAACCTACGAAGTTATAGAAGTAAGTACACAAAGTTGGCGTAGGAGTAAAAGAAAGCGTTCCAGAGGTAGGCCCTGACCGGGTCTGACAAGGAATTGCTCTGGACTCAGATCTGTAAAAATAGGAAATTGGGGAAGCAAGATATCAAGCAGCGGACAGAAAGGTTGTCAAGCATTTGCAGACTGCATATTTCTTTATTCCATTTAGAGATCCAGAGTAGTGACAGTTAAAAATCACAATAACCCAAGACTGCTTTATCATTACAAGTAGTTACCTGCTCTCAATGAATTTGGGATAAATAGAGGTAAATAAAATAAATAAGCCAAATAGAGGTACTCAGTTGCTTTCCCGACGGTGACGCAAAATATGGCAGCATATGCAATAATAGCGACATTGGCTTTTCCTGTACGGTCTCGCTCAAAAAGGTTATCTACACGCATTTTAAATAATGAGCGCATTGCATAATGAATGTATGTTTATGTTTCTAATTCCTAATGTTAAAGTTGTACAATTTACACAAGAGACTGCATTACATTGCAGTCTTTCAATATTGGAGAACTGAGCTTGGAGTTCATCGTCTTCATAGTGGGTGGATGTTTAATTATCAGTTCGCCGTGTTTCTACAGTGACTTGCTTATGGAAAAGGTACCTACATAGTTACATTAGTACCATCTTGAAAGTTTACTGGAAGCTGTGCAAACAGCCTAGTTACTACTACCCTCAAGTAACTGGATTAATCAATCAAAAAATTTGCATAGTATCAATATGTTGGTAGTTTATTACTACCTACCAATTTAAACTTGCCTGAACGGCTAATATGTGCACTCAACTTTTGTCACAGATAAGTCGACTTTGTCTCTTTCCTATGAAATAACACAGTGAGTGAGTGAATCCGTGACGTCTAGTCTTGGCATGGTGGTCCTGCTTAAATATAAAGAGTGAAAACTGTCTGTCTGACTGTAAAAACTGAACTGACATTGATAATTAATTACTTTCTAATAACCTGTATCGCGATGACGCTCGTCGGTTGCAGGGTGAAGAAGTTCGCCTGGCGATTTACTCCTGCGGCTGGGAGCATCAGTACAACCTTCGCACGCGCAGCACGATCCAGCTCCTACTGCAACGCGCGCTGCGACCTATCGCTATACGTACCCTGTTCCGTACCGTCTGTCTGGAAGTACTCACCGACGTAAGTATTTCTTATAACATGAAGGACACAGGCAAATAACAGGGAATGTATATAATAAATGAATTTGGAGAAAAAACCATTTGAAAGTTTAAAAGTATATTATTTTATTGAGTTCAATACATGCAATAACTTTTGCTTAGGAGTAACGTCATGGATATTCCCAGTTCTTTTCGTTTTGGCCATAAACAAACCTGCAATTTTGGCGCCATCTGTTAACTTTTTTAAATTCGAATGATTGAAATTCAAAATACCATGAACAAAGATATGTTTCTATAAAAACATAACATCTTCTTCTTCTTTTTTAAAAGTGTATGGCAAAAACATAACAAATATCTATTAAAAATTGTGACATTCCCTGTTATTTGCCTGTGCCCTTCATTATTATCATGACACAACCACAAACCCCAAAATCTTACGAAATCATCTATAAAGGTCCTCTTCTAACAATTTACTGGTTTTTTTTTCAGATATTTCACCAATCGTACGCCATATTCAACCTTATGAATGCGATGTGGAAATAGAAAATAGATTGCACATTCAAAATTAAATACTCAGAAAATAAAATTTACATATTTTTTTGCAATTGTCTGGGCACCTCGTGCAACCGTACAATTAAATTAACATCATTACTCGTTGCCTTTTTGTTTTGTACTTTATAGAAATTAATATGTATTAGAGACATTATAACATTTTTTTTATTGAAGCTTTACTTGGTCCAACCAAAGTTATTTAAGATCAGAAAAAAAAATATTGGAACTTGTTATAGGCTTGCAAAAACGGGATCCTTAGTCTGAGCTGTCTTGCTATTACAATCAACTGCATACATGCATTTTGCTATGACTCCGGGGTTCTATTAAGATGATTATGAATGAGAACTATTCCAAGATCTGCCTGTAGAATAACAGGAAGTAGTGAAAGAGTGTTCTAGGAAGCGAAATTTGGCTTGCAAGCAATGGCTTATTAATTCCAAGCAATGGCCCACGATAATTCACTACGTTATAAGCAAATTGCTTAACGCTTATTGCATTCAATTAGGATAATAGTACTTGTATTACAAATATAACCTTTTTTAAACGGAATATAAACCATTTAGAATTGTAGAGTTACGCCCACTGAATGGAGCGAGCGAATTAACTCGTCGTTTTTAAAAATGTGCCCTGTTAAATATACACAAAGACTTAATTTCTGTGAAAAAAAATTGCCTGTCATGTCAAAGTGTAGCGTGTGTTGCCTTACTAACGTATTATTATCTTATCATTATTATTAAAAGCAGCTCTAAAGGCAACACACTGGAGCTATATGTGCCTGTGAATTTGAAATAAGTTTTGGCGATTTAAATAAATGATCAGCCCACTGAGTTTCTTGCCGGATTTTCTCAGTTGAGGTCGCGTTTCAATTCGGTAGTAGTATATAACAAAAAAATGTAAACTTGACAATTTGTAAGTGCCCCCATGGGCCTACACAGAATAAATGATTTGACTTTGTCGATCATGCGAGAAATGGGTCCCAGATCTGTGTGTAACGCCCGCAAACCCTTATATGGTCCCCATAGTACAAATGTTGATTAGGACCTACAAAGAGCGTTTGTTGTCTAGAAATATTACACTTTCCAGGGATATTTTTAAGGACATATCAGTTTACACGATGTGTCACTATTAAACTGCCGAGTTCGTCTTCCACGAACCCATTGAGAAGCCGCCATGGCTGATGATCCAGTTGTTGGCGGTGCGCCAAATCAAAACATGTTGCTTCATTACTCCCATGTGACTCATGGGAAAAATATTCGCAATTTTTACGAGCCAATGACAGAATATAACGCTTACATTTAAATTCATGATGAATGGTATCGAATTAGTATATTTTTTTATTCGCATATATTTTTTTAAATAACTGGTTGTATTTAATGCAGCTTACTTAGTTGAGTCTAAACACCACGGAGTCAGGATCAGAAATGTTTTATTCGTGTTAACCTTTACATATGAGTGTTCAACCAAAAAAATAGGACTCACCCATTCGGAATACATTTTCTATGGAGAAGAATCTATACAATCTATACATATACATACATACATACATACATACATACAAATAAATAAAATTGGAGTGTCTGTTTGTAATATCAAAATAACACTTTTTTACCAAATGCGTATGAAAGTATATACGATACCTATAACGAAAACGCAATTTTGATTTTTTTTGTCTGTCTGTCTGTCTGTCTGTTTGTTTGAGGTAAACTTCTAAACGGCTGAACCGATTTCAATGGGACTTTCACTGACAGATAGCTGACGTTCCAGGGCGTAACTTAGGCTACTTTAATTTTAGAAAAAGCATTAGGGTTCCGCGGGAAAAACATAATACCCATATTTCCGGGTAATCTCCCTAAAGTCCACGCGGGCGAAGTCGCGGGCACAGCTAGTCACCAATATATTCCAAGTTTACTCTTCCTTTCCAATAGGATTATACGACTTAAGCTAAGTTTGTAATATGAGTACTATACAATGTACTGGAGGCGATCCTTGTGGCACTCAAACCGGAAAAATTCCATAAATTCTAATTCTGAAATTTACCGTTGAAAGGTATCAAACCCGCACCCGTTGCTGTGGGCCGAGTGGCTTGCGCGCCAACCACTTTAGTTGTAGAATGCTATAACCCGGTGCAGTGGGCCAAGAGGCTTACGTTCGAACTACTTGACCTGTAGTTGTAGCATGTTCGCCAAGACTACACTTATATCACGTAATATTTTGATATTGTCTCTTTCTCTCGTATGAAATTAGACAGAGAGCGAGCGAGCGAATTCGTGACAAAAGTCTTGTCTTGACATGCTTGCTAACCCCACTCCCCGCTGTACACCCAAACAAGGCCTAACAGATAGTAACATATAGACTTATAGACCTATTCTTTTTGGACTCAGTGTCATGCTATCAGCAAGTCTAAGGGCCAAGTCTTAGTACACTGGGGCGTCGACACTCGTCGACATAGATTCAATCTTTATGTTTATTGACACAGAGTTCGTTTTGGTCTTGGCTTATATTGCTTCTTTCAGTTGTGAAACAATACAAATAATCCCCTAGTTAATGAACGACTACATAGGAATGTGTTTGTCGCCGCGGATTTACTGCGACGCCGCTAAAATTATAGTGGCACATATTTTAAATAGATGCTATTGTGTAACGATTAAAGATTGACCGGAATAACCCATGTTTCAGTGGCTTTTTTATTTTTTTGAAGTAGTCTATGACTTTGTTGAGTTGAGTTTTGAATGCTGGTATCACTATTAAACATGTGACAAGAAATCTCGTGGTATATTTTTTAAAAGATTACTACTACAACAGTCCTTTTAACGTCCCACTGCTGGGCATGTACCTCCCTTCAATGAGAGGGGGATTCAGGCCATAGTCTGCCACCCTGACCCAGTGCTTCACTGAGTTCACACATCTATCGAGAACTAGTCAAGTTCCCTCAGACGTTCAGGTTTCTTCACGATGTTTTCCATCACCGTTTCATAGCTAGTGTTAATCTCTGATGAAAATGAGATTCGCACATAAATGCCAGAGGTGCGAGCCGGGGTTTGAACCTGCACACTTTGATTGTAAGGCGTGCGTTCGAACACTCGGCTACCACTGCTACTGCAAAACAATTAGTTAAGGATAATTTCCCAGGAGTGGTAGCCTAATTGATAGTATTTCCACCTTGAAATCAAGGGTTGCAAGCCCCAGTCTAGCCTCTGGGATTTTCAAACTTCGTGAGCTATTCTCATTTTCATTCTGTCAAATGTTAGGAGAAGCTACCTCTTTGATACAATAACTCTTTTTTCCTTTACTGCGTAATATAATGATGTATTAGCAACAAATGATGATAAATAAACAGTACAATTTTGAAATCTCTGAAGAGTACATCCTACAGTTATTCAGGTTAAATTCTCTTTAAAACTCGCAAATAAATCAAAACGTGTAGTCCGAAAAAAATATTTCTTAGAAATCGTCGCTGAGAAATGTCAGAATGCTGTCTGCCAAACTTGCTAATTTAGTAATTTTACTTTGTTATAAAATATATAATGGCATTCATAATAATCATTACGTATGTAGAGCAATGGTAGCCGCGCCCCACGCGCCAAAATTAACTCGCGCTGTCAATGACATTTTGTTGAAGAATGAACTTTTTCTATGAATCAATACAGTTTTTCTTGACGCCCCAGTGTGCCTGGGAGCGCCCCCAGACCATAGTATGGTACCTGTAGTACAATCGTTGCTATATTTTGGATCATACGGTGAGTATATTTTGTTTGACGATATCTATTTGATTCTTTTCATAAGTTGATCAATATTTTGTTGGGATTAAAATTAACAATATTTAATAACACCTAATTTAAATTAACAATATTTAATAAGAAGATAGCAGTGGTAGTCGAGTGGTCGAACGCACGCCTTGCAATCAAAGTGTGTACGCCTTGCAATGAAAGTGTGCAAGTTCAAACCCCGGCTCGCACCTCTGGGTTTATGTGCGAATCTCATTTTCATCCGAGATTTTCACTTGCTATGAAACGGTGAAGGAAAAACATCGTGAGGAAACCTGCACGTCTGAGGGAACTTGACTAGTTCTCGATAGATGTGTGAAGTCTACCAACCCGCACTGGGCCAGCGTGGTGGCTATGGCCTGAATCCCCCTCGCATTGAGGGGAGGCCCGTGCCCAGCAGTGGGACGTTAAAAGGGCTGTAGTTACTTTTTTAATAAGACAGTTCTTGTTTTCTGGCGTTTTCCCAACCCAAACACCATTCGTTTAGCTATGATTGTTTACATAAATTTCGTTTTATACTTACTTACTGTCGACGGAATAAAATAAGCTATTTTATTTAGATATTTTTTGTAAACATATTTAGGCCGGAATATATAAAATGGAATTCAATAAGGCTATGGCACTCTCTAGTCTACAAAATATCCTATAGACTTGTGCAGTTAACTAAATGTGTATGTTTATGTGTATGTTGTATGTTCTCTCTACATCACTCTAAGGTTGGCTGGTAGAAAATGCCCACGGCATTAAGCTGACCTTTGTACATATTTTTTACTTATGTAGAATTGTGCAAATACATAAATAAATAAATAAATGTTGTTGAACCGTTTCTTAGGTATATAATATAAGTACTTGGCTTATTATCTCGACAAACATCTTAAAAGGCTCGTGTTAGGCAGCTGGATCAAGGGGGCAGATTCAGAAGGCAGTACTTCTGGAGACGGTGCGCATTGTGAGGAAGTTCCTCTCTCTGGAGACTTGTCCACTGGTAACGAGGTCCCTGTTCCAGATGCCGGTGGAAACTGGTTTTTTATAGTTTTAAATGTTTTTTTATATATTTATATTTAAAAATGTATTAAATAAGAAATACTAATACAGTAAAAGCTCTTTATTCGCGGAGGATACGTTCCGCGAATACAGAACCCGTGAATATGGAATGGTAATTTACTAAAGGCTCTTACTTAAACGAAACGTCTAATGTGGCCGCATTTAAAAATATGTATATATACAGTCTAAATATACGTCTACTTTTTTTTTACGTCGGAAAATCCTTTATGGATACCTTGCCACCTCGGGGGAAGTAACAGGGTTATGTTGGAGTCCCGGCAGAAGGCCGTATACCCACTAAAAACCGACGGTGTACCATCTTCCGCTTATATCGGAGCGCCACGGGATCGCTTTCGCATGCATCGCGACGAAATATACCCTGTATATAGTCAAACATTACAAAACAAAGTATGAAGCGCAGGAAGCAGTTAATTTTGAATAGCAATAATACCAAAGCAATTAGTTTTTCCGTAATTACATTAACACGTGTGCTCCAACATGAGTGTTGAAAATGTGCTCAAGTCGTTATACTGCACTGCACTCAAATTAAATTTGTATTTGTGACTGAAAATAATGTGTCGTAACTGACAAATTATGACATTAAAATTGATACATAAAATATAACTTATCTGTTTACATACTTGAAATATTTTTAATGTTATAACTATCCCTCAAACTGTCTCTATTCAAATTAAAATATCCACAGCGACAAGTCTGTTATAAATCTAAGTACATTAATCATATTGTCTAGCTAGACAGAAGTCTTAACTAACACCTGTCATCATTAGGCTTTGGTCCCACGACAAAGCATCGCAATTTTTAAATATTTTTTTCATGACCGTAGTTTATTCTAAATCCACTATGATATGTCCTACTTTCTGCGTTTTTTAGAGTTCCGTACCTAAAAAGGAAAAAAACGGAACCCTTATAGGATCACTTTAATGTCCGTCTGTCTGTTTTACTTTAAAATATCCCCAGTCCTACTTTATCTTTTCGATAATTTTGCTATTATAACTAATAGTACTTTGGTTTGCAAGTAATACCTAAGTTACTCGTAGTTAGTGCATATTAGTCTATGCTATGTTACCTATTTGTTTAGAACACCATGTCCAGACTAGACACGACCTTCAGTAATGAAGATGCCGACTAAGAAGAAGTCCTTTACAAGTACTATAATTCCTCTCCATCCAAAGGTTGCGTGGTAGAGATCACTTTCAGTGGCAAGGCCGCCCAATGTAACACTCTAAATTTATATCCTATACATAGTTTGTATTACTTTATGAGGTGGAGCAATAAAGAGTTATGCCCCTCCAGCATGTGCTGAGCCACTACCTATTCGGCACAGTTCACACTGAGCTCTTTTCCTTTTTTGTATCTATTTTTAAGTTTTGTATTCTCTGTGTTCTTTGTGTCTGTGCTGAATAAATGTTTTTTTATTTCTTTCTTTCTTATCTATTCTAGGTACCAAAGACCTCAAATTCACTCGCTATCAAGTCTATGGTATCTAAACTATTCGAATCTGTTTTCCTCATCCACAACTGCACAACTCTATGCATCAATATCATTAGTCAATGTCACAGTGGGTAGATCTAAACATCTTTATATAAAACACCAGTCGTTAATATCTGACATTCCTAACTTTTTTTTTACCTACCATCCACTTTTTTTTTTCTTTTTTTTTTTTAACGAAATGAGCGAAATGGTGATATTTAATGGAATAAGATGAGGAATGGCATCACCTGCGACGAGCGCGAGTATTTCGCCAATGTCAAGTAATTAATAGCGAGGACAAATTCAATAAATACACATTATAAATAAAAATGGATAATGACAGTGATAAAGATTGCGGATGACCTTTGTTTTTTGAACCATCCACTTTAGAACATACCTACATACTTACTTCATTTATGTTTTGACTACTGTCAACTTGAACGAAGGAATGTATTTAAATCGAGAATCTGGAAAACACAGCTACAGCTGGAAAAACACACACGTCACACAGAATCCTATTCTATACTACTAATACTACTATTATAAATTTGAAAGTTTGTGAAGATGGATGGATGTTTGTTACTTTTTCACACAAAAACTACAGAACGGACTTTGATGAAACTTTACAGAATTATTGTTTGTACAACATAATAACATTATAACAATGTAGAATCACCGAAGTCTACGGGGACGAAGTCGCGGGTGAATATAGTGTAAAACAATTATGTATAGCGTCACGGGACTAAGCCCACTACTGCACTCCCACTACTCCCGCCACTGAATCAACTGCTGACTGCATACCAAAGTCATCCTATATCATTGAAGGATATTAAGGCGTTGGTGATGTATTTTTGGGCCCTGGGAAATTAAAATAATGAAACGTGTTTTACCAAAGTAAACGAACAAAAAGAGATAAACCATAGATAGCAAAAACGGAAGAACATACAGTTTTTTACCATAGCCAATTAATATATTATAAACCAAGAACCATATTCTCCAATCATCTTGAACAATACATAGTAACAAGAGCGGTGGTAACCTAGTAAGTAGAAGGCCAGCCTTGAACTGAAGGCATTCAGATTCAAATCCCGCATCCCTCTGTTAATTTCGAATTTCATGTGCGATGAGTTCTTATGCTTTATGAAAAAACACTTCACAGATGTAATTCTGGAATTTATCAAGATACTAGCTGGGTTTGAGAACACTAATTATTATCAGTTTTCTTAAAAATAAATCCATAAGAACCTTCTAAAAAAAAAATTAATACCTAAACTTTAAAAAAATTATGAATGAAATCGGCAAAGTTCTTTACAAATTATGGCGTGGCCAAGGGAAATGGGGATTCACTTTTATATATAGATCCACTAGGATCGTATAACAGCTTACAATCTATAATTAAAAGCTGTAACACTTTATGTGAATCCGTGTATGCATAAATCATTGCGGATAATGTTTACACTGGCCGAGTGGAGCCGGTGGACTGATTTATAAGCGTATAGCTTAATAACGCGCAACGGGCTAACATTTAAGCTCCCCATTCAGGCGTTTATTATAATAAGGAAGAGGACTTCAAAGACTTCACTATAATTGGTAGAATTTATTGAATTTGTCCTTGCTAGTAATTACTTGACACTGGCAATTTATTCGCTAATCGCATGTGCACTCATTCGTCGTTTTATTCCGTGAAATTGACACAATTTCAATCATTTCGTAAAAAAAGAAGAAATATAAGCTTTCAGTTAATGATCTACGTAAATTGTAGTGGCGAGTCTGCGTGGCGGGAACGCGGTCGGAGCTCATCCTTGTCCTATATACTGTCGCTAATTAATAAAGGAACTGGACAGTAACGACGTAAATAACTCCAGTAATACATACATTAATTATAATAGGAATTCTCGCAGGTCTAGGGAGGCGTAGGACGCATTTCATAATAGGATCACCAATGATATCAGAAATTATAGATACCCAAAAAATGGTAGGTATCATTGTTGCCACGACGACGCTACAATCTAGTGTTATACCCATAGGAGTACCCATAACGAGCTGTAACCCCACTTTACTCTTGGTATGGCTCTGCGGTAATTAGTCCGCCATTGTTGTTATCTCATGTACCTGTAGTATACGGCAACATTTTACTCATTTCATAAAAAAAGAAAGAAAGATAACTCGTTTAGTATTAGGTACAATGTTGTACTTTTTGACATGCTATTTATTAATTATAAGAAAGCTTTAACATGGTTTATTCTTGTTGGCTATACTAAGGTACCTACTTTATTTATTTCTAGATTCGAGAGAAACTTTTAATTAGGTATCCCACTAATTGTAAATATGAAAGTTTGTGATGATGGATGGATGGATGTTAGTTACTCTTTCACACAAAAATTATACTGAACGGATTATAATGAAACTTTACAGTATTATTGTATATACATCAGAATAATAACAAGGATAATTTTTTTAACGATTTTCAATAATCGAAGTCTGTGCTAGTCAGAGTTCTGCTATTCTAATTATATATCTTTATTAATTATAAATATAAAAATCAATTAGGTACTGTTCGTTAGTCTCGCTATAGTTAAAAAGGCCTTGATGGTTTCGTTGTGGATTAAATAAATAAAAAATGGAAAACCAAAAAGTTCGGAGAAAAAAACAAAATTGGTTCGTGGCGGATCTGACTTGTTGATTGCTGATAAAAAGTTATAATTAAATACATTGTAAGTAGATGATACTAATTTTACCAAATATGAAATTGGGCAAAAGAATTGGTAAGCTTACGTTAGTTTTCTAAATAAACAAAGTTCGCTAAAGGTAATGGAACGCAATGGAATCAAGTTATGTTAGTACCGTCTGCATAACTATTTCCACGCGAATTCTTTCATTGCCACGCTAAATTGGTCGCGACAGCCGCCATTATCAATTCAATAATAATAGCAATCGTCCTACGCGATTATTAACATGTGATACATTTAAAATAACCGTATCTATACAAACAAATACTGAAATAGCGAGGTAACCGTTTATACGTCTCGACATTCCTGATTCATAATATTACTCGTAACTCGCGCGAAACCCTGCGTTTATGCCAAGCCAATTTAATGTCTTTCTGTGCGTAATTAATAGTGCAAATGTTCAACACTCTTCAACAAACCTTTAAGACTTGATGCGAACGTTTTGAAATCATTTAAACATCACGTTTGGTACTTAATTATAGTTAAATGTAACATGATAATAAATAGGTTCTAATAAAAAAAATACCTTACCTTCTTGGAAATTCTTGAAAAGTACACAACTCACAAAACAGTTCGAACTTCAAAAAAAAGCACAAAAAGGTGATTTATAAAATAAACTTTTGCAATTACTTCCGGAAAACTCGATACCAAGATGGCGTCGGAAGCGCGCGAAAAGCGGAAAATCGTTGCGAAATATATCGCGGGTCTGAGTTTATGAGTGTCGGGTGTCAGAATTTTTATCGTGCAGTGCTCGCCCGGCCAAAGAGCTGACGTGACTAACAGCGTTTCACGTGGTTTCAATATTAAAATTTAGATGGCATGGATGAAAAGCCGGGTGGGTTACGATGTATTTTGGATCGCATCATAAAATCATGTGACGCTTTTGTATGGAGTCGCGATTTGTTAGGCGGGCCACACTTTATCAATATACTGCTAGAATATTGTAGAGCTACCAGCAGCCTTACCATGATCGTGAAGACATAAGTTTTATAGTAATATTCTCTTTGATTTGTCAACGTCACTCACTTTCAAGCTTTTTTTTACTGGACATGGCTCGGTGTAACGTAATTTTTTCGTCAAATCTGACAGTTGAAAGAGACATATCTTTATGTCGTCGTGCTAAGACTACATTGAGCCAAAGAGTATCGGGATTGCATAAGTACCAGAAAGTAGGTGGGAAATATTAAAACAATAGGTACCTACTGCCAAATAAACGGTGGACAGACGATCTTGTGCCTTCTGCTTATTCTAGTTAAACGTTTCTATCCATTCCTGCAGGCTACACTGTACACAGATACACTACTTGTTTAAAGGCCAAAAAGCACTTACAAATAGTCAGATTCTACCACCGGTTCGTATAATAATGTTAATATCTTCTTATCAAATACGTTGATTCTGTTGGCAACAAATTATAACAACATTAATGTAAGTTACGGACATTAGTAAAAACGGATAATAATGTCGTAGGCTAACTATGGCTTCATTTCAGAAATTTAATAAGGACAATGTGCACCCAGCCTTATTTGCACGCCATGTGTATGCCGCCGTCTGTGTTATTAAGGGACAGATAATATAATACCTATAATAAACAAATTTTCTCTAAAGAAAAAAATACTTTATGGAAAACTTGGCATTGGTATTCGGTTTATGAAAAACATTCTAATACTGGCGAAACTATCAAGAATGTATGTATCATATTCGTAGGTAGGTATATATCAAGTATCTAGTCATGAGCAGACTGAATTCTAAATATACATGTACTTAGTATTTTTGTATTGTCTACTAGATATTAATGTAAAAGTTATTTATTACCTACTGGCAATTTATAAATATTTTTTTATATATTTATGGTTTTTCTTTGCCTCGGTCCGTGGCGCGACAACTTATAAATGTTTAAGTATCTACCTGTCTACATTATGCTTCAAAACACCTGTCGTTACAGATAAGTAATGATGTAATGTACTTGTAAAACTGGCTAGCTAGCTCGTAATGACTCAATAAATTTAAAAAGATTGCTGTTTTGTTCACGGCGAATATATATTGAGGAAATGTATGATATCTGAGTTGGTAGGCCGTCAAGAAGAAAATACTTCATTTTATTTGCAAAAAATCTAATATATCCAGTAAGTACGTATCTATTTGTAAAGGCAAAAAATAACAGTTACCTAGTTTATGTTAGTCGATTTTCCCTCTCTTCCTACTCCTCCGGTTGGTGGTAGCATGAGGATTTGTATGTAGTTGTCCTCTTTTTTAATGCCCGATAAATCAAAACTAGGATAACTAAATAGGTAGGTATTTAGTTATCCTAGTTTTGATATATCGGGCATTATGTAATTAAGCAATTGCAGTAATAATAACATAAAAAAACATAAATCTACTTAGATATTAATACTACAAATGCTTAATATTTAATTACGTTATAATATTATATTTTACATAGCAAACGCATATCCTTATTTTAGTCACAATAAAAATAAATTAGCTTTATTTTAGCGCCCAAAAATATAAAAACACGTAACGCCATCTACTACCGAATAGAGAAAACTATAGTGTTTTGAAGTAACTATAAGCCAGCCCATATTACTATACTCTTTGAGCCAGCCTCATCAGCCTCAATGTGTATTTTTTATTATTGTCAGTTAATTAAAAATGTTACCCGTTGATTAGAAAATTTGTTTTGATATGTTAGATGTGGGGTTCTACCCGTTTATCTATATTGTATTGAATACATAATGCATGATTTTTGTATAATTTACGCACAAAAAAAGATTTGCTTTTACGTATAACGGAACGATATTATAATACAGCATTATGAATCGATTAATATTGATACTCCATCGATTAATATTTTATTGAAAATGTAAAATGATCCTAGCTTTAAGTATTATGGCGATTTATTGTTACACTAATATTATTAATGTTACCAAAGGTATAATTCCAGTCGAATGTAAATATAATATACGATACACTTTAGTCAAAATAATGACTGGTCAATCGATTCGTGCTACTACTCAAAAATAATCGATTTTTGTTTTTTTGTTGTTAATTAATTTTATCTATGTGTATTGTGCGTGCGTGCTCGCTCATTGGCTGCTATGTTTGGCTGTCTGCTGAACTCTGCTGTCTGTTAGTGTGTTCGTGAAATGAAAATCATAATTAATTTTTAATTATTAAATGTAATCAGTTAAAATTATTCACAATTAATAAATAAAAGTCAGTCTTAAACGCGCGATGCCAGCCGTTAATTAAAATTCGATGGCATAATCTAATATAGAGTGTTACAACCCGTAAAACAAACATATAACTGCATAGGTATGCCTTGTTCGTCTTCGTTCGTTCCACTTGTTGCATTGGATGCACCCACTTTCAAAAACGCTGGAGATTTATTTACATGTTTGTGAGAAAGTGATCCTAACTCGTTTACACGCCATAGAAATCATTTCGTGTCAATTTACCGTTACGTTTGTCTAGTGAACGTGGGAAATGCGTGTTGATATCGTTATCTCGGAAGTTCGTTACGATGCACCTGCCTGCATTACCGCTATTAGCCATCGTTGCATTGACGCATCGACCTCGTTAACAAGATCTATGACCGAAGGCTGATCGCTCGCAATCCAGTTATGCCTACATTACGTGGTATACGGCGCAGGTAAAAAGTTCGTCAAGACAGTGAGAATTCATACCCAAAATGAGTCATACGTATCACTGGCATTTCTGAATTGTTTTGTTTCTGTGGAATGCCTTTGCGATGAGTAAATCGCGAGAAGACAGTTTTAACTTTAAGAAAAGTGAAGTGTTCCATTTTTAAAATATTAAAAACATATTTGTTAGCGATGGTACAGTGTATTTATTAGTGATGTAAATTACGATTTAAAAAGTGTTCAAATATTGTGACAATGGCCCAAAACTCAGTGGATTCGGACAGGCTGTCTTCAGCAGGCATTTCTACACACAGTTCTGGTACCGCTGGAACTGTTGGTGGGTCGGTAGTGGGGGTGAGACCTGGTGATCCTGGCCTTAAGAGAGATGATGAGGACGAGTATAACTTGGGGCCACTGCCTCCAATGTGGGAGAAGGCGTTCACACCATCGGGCGAAGTATACTTTATTGAGTAAGTTTCATTTAAAAATAGGATAATTATTAGTGCTGTCCTTTGAGTAGGCAATGAGACAGGCTGATGGCTGTAGAAACCAGTTTGATTGCTAATAATAGATGGTTGACATTGTAAATGCCTTCTGTTATATTTGTTTTGTGACATCAACTGTAATATCAACTTGTTTCTATGATGGGACTATAATATCTAGAAACTCAACGGCTACATCTAAAGGCTGCTATTAGAAACATGATTGTATATTTCTATATAAATATGGGGATATGGGATATTGGGTTTTTTTTTATGAGATAGGGAGGCAAACAAGCAGATGTTTCACCTGATGGTAAGTGATCAACGCTGCCCATGGACACCTGCAACACCAGGGGCATCGCAAGTGCGTTGCCCGCCTTTAAGGAATGAGTATGCTTGTTTCTTGAAGAAATTTTCCTAGTTAATAAAAATAAAAAGGTATTAAAAATATAATTTCATGAATTCAGTTGGTTGACCTAAAGTAGAATAAAGATAATATAGTATCCTACAAGTTCCACACTTAAAAGTTAAACAAATGAAATAAATTATGAGAAGCATAGATACAATAATCTTCTTTTTAAACAGAGAGGTAGTGTACTATTCATTGTGTGAGATAATTTTGAGTAAGTAGGTAACTGAAAAAAGTTTTTGCACTACAAATAAAAACAGGCCCACTGAGTTTCTTTCCTGTAGGCAGTCATGCTAAGTCTAGAGCCCTTCTCATTCAAGGTTGCGTTTCGACCTGGTAGCAGAATATAAGGAAAAATAATGTAACCTGACAATTTATAAGTTCCCCCGTACACAAATACAAAACAAAACAGAAAAACCTGTGGATCTAGTGTTTTTATGTTATGACACAGACCTAGTAAACTCAAGTATTTATATTTCAGCCACAACTTGGGCACCTCCCACTGGCTAGACCCTCGGCTAGCTAGGGTCCGGAAACACTCCCTCGGGGAGTGCGGAGAGGATGAACTACCATTCGGCTGGGAAAGGGTCACAGACAAGAGATATGGCTCATACTATGTGGACCATATCAACAGGAGGACACAATATGAGAATCCAGTATTGCAAGCAAGGAGGATGAGAGGTAATCATTTAATACATACATATTCATACACCTGTATCCCACGGGAGTAGGCAGAGACTACAGTTGGCCACATGCCCAGTTGTGATACGACCAGGGCAAATTCTGGTAAGGCCATTTCCGAAATTTGCTACTGATGGGAATCAAACCCATAACCATCTGGTGTAGTGAGCTCAGTGGCCTACACTAAACTACCAGACCAAACCATCATAACAGTTGATACACTTTTTAAATTATTACCCTACTACCACTACTACAGCCCTTTTAACGTCCCACTGCTGGGCACGGGCCCCCCCTCAATGCGAGGGGGATTCGGGCCATAGTCCACCACGCTGGCCCAGTGCGGTGTGGCAGACTTCACACATCTATCGAAAACTAGTCAAGTTCCCTCAGACTTGCAGGTTTCCTCACGATGTTTTCCTTCACCGTTTCATAGCAAGTGATAATCTCGGATGTAGAATGAGATTCGCACATAAATCCCAGAGGTACGAACTCGGGTTTGAACCTGCACACTTTTATTGCAAGGCGTGCTTTCGACCACTCGGCTACCACTGCTATTCAATTTATTACCCTGCTAAATTGAAATGTTTTATGTAATTATGAAGTCTGAGAAGTTTACGGACCATGTATAATGAGTCAATTATAATTGCATTTTGTTACACTTCACTTAGTAGTAATGCAGGGAATAGTTAAATAATCCCAGGAATAATTTATTCGAAGTTACTTATAACGTTGTAACATTATGTATGGTCTAAGTTTATGAATCAATTTAATTTTTGTCGATGGCATGGTCTATTGGTATGAGCAAAGGCCACTCGGCTCACTGCAGCACTTGGGTGCAGGTTCGATGTTCCTTTTTCGGAATTATCCCAGGTCTGGGTGTAACTGGGATCATCCCCAGTTCATTGTACTACAAGTGTTGCTTAGTTTGGGATGAGTAGGTGTTGTCTATTTATTTTAAACTGATTTAGGATTTGAAAAAATGAAATGGATTTACCTACTACTATAGCCCTTTTAATGTCCCACTGCTAGGCACGTGTCTCCCTTCAATGCGAGGGGGATTGAGGCCATAGTCCACCACGCTGGCCCGGTGCAGGTTGGCAGATTTCACACATCTATCTAGAACTATTCAAGTTCCCTCAGACATGTAGGTTTTCTCACGATGTTTTCCTTCACCGTTTCATAATCAAGTGATAATCTTGGATGAAAATGAGATTCGCATATGAAACCCAGAGGTGCGAGGGGTTTGAACCTGAGCACTTTGCAAGGCGTGCGTTCGACCACGCGGCTACCACTGCTTTTTGGATTTAACTAGTAACATGAAAATTGAAGTTTCCCCCCAGTCTATCATACAATAGACTAAAGTCACAATTGACAAAGTTATAACATTGCAAATAAGACTTTGTTGTAAATTACTCCCAAGAGTCATATTTGTAGATTAATCTTTTTTCTCTTCAATTTGGTGAGTCTGTATAGTCAGGCGAAATGTTATTGTTTATTATATATTGCAGATGATAAATTATCACCAGAAGATGGCGGTGTTGGGCAGGGTAATGGGCCCACGCCCACGCCTGAGCTACGCGGAGAGCGGTTCACTCTCGCGCTCACTAAAGGCACGCAGGTATGTAGGACCTAACTCTTTAATAATGCGCTTACACATCTTCAAAGAGCCAAGTTGTAGCATGTGCCAAGACCAGACTTATATCCGAAATATGTTAACATTGTCTCTTTCTCTCCTATTATTTTTTTTTTAATGGACTACGCTGTTGGCCGTGACTTGGCCTTTACAGCTTCACCGGAGGAGAAGTATGAATAAGAGAGTGAGCGAGTAATTCCGTGATAGAGGTCTATTATTATTTTTTACGAAATGAGCGAAATGATGATATTTAATGGAATAAGATGAGGAATGGCTTCACCTGCGACTAGCGCGGGTATTTCGCCAATGTCAAGTAATTATTAGCAAGGACAAATTCAATAAATACACGTAATAAATAAAAATGAATGATGACAGTGATAAAGATGGCGGATGAATCTCCAAAGGATTGTGATTATCGATAGAGAATTAGTCTTGAGATATATCGTAACAGTTTCCATGTCGAATCATGATATTATCATCAATGACAGAAAAAAACCACAGAGAAAAATATGTTTTCTTCTTTTATTTTTTACGAAATTTTTCTGATTCATCCTCCTTTATTCGCTACATTCATCACCAATTTTGATTTATTAATTGTATTGATTGAATTTGGTCTTTCTATTAATTTCTTGACACTGGCTGATATACCCGCTAACCGCAAGTGGATGACTCCACGTCCTCATCGTATTCCATTGAAATTCATTAATTTCGTAAAGATAGAAGAAGATAATGTTGTCCTGACAACGAGAATTGTACAATGTCGTTAGTGGTAGCGCCATCTAGTTCCCAGAGTTAGGAACTATTTCGAGTTTAAGACTGTGGTGGCTAGATCGCTCTAACATCTGTTAGCTGTCACTATCTCGTGATAGCATGAGCATCATTTCTCGAAAGCGATACAATCACGTTAAAAGATAGACCTCAAATCGAACGAGCGAGACGAAGGACGCTTGTCTTTGCTCTTGTCAATTTAGACTTACTTGTGGAATGCACTTATGGTCTGTATGTTTATACTGTGTTATAGGGTCTAGGTTTCACCTTGATCGGAGCTGAAGGTTCACCGGAGACTGAAGGCTATCTTCAGATCCGCAGCATCGTGCCACACAGTCCCGCGTGGATTGACGGTAAACACCTTAAAAGTCTTGATCAGTTTTATAGGGTTGCATACCTCAAGGGTAAAACGGGACCCTATTACTAAGACTCCGCTGTCCGTCCGTCTGTCTGTCTGTCCATCTGTCACCAGGCTCATGACCTCATCTCATGGATCGTGATAGATAGAAATTTTCACAGACGATGTGTTTATGTTATAACTACCACTATAACAACAAATACTAAAAAACAGTATAAAATTAATATTGAAGGGGGCTTCCATACTACAAACGTTTTCTTAAGACTTGAGGATTGTTGATGCAGGTGCCCTCCGAGCCGGCGACGTGGTGGTGGGCGTGGGCAGCCGCGGCGTGCGCGGGCTGGCGCACGCGCAGGTCGCGCAGATCTTCCAGTCCATCACGCCGGGGACAGAGGTCACGCTGCACCTTGTCAGAGGTATGTACACACATCGTCACGACTGTATTACTCGAAGGGGTAGGCAGAGGTGTACTGCAGTGCGCCCACACTTCGCCGATGTATTTTGGTCCCAATGTAATAGGGGCGAGCCTATTGCCATTATACCCGGCACATTCCCCCTCAATAGGAGGGAGATTTGGGCCATAATCCACCACGCTGGACCAGTGCGGGTTGGTGAACTTCACACGCCTTTCTATAAACGTGCAGGTTTCCTCGCGATATTCACCGTTTCTTAGCAAGAAAATGAGTTTCGCACATGAAACGCAGAGGTGCGAGCCGGGGTTTGATCCTGCACACTTTGATTGCAAAGCGTGCGTTCGACCACTCTGCTACCACTGCATAGCATAGTATATTCCTATGAAATGAAATAAAATAATAATTGAATGAATGACAAATGACTGCGCCCGCAGTTTTGCCAATACAAATAACAATTTTAATAAATACAGGTGAAGATGATAAAAATGCCCGATTAATCCTAGATAACTTTTTTTTACTAACCCACATTGTCCCACTGCTGGGCAAAGGTCTCCCCCATTTTCCGCCACGCATCTCTATATCCTGCCAGATCAGTCCATCAATCCTTAAAAAAAATGTGGGATGTGAAATATATTTGATCAATTGACGCTATTGTCCCTAGGTTACCCCCTATCCTTTGACTCTGACGACCCGAACACGCGTGTGCTGAGCACGCTAGCGGTGGACGCCACCTCGCCGCCCACTTCCGATGCCGTCGCCATGCAGCAGCTCACCAGGGCGCTACGGACTAGGTACACTTGATTAATAACCTATTTATATCTTCTACTAGCTGCTAACTGCGTCTGCGACTATTCAATATCGTTATAAATTATAGCCTATATTATGTTATTCTGAAGTATGAACAATAATACTGTAAAGTTACATAGTTGTATTTTACATTTTTAATTCTTTAAAAATCTATTTTCTTTTTATTTAATGGCCTCTTTCTATTGAGTCAAATTGTGATTCTGCAAATGTCAACGTAGTGGCGAAGACACGATGGAGATTGAATAATCGGTTATATTACTGCAGCTGGTTTTTGTTGAGATTGACTGGTTAGTGAGAGAGGTACCTAAAACAACACAATACAAAACGAACACATGAATAACATCATAAACAAACATATTTAGTTGCACAGAGGGAGGCTAATACCACAACAGAATGGGTTATAATTTTATGTTGTTGGAAGTTACATATTTAATTAGTATGTTAACAAAAGGAGTATCAACAAGCATGAGGAGTGAGAGGAAGTTACATAAAAATATATTATCCGTAACCGAAACTAGCGAATATTATTAACTAGTAACCGTATCTGAAACCGGTATATTATTATTCCTGTATCCGTATCCAGATCAGCTATTACGTATCCTCAACATCCCTGGTATAAATAAACCTCAACCGCCACGAAATAGCTCGAGATATATTCACACGTGTCTCATGTAAAAATCGTAATTTTGACCCCCATTCACCATTCACAGAGAGCAAAACCAATGTAAAGTTGCAGCATGTTCGTATCCAGGTTCAATCTGGACTCGCCGAACCACGAGCCTGCCAATCAGGGCCGGGATGAACCAGACTCGGCTGTGACGCCGGGCCAGCGACGGCTGTTATCCCGCTCCTTCGACCTGGACGAGCTGGCCACCGTAGACACCGACCCTCTTCCGCCCAGGTGTCCTTCAGCTGACCACCTGCTGACCTTGGCCACTGGTAGGTTACCTCTACTTAAACATACTCGCCAAAAACAATGATCACACATGATTTTTTTTTCGTGGTATCATTATCATCATATTTAATTCAATATGTGCTATTTGAATCGGCGGAAGCCATTTCCGGGTCCGTTTAATAGTCCGTTTATACAGGGTGTTTCAGAAGTCCGAAATAATACTTAGACGTTTGACTAAGTATCGGGTATACAATTGAATGGTATAAAAATGTGATCGAAAACGACTATGTTTTTCCAACTTTTTGATTTGAATCATCTAATGGCGCGCTTGGTGAGTGACAGCAACTGTTGATTCCGCGATGGCTCGATCCCAAAACTTCGAGCAGCTTTGTGGCTCCTCGGTTCTTTACGCCGTTTAGACTCCGCCCACCGGCTGACTACGCTCACTCGCCGCTACGACGTTTATGTTTTATGTTACATATCTGCCAGGCGTCCCGCGACGGCTCAGTTTATTTTCGTCGTCAATTTCTATAACTCTTAATATCTCGAGTCCTAAGTAAAATTTGCATAATCTGTTTTGTGAATATTACTAGTCGCCACTCATAGGTGTAATTTACACTGCTGAATATGGTTATAGATGTACCCAAAGGCAAGACCATGTTACCCGTGACAAATATTCAAAGGTCTACAACTCTGAAACTATGTTGGTTAAGTATAAACTGTCTTCACTAAGCAGCCACGTATGAGCTACCGTATATGTACCCAAAGTATTATATCGTACTGCTGAATTATTGCATACATATTAATACATGGTGTATTAGCATATGGTTCACTAAGCTATAATATGTTATATAAATGTTCGTTGATTGCTATCTTGGGTAGGTGCTTGAGAAGAAAAACAAGTGTGTAGTGTATTTGAAAGACAATATAATTGTTCAGAGGCGGGCGGCGTCGCGGGGGCGGGTGCCGGCGGGGCGGGTGCGGGGGCGGGCAGCGGGGCGGGTGGGGCGGGCGGGGAGGGCGCGGGGCGGGAGCTGGTGCTGGCGCTGCGGCGCGGGGCGGCCGGCTTCGGCTTCACCATCGCCGACAGCGTGCACGGGCAGAAAGTCAAAAAGGTGACCCACCAATACACGACTAGGGACCCTATTCAATACTGCTTTAAAAATAATTAACACTTAACTCGCAAATAACGCGCCTGAAATGGATGGCAATTTAATTTTTCTTGTTCCCCCCTCCTACCATTATATACAAAGTTATGCACATGATGTTATTGTTAAAAACTTATGCCCGTAAGGATGGATTATACCGTCATGCCTGTCTGTCGTCGAACTCTGATGAAACAAGTAATTTAATACATCATCATCACGCCTAAATTCCCCGAAGAGGTAGGCAGAGGTGCACTGCAGTGCGCCCGATGTATTTTTGGTCCCAATGTAATAAGGGGTGATAAAATAGTTTAATACTAATAATATTGGGCGACTGAACCTATGTATCGCGATTCACAATTTAGCGCATTATTTCTTGCACTTAACAATACCACGACGCGTAAAACTCTTGTGCCATTGTTGATATATTTATACTTCATATTGTATCAGTGTTAATTAAGAAAAACACAACAATATAAATCCATATTGGAAAAGAGCAACCATGGAGTTTCTTGCCCATTCTTCTCCTCAGAAAATGCATTCCGAATGAGTGGTAGAGATACTAATACTATTTTTGTTATTGACGATTTATAAGTTCCTGTATTGGTTTATATGAATTTAAAAAATCTGATTCTGATAGTCTGCAATCGCCCTATAGGTGTTGGACCGTAGTCGGTGCGCGGGGCTGCGAGAAGGGGATCTCCTGCTTCAGATAGGAGACAGTGACGTGAGACATGCGCCGCACCAACATGTTGTACAAGTAAGTATTCACTCACAAATAGATTCTTTAGAATCACAGAGACCTACTACTACTACAGCCCTTTTACGGGCCTCCCTGTAATGCGAATAAGGTTTCAGGCCATAGTCCACCACGCTGGCCCGGTGCGGGTTGGCAGACTTCACACATCTATCGAGAACTAGTCATGTTCCCTCAGAAGTGCATGTTTCCTCACGATGTTTTCTTTCATCGTTTCATAGCAAGCGATAATTTTGGATGAAAATTAGATTCGCACATAAATCCCAGAGGTGCGGGCCGGGGTTTGAATCTTCACACTATGATTGCAAGGCGTGCGTTTGACCACTCGGCTATCACTGCTAACCTAACGCAATAAAATATATTTAGGTATGGAAAACGAAAAATAAAGTTTGTATAACCTAATGAAACGGAGTGTAAGCGACCGAAGTCTAAGTTTTTCCCTATCTAAGCAACTGTAAGTCTTTCTATTATTAAGAGTCGATGAAAATGGTCGTTCTGGGTCAATTTAAAGTCGAAAGCCTAAAATTTCTAAAATTCCTGTAGCTCAGCTTGTCGGTAGGGGCCTTGAACACTAGGGGTGCAAGTTCAGATCCCGGACCGTCACCTTTGAGATGTTTTTTATGTCCGAACGTAATTTTCAAGAATGATTACTACTTGCTAAGCGGTTAAGGCAAATATAGTGAAGAAACCTGGGCCATTGTGGAGGACTATTGTCCAAATCTCACTCGTATTGAGGAGCAAAGTGCCCGGTATAATGGCGATAGGCTCGCCCCCTATTACATTGGGACCAAAATACATCGGTGTGTGCACACTGCAGTACACCTCTTCGGGGAATACAGGCGTGATTATGTATTATTACAACTTAGGTACTGAAAGATTGTCCCGCAATGCATGAGACCACATTACGAGTCTGGAGGCGTAACAACTCGGCAGCCAGGGCGCCTAGGAGTCGGTCTGCAACAAGAGTTCAACCTACATCCTGTAAGTTAAACCTATCTGTCGATATAAATTTATGGTTGGACATCGCTAGACAACACATACTCATTGTATGGTCTCAAAACCTGTCTGGATGTAACTGGGATCGACCCGAGTCCATTGTATGGTACCCATAGTACGCGCTTTACGTAGTTTGGGATCATACGATGAGTATGTGTTGTCTGGCGGTATTTGTGTACCTATACAAATCAAAGTACCAGGAGAGCATACCTGTCGAAGAGGTTGATAGCGTTGATGTGTAACTGGGATCGACCCCAGTCCATTGTACGGTACCCATAGTACAAGCTTTGCTTAGTTTGGGATCATACGATGAGTATGTGTTGTCTGGCGATATTTGTGTACCTATACAAATCAAAGTACCAGGAGAGCATACCTGTCGAAGAGGTTGATAGCGTTGATGTGTAACTGGGATCGACCCCAGTCCATTGTATGGTACCCCATAGTACAAGCTTTGCTTAGTTTTATATCATACGATGAGTATGGTTTTGTCGGCCGATGTTTATTTTACAAGCTTGCAACATATGTATGTCCGGGTGGAATCTTGCAACTGAATTTTAAATCAGTTCCCGATTGAGCTGAAATTTGGTATACACGCTTACTTTGGATGACAATGCATGCTTAGCTATGTGACGTCATTCTAATTCCAATATGGCGGATCATCCAAGATGGTGGAATAGTTATTTTTTCTGCACTACCACAGTATGGGTATCAAATGAAAGGGCTTGCTGAGGAGAACACGAAAACTAAGGGCATTTAAATAAAAGCTTGTTTTTAAAAAGTATTTTTAAACATTAATTTATGTAATTACCTGTATTTAAATGTTAGATTAGATCTGGCTAACTATTGCCATTAGAGCAGACACACTCCTGAATGTGTGAAAAACTGTACAGGATGTTTTAGAAGTCCGAAATAATACTTTGACGTTAGCATCAGTATCGGATATACAGCCGAATGGTATAAAAAATGAATTGAAATTCGACCATGTTTTTAATTTTTTTTTATTCGTCTATTTCTATAACTTGTAATAAAATCTCGAGTAAAATTTTCACGTTCTGTTTGTAGTTTTCACTGTTAAATAGGGTTATGGATGTACCCAAAGGCCAGAACACGGTACCTTTGACAAGGTCTATAACTCGGAAACTTTGATAGTTGGGATCTGTCTTCTCTAAGCATCCATATATGAGCTACCGTATATGTACCCAAAATATTATTTGACTTATGATACATCCTGTATACAATAAAATTTGATTGTGAAATATAGACTATTTATAGTGTTTCTTTAAAGTTATACAGAGTGTTTTCGTTTCCATTATATTTTATTGTTTTAGCGGCGTCAAATAACAATCAACTTTGTCGAAGTAAAACGCCGACGGCGGAACAACTGAGGTCACCTAGTCTTCACACACAGGACTCGTTGCGGGATAGACTCAATGGAATGAATTCAGGTAAGCAAGATGGTGGGATGCGATACCACAAGGAAGACCACATCTTGCATGCAATTGTTTGTATGTATACTCATGATTACAAATAAACCTTTACTTTACTTTAAGGCTCATCAGGCCTCAAGTTCCCTAATACTATCGTTGTGGACTTCCTTAGTCATGAAAACATCATATCGAGGGGTGAACGACTATTTCATTTAATCGTTTTTTTTTAACTTTACAGCACTTGTAGCATGTGCGCCAAGATTAGACGTATGTCACGAAATATCTCGATGTTGTCTCTTTCACTCGTATGAAATTAGACGGAGAGCGACCGAGCCAATCCGTGACAGAGGTCTTGTCTTGACATGCGTGCTTACACCACTGGAGAACATACTCATTCGTCGCAGAAAAAATCGCTGATTCCAAATGTGTATATAAGTCAATATTGCCCAATAGTGTCGCTTAAGCCAAATAGCCTTGCAACGCTCTATATTTCAGAATATAGAGGGGTGAAAGGATATAGAATACATATAACCTAATAACTCGGATCCGAGACGTGGTCGCTCACAATGGGACTCATAAGACGGCTGAGAGTCACTCAACGTGCAATGGAGCGAGCTATGCTGGGAGTTTTACTGCGCGATAGAAAAGAACCAAGGTTACAGACATAGCTCGAAGGGTTGCACGTTTGAAGTGGCAATGGGCCGGACACATTGCCCGGAGAACGGATGGCCGTTGGGGCATCAAAGTCCTGGAGTGGCCGCCACGAACAGGGAGGCGGAATGTGGGACGACCCCCGACCAGATGGACGGACGACCTCACCAGGGTCGCCGGGAGTCGGTGGGCGCATAAAGCCCAAGAACGTAATTTGTGGCGATCTATGGGGGAGGCCTATGTTCAGCAGTGGACGTCTCTGGCTGATAGATAGATAGATAGAACCTAATAACTGCAAGGTGACAATGTCCAATGGCTACACTAATCGTATCCTAGCTATATTTGATAAACTATTATTATATGCATTTCGACCGTCACTTTTTCAATACCTAGATGTCACTCCTTTACTCTACTCTCCATAATTAAGAAATAAATACGCTATTTTGTTCGAAATTGTCAGTCACTGGTCTATGCTTTAACTAAATTTTCGTCTTTTTGTACCTGTAGAAGCAACATACGCAGTCCCGGAACACAAGAACCGTGAACGGGAAAGCCTCATCGACCGGCGGCGGCGCAACAGCACGCCGGGGAGTCGACTCACCCTACCCGCAGTCACACCGTGGACCGAACCGCAAAACGACAACCAGTGGCAAGGCCGAGAAACATGGGCCGACAACTCTAACATCCGCAACTGGGCCGAGAACGCCCATAAATGGGACGAGAACGGACAGAAATGGATCGAGAACGGTCAAAAGTGGGACGAGACTGAACAAAAGTGGGTCGAAAACGGCCAAAAGTGGGACGAGGGTGAACAGAAGTGGGTCGAGAATGGTCAGAAATGGGAGGAGAGCGAGCAGAAGTGGGAGGAGACTAATGGGAATAGGTGGACGAATGAGCGGTGGGGGAATGGGAATTGGGGGGAGGTGCCCACTCCCACTGTACATGTCGACATGAATGCCGCGTACTGGAGGGGAAACGCTAGTGTAGCTGACAGCAGCGACAATGGTGGTAAAGCAATTTTACCATAGACAAGGAACAGTGAGATTAGAATGCCAGTGATTGTGCCTAATATACAAAATGAGCCCTATTACATTCTCACCAAAAATATCTGCGTTATGTTATGCTTCTACCCGATTCTTCGTCCGCGCACACTGCGATTAAACAATATCGTTATAGATTATCCTTACTAATATTATAAATGCGAAAGTAACCCTGGCTGTGTGCTACTCAATCACGCCTAAAGCGGGTTTCAGACTACGTTATAATATAATAGTATATAGCTCATAGCACAACAATATCGCGCACCATACATTGTTATGGCACGTTCACACTCTACTGTACTATATATTATTGGCTTTGTATGGTGCGCGATATGTTGTGCTATATATTATAGCGTAGTCTGAAAGCCGCTTAAACTAATGAACCGATTTAAATAAAATTTGGTACAGAGATACTTTAGAGCAGTGGTAGCCGAGTGGTCGAACGCACGCTTTGCAATCAAAGTGCGCAGGTTCTATCCCCGGCTCGCACCTCTGGGTTCCATGTGCGAATCTCATTTTCATCTGAGATTATCACTTGCTAAGAAACGGTGACGGAAAACATCGTGAGGAAACCTGTGTGCCCGGTATAATGGCAATAGGCTCGCCCCCTATTACATTGGGACCAAAATACATCGGCGAAGTGTGGGCGCACTGCAGTGCACCTCTGCCTACCCCTTCGGGGAATACAGGCGTGATGATGATGTATTAGATACTTTAGAGCCTGAGAAAGGACATAGGCTACTTTTTAATTCGAAACAGGGTTGAAAAGGACTGTGACGCGCGGGCGAAGTCGCGGGGCACAGCTAGTAGCCTATAATATCTTAAACTTGTGTATAAACAATAATACTGTAAAGTTTCATCCTCAAACTTTCACATTTATAATATTAGTAGGACTAAACACAGTTGGTAAGAGGCTTCATCTTGCTTTGCTACTTTTTTTGGTCAGGTTTTCCTGAGGACGGCATGCTACACTCGCCCACGACGGCCGCCATGGCAGGCCTCGCCCCCCACGGCCAGTCTCCCTCCACCAGCCGCGTCAGGCCACACTCTCCCTCCAATTCTACAGGTACATAGTAATAATTTTTATTCGTTTAGCTCTAATAGCACTTACAAATAGTAAGATTCTACAACCGCTTAGGAATGTTGCTTCCACTGAGTAAGAAACTAGTAACTCTTTTTGATATAACAAATATGCAAGTTATATTATTACGTGTTTGTCACTGTGAGTGACAAACACGTAATAATATATTGTCAGGAGCAGCAACGCCATGTAAGCTGGTAGCACCTTTATCTTAATTATTCATCTTTCTTTTCTTTTTTTACGTAATGAATGAAATTATGATATTTAATGGAATATAATGAGGAATGACTCCATATGCGTTTAGCGGGTATTTCAGCCAGTGTCAAGTATTTATTAGTAAGGGCAAATTCAATATAAATAAAAATGGGTGATGACCAGAATAATACATTATACTTATTTTTTTTACGAAATGATGAAATTTAATGGTATAAGATGAGGAATGGCTTCACCTGCGACTAGCGCGGGTATTTCGCCAGTGTCAAGTAATTAATAGCAAGGACAAATTCAATAAATACACATTATAAATAAAAATTGATAATGACAGTGATAAAGATGGCGGATGAATCTCATAATACATTATAAATAAATAATATTTCATGACACCTGTCAGTTTGATCGCTTAATCCGTCAACCTTTAGTGCCAATCCGCAGATCAAAGGGTGTTTCCAGCTGTTAAGCTGGAACCTTGACATGTTACAAATCTTGTTAAAGGCGGTTAGTAACCCATATTGAAACTTATTGTATAGTTTTTTTGCATACAGGTCTCTTGAAAAGTCACTCGCCGTCAAACGCCAGCGCATCGGAACGGCTGATGTCCAACTCGCCGTCCACGCGGCTGCACAGCCAATCGCCGTCAAATAACTCGTCTAACAGCAGGCTTAAGAGTTCACCACTAAGGTATCAATGCAACATATACACGCTGTTTCAGAAGTCCGAAATAATACTTTGGGTACATATTCGGTTGCTCATATGTAGATGCTTAGTGAATACAGATTATATCTAACTATCATAGTTTCCGAGTTATAGACCTTTGAATATTTGTCATAGATATCGTGTTCAGGACTTTGGGTACATCCATAACCCTATTTAAGAGTGTAAACTACACTAATGAGAGGCGACTACCAATGTTCACACAATAAAACAAAAAAAATTTAAATAGGTCTCGAGATATTACAATTTTACGAATTTCGACCAAATTTTTATACCATTCAGTTGTATGTATTTCCGAAACTGATGCAAACGTCAAAGAATTATTTCGTACTTCTCATACACCTCTGATACATCTCAAGACATTGTTTTTATTGACATTGAATTCGAGCGTGGGGAATTAAGTTATCCTAATAAAATAATTTTACTCTTTATTAAAGTTGCCTAAGTTACTCCTTATAACATCAGCTATCTGTCAGTGAAAGTCCCGTCTATATTAATAAAAAGACAGACACACAATTTTTCTTCAATTGTGTGTTTCAATCTATACTATACTATAATATTATAAAGCTAAAGAGTTTGTTTGTTTGTTTGGTTGAACGCGCTAATCTCAGGAACTACTGGTCCGAATTGAATAATTCTTTTTGTGTTAAATAGTTCATTTATCGAGGAAGGTTATAAGCTATATATCATCACGCTACGACCAATAGGAGCGGAGCAGCAACGAATAATGTGGCAAAAACGGGAAAATTCCCGAACATGAATCGGGTATTATAGACTTATAATCATAGACTTTATAACATCACTCTACGCCAAAGTAACTATTAGCGCGGGTGAAACCGCGGGCACAGCTAGTTACTTATAAATGCCGACTACGGTAGAAAGCTTTTTTTTTTCTGATCAATAATATAGGTACCAATATGTCAATTAGGGCAATTTTCGAGATACGACATTTCCGCTTTCTGTCAACGATGTGCTTAGTAAGAAGTTGTTATTTTGACAATAAAACAGCTTCCACCAAGTATCAAGATGTTCATAGGTTACGAGAGTCATCGCCGCCTCGTCGTCTGCACTCTCCCGCGAGCTATGACAACGAGCAGCTGGCTACCTCCAACACCTTACACGTCGCTAACTACCCACAGGTAACTGTAATTAATTATAACACCATTAGTTATATTCCTTCCTTAACACAAATAAATAAATATCGCCAGACTACATAATGCTTGCTGTCCCTATGATTAAATGATTTTCCTTGTGTATTATGTGTGTGTAGTTGCCAGTCCTGTTACATTATTGGAACGTAGTTCCTTATCGCGCGTTGCGAAAGGGGGCTAGACGGAAAAAACTAAGACGAAAAATTGTAACGACACTTTTACATATGTGTGTGTGATTTTTATTGTATACAATAAAATTCGATTTCGATGTGTGTGTGTGTGTGTGTATATATGTACAATTTCTTTGCTCCTTTCTCTCTTCTTTCGTCTTTCTTTCTTTTTTCTTTATTATGATATGTTCTTGTTTGTTAGTATTGATGATAGAGTGTGGCGCGTGTGCAGGTGTCCGGCGGCGGCGCGCGCGACCCGCTGGCGGACGTGGTGGTGCGGCTGGCGCGCGGCGCGGCCGGCTTCGGGTTCCGCATCGTGGGCGGCACCGAGGACGGCAGCCGCGTCGCCGTCGGGTACGTCGTGCCCGGTACGTACATACGTCACCACATCCACGACATCTACAGAATGTTTCAGAAGTCCGAAATAATACTTTGACGTTTGCATCGCTATCTGGTATACAACTGAAGGGAATAAAAATTTGATCGAAATTCGACCTGTTTTTTCCTAACTTTTGTTGTCATCGTCAATTTCTATAATATATATATAATTCCTTACCAGGCGGCCCAGCGGACGGCCTGCTGCGTCCTGGCGACCTGCTGACGTCTGTGGACGGCATCCCTCTGGCCGGCGCTACGCACACGCGGGCCGTCGCGTACGTCTGCCAAGCGGCAACTAGAGGACACGTGAGTCAGCGGCCAATTTCGGAAATAAATTATCGTCATTCATCAAAGCAGTGGTAGCCGAGTGGTCGAACGCACGCTTTGCAAATCAAAGTGTGTAGATTCAAACCCCGGCTCACACTTCTGGGATTGATGTGCGAATCTCATTTTCATCCGGGATTATCACTTGCTAAGAAACGGTGAAGGAAAACATCACGTCTGTGGGAACATATCCAGTTCTCCATAGTTGTGTGAAGTCTGCCAACCCGCACCGGGCCAGCGTGGTGGACTATGGCCTGAATCGCATTGAGGAGAGGCCCGTGCCCAGCAGTGGGACGTTAAAAAGGGCTGTAGTAGTAGTAGTCATTCCTCCGCCATCTTTGTCATTCTGTCATCACTGTCATCACCCATTTTTATTTATGATGTGTATTTATTGATTTATGCCGCTAATCTCAGGTGTAAACATTCCTTATGTTATTCCATTAACATCTCATAATTGCATTGAATTTGCAAAAAAAAGAAGAACCTTTTCCTAATGTGTTCTATGGGGTTACGACGAATTTCAAGACTAGACTCGCTCTCTGTCTAATTCCATACGAGAGAGAAAGAGAGAAAATAAACATATTCAGTGACATGCGTCTAGTCTTGGCGCTCATATTACACCTACTGGTTTGGGTGCAACTGGGATCGCCCCCAGTCCATTGTACGGTACCCAGTGCAAGCTACGCTTGGTTCGGGATCGTGCGATGATTATGCGTTGTGTGGCGATATTTATTTATTTAAATATTGCGAGACAAAGCATACCCATCTACTGCGAAACTGAAAGTGACTGATCATAACTTTTAAAGTACATATATTAGGTTTCCGTACCCAAAGGGTAAAACGAGAACCCTATTACTAAGACTTCGCTGTCCGTCCGTCCGTCCATGCGTCCGTCCGTCCGTCCGTCCGTAGGTAGGTCACCAGGCTGTATCTCATGAACCGTGATAGTTAGACAGTTGAAATTTTTACAGATTATGTATTTCTGTTGCCGCTATAACAACAAATACTAAAAAACAGAATAAAATAAATATTTAAGGGTGCTCCCATACAAGAAACGTGATTTTTTTGCTCGTTTCTATAGATAATGGTACGGAACCCTTCGTGCGCGAGTCCGACTCGCACTTGGCCGATTTTTCAGTTTCACTTCGCCGCCGGTGACAGGTCTTTGCGACACGCCTGCAAGCCAAATGGAAGGATCATACCAAATTCATTCGTAACTTTTGTGGTAGTGAATTGGTGTATTAAATAAATAAATATTATATTAATTTGGTATTAATGTTGTTGTTATTGTTTTTATAAACTTAAACAACTGCCAGATATTCACTTATTTTATTTAAACATACATTTGCATACATATCTTATTTTTAGATTATAATACAAGTAGGTTATGTGCACTTAATAACTGGTGAAGCTTCCACCTCAAAGTCTCGTCCTCGAATGCCGATCCGACTAGTCAGTCTAGCGCTCCTTCGGCACTTTCCCCCTCCTTTGACACGACGTGTCACGAGTGTTGCCAATTTTAAATAGAATAATATCGATACCAACGAGTATTTAACGAGGTACCGATACATTTGCAATCGTTTTGAAATTTATTAAAAATCATGACATTTTATACCACAGGTAACATTGGGCGTGAGACACAACCGAGCTGATATTCAACCATTGGGTCTACCAACGATGGTTCCGCCGCATCCGCACCAGCCGCTACTCACGTAAGCATCTATCATATGTCTAATCATCACGCCTGTATTCCCCAAGGAGGTAGACAGAGTGGCACTACAGTGCACCAACACTTCGCCGATGTATTTTGGTCCCAATGCAATAGGGGACGAGCCTATCACATCAATAAGGAGATAGGGGCCATAGTCCACCACGCAGGCCCAGTGCGGGTTGGTGAACTTCACACATCTTTCTACAGACGTGCAGGTTTTCTCACAAAGTTGTCTTTACAGTTCAGCAAGTGGTAATCATTATTGACAATGACATTCGCAAAAGAAAATATTAAAAAGTTTTATTTATATATAAGACAAATCAGTAACTGTTACATTTTCAACATCTATCTATAGAATAAAGTATGCTAAAAGTAAATTAAATGTATACTAACTTTATATTAACTTTGAAATTAAACTATTTTACGGATTTTATCGCGTTTATTTACTATTTTATCCCGCCATTATATCAGATTTGATAAACCGCATATACTCGCAAAAGAAAACCGACTCCGACCAAGGATGATACGTGAGGCCATTGAAATTAAAAAACATCCTAATTTCAATAGGGAAGATGGCTGGGTGCTACCACCAACTTGGGATCCAGTAATCAATATGATTAAATCCAAAACCAAGTGTACCATTGCAAGACCTCAGGACACCGTAAGCACTTTCTGCGTGGATCGGACCGCAAACAACAACTAAATATGAGGGTACCCAGTTATTAACTATGACATCGTGACGTCTAACACCTCAGTCCCCCCGTGACCATGGTTGCTGTAAAGCAGCCGAAACGTCGGGAAAATAAAATAGTAAATAAACGCGATAAAATCCGTAAAATAGTTTAATTTCAATGTATAGTATTCGCGTAAATATAAGAAAACAATATTTATATTAACTTGATTAATATTACGGTAAATCTCAAATTCTTCGTCATTTTTTTTCAGTGCCGATCCAACGGTGCACCATATGACGCCAAACTCATACAACATTCTGCATCCAGCGCCCATGTACCCGCCGGCCGCGCATGTACCAGTGTTAGTACAGTTATAACCTATATAAAAAGATTTAATCCATTTACAAGGAATTTACCAAGTGTTTGTCATGTGAAAATGCATCCTAAACCCATTTTTAACCGACTTCCAAAAGGATGAGGTTTCTCAATTCGTTGTTTATGAAACAATTTTGATGACATTTTTTTTTGTTGGAAAGGAGATACCCCAAGTGTGGTCCCATTTCCAAAATATTATTAGATATCAACCCCTTGGGGGTGAAATGGGGGGTTGAAATTCACATAATTTCAAAAATATTTTTTGATCCACTTCAAACTTTGTATATGTATTTTACATACAAAATAAAGAAATACGTGTTTTAGGAATTTTGAAAAGAAATATGTAGGGGTGAAATGGGGGTCCAATGCGGACTACTGCATATCTCCGGCGTTAGTGAACCGATTTCGAAAAATGTTTTTGATTTGTATTGATTGCGATTGAATGGCGGTTTAGTCCATTCCCCTTTTAAACGTCGATATACAGGGTGTTTCAGAAGTCCGAAATAATACTTTGACGTTTGCATCAGTATCGGGTATACAACTGAATGGTATACAAATTTGATCGAAATTCCACCATGTTTTTCCAACTTTTTTTTCATCGTCAATTTCTTTATATCGTAATATCTCGAGTCTTATGTAAAGTTTGCATGTTCTGTTTTGTGAATATTGGTAGTCGCCCCTCATATGTGTTGTTTACACTGCTGAATAGGGTTATGGATGTAGCCAAAGGCCAGAAAACTATACCTGTGACAAATATTCAAAGGTCTATAACTCAGAAACTATGATAGTTACGTGTACAGTGTCTTGACTAAGCATCCACGTATGAGCTACCGTATATATAGCCAAAGTATTATTTCGGACTTCTGATACACCCTGTATATGTGTCCCTAAGACTGCTGATTGACATATTACAATATTTATTATATTTAAGTGTCATATTTAGGTATAGTGTACAATACGACACGGCGGCTGGGGGGTGGCCGCCTGCACCGTATGACGTCACGGTCACGAGGAGCGAGGGCGAAGGATTCGGCTTCGTCGTCATCTCATCGGCTAACAAAGCCACTAGCACCATTGGTAAGTAGATGTGTGTGGATAGACAACACATACTCATCGCATGATACCAGACTAAGCAAATCTTGTACTGTGGTTGTAGACAATAGATTTTTAATA
Organism: Ptilodon capucinus; assembly: GCA_914767695.1. Taxonomy (NCBI): domain Eukaryota; kingdom Metazoa; phylum Arthropoda; class Insecta; order Lepidoptera; family Notodontidae; genus Ptilodon; species Ptilodon capucinus. The sequence continues at coordinate 6,985,625 of OU611831.1, forward strand.
AGGTGTGCACTGTAGCAACACAAGTAATAAATTTAGAATAGTATGTAAGCAGTGGTAGCCGAGTGGTCGAACGCACGCTTTGCAAATCAAAGTGTGCAGGTTCAAACCCCGGCTCGCACCTCTGGGTTCCATGTGCGAATCTCATTTTCATCCGAGAATATCACTTGCTAAGAAACGGTGAAGGATAACATCGTGAGGAAACCTGCACGTCTGAGGGAGCTTGACTAGTTCTCGATAGATGTGTGAAGTCTGCCAACGCGCAGTGGGCCAGCGTGGTGGACTATGGCCTGAAATCTCCCTCGCATTGAGGGGAGGCCCGTGCACAGCAGTGGGACGTTAAAAAGGGCTATAGTAGTATGTACATAATAGAATAGTAATAAATATAACATTAAAAAAGAAGATGTTATAAGATAGAATACAAAATCAGATGTAAAAATAAGGACTCTGATTACGTCAGGGGTTTAGCTCGCGGGCCGGGCCACCAAAGCGCGCGGACAATTATGTTAAAAATAATAATAACCTCACACTGTTAGAAATCTTTCAAGAAAATCAGTAGTGGAATCCCAATTATGTAAAAAAATCCTGAAAGCCGCGAAGTACATAAATACAAAGGGATCATTCGATGAGAGAGGATGGAAATCATACAATTGAGAGTTTATTTCGGATGTTCTAATGATAACTTGGTTCCAGGTCAACTGATTCCCAACTCGCCAGCGGCTCGCTGCGGGCTTCTCCACGTGGCAGACACCATAGTGGCCATCAACCACGTCCCCATCCGCAACCTGCCGCACCCTGAGGTGGTCGCTCTCATCAAGCACTCCGGCACCACCGTCACGCTTACCGTGCTCCCGCCGGACCCTCGACAGGACTGACGAAGGTATCTCTCACTTTGCCAATATCACGGACGAATGTACGATCAAAGATATTGAGGAGTAGCAGTCATTAACGCTGGAAACACTGTAGTAGCCATCGAGGTACCTCTTCAATAGTAACTAGCGGATACCCGGCGTGTTGTTATGCTAAGAAAAAAATGCATTTCGTATTTTTAGGAAGGCGTGTGAAATTCACCAACACGCATTGGGCCAGCGTGGTGGACTATAGCCCAAAATCACTCTCGTATTGAGGGAAAATGTGCCCGGTATAATGGCACTAAGCTATTAAATTGGATCTAAAATACTTCGGCGAAGTGTGGGCGCACTGCTGTGCACCCCTGTCAGTATTCATTTCATACAAGAACTGAAAACGCGCATGAATTTAACTGACATCTTAATAATAAGTTCTAGATTACTCGAAATCCAGATTATAAAACAACATAGCTTTAATGTAGTATATCATTTAGTATTGTGAATTAAATGTAGGTTTACCTACCTTTATAGCTATTTTTAAAGTTATACGGCGTGTATTAGAAGTCCGAAATAATACTTTACCGTTTGCACAAGTATTGGGTATACAACTGAATGGCACAAAAATGTGATCGAAGTTTGAATATGATTTTACTACTTTTTTTTCACTGCCAGTTTTAAAATCTTGTTATAACTATTAGAAATTTTCAAGTTCTGTTTTGGAAGACATATATAGAGTCGCCACGAATAGATGTAGTTTACACTTTTATATTGGAAGTTGGGTCTACCCTAGCACCACGACACGATACTTGCAACCAATACAAATAAGTCTGTAACTAAGAAACTATGATAGTTAGGTGTAGTCTGGCTTCACTAAACATCTACATATTAGGTACCTGTTGTGGCGACATCTATCTCGCCGCATACGAACTAAATCCTGCATCGCGATATTAAAGTTATCCGAGCGATTGGACATATATACAAGAACCCGACAACAACCCATGGGCAGTAGCCCACCAGACACAACACCCGTCTGGTCGGAGGATCCTCCCGACTCAATGGGGGATGAGGAACTTTACACCCTGTTCTTCACGCTCCCCAAACTGTAATATTATTTCGGATTTCTGATACAACCTATACATTTTGGTATTTACTATAGGTACTTGCTCAAGTATGCGGTAGACATTTTACATTGTATCTGTTAGAATTTATCCCGTCTTTGAATCTCATGTAAATAATATTATTATCGGTAGAAGAATTTCAAGTTTTTCTTATTAGATAATGAGAAACTATTCTTTGTGTTTTTAAATCGTTAATATTATAAACACGCTGTTTATTATTAACTCAAGGCTCGGGCACGCTGGGGCGAAACGAACTCTATGATAATGTACGGTACTATGCGTTTCAAATGAGAATAGGATCGACTTTGCGCCATACTGTGACGTTATAGCTGTCAATTCTTACCAGTTAGTTTAGGTTAGGGTAAAACAATATATTTTTAAATAAGACTTATTTGCAAAGGTTGAGTGAGAAATGCACCCAGTCGCACGACGAAGCACACTAACAACGACAAAATGGCGACTGGCGTCCTTATTTTCTTTTCTTTAATAATTTTGGCGTGGTTTCTGGGCCTTTGCGCCAAAAATGAATATAAAAAAGGTTATGGTATGGTTTTAAAAAAGTAATTATGACGTTTAATAATTTTTTTATTTTTTTTTTTATTTGGTTTGCAAATCAGTTTTTTTTTTTCAAACCATACTTTTCAAGTGACATTTGACAGATAGAGGTTATAAACATTCCTATTCTCATTTGAATCGCATAGTTCATACGTATTTAATTTCTATGGCAAAAGCTACGTGATCACGGGTCGAAACTCGCTCGCGTCGTCAATGGCATTTCGTCAAAGAATGAGCTTTTTATTTCAGTCAATACGGTTTGTTTTAGTATTGAGAAACGTATGTACACTAGCGTCATGACGTTCCACTGTGCTCGGATTAACCCCTTGTTGGCAAGTAAATTAGCTCGCCCCAATATGTCCAGGTCGTAATATACCAGCCGTTATGCAAGTAGCTTGCATACGACGCAATTTTTATAGCATTTACAATTCGACGCATGAGAGGCAATTCTTACTAAGCCACAAAAAATCGTTAATTGACTTAATATCAAATGACGCAGAAATATTTGGCTGTTCAAAGGGTATATAACTCATTTTACGATTTTTTGTTGCTTAGTGCGGATTGCCTTTCAACAGTCGAATTGTAATCTGCCAACTGGCTCATTTCCCTTACTGATGCTGTATGCTAATGGCATTCCTCAGTATCTTGCATGTAAGCTATTTGCACGTGTATTTTGGCTGAGTCCTTCATGTAATCTTATTATTTTAATTTCCATACAAAATTATCTTTTTATTTAATATTTTTCATCTGTACTTTTGGATTTCCCACATTTTATAATTTAAACCTGCGATTCCCAAAGTAGTCGGTATAATTTGGGTATCCCTAGTTTAAACTAACCTTGCATACCGAGTATTAGTAGAAGATATCATTAGAGTAAATAAAACAATATCAAATCGGTCAAGCCCTTTTTACGTTGTACGAGAATAATAAACAGCAATTGATTTTTATAATATATAGGTAAATAGATTGGTATATAGAAGATAGGTACTTATAGAATTTAGTTTTTTTTTTTAAATAATGTACTTAATAAGTCTCCCATAATTTGTTTAAATAATTTTAGGAAAACAATTATGTCACTACATTTTGAAGGGTAAAATGCTGACTCAAGCGCCTTATTGGGTGATATAAATATATTAAATTGTTGGAATCAGGCAATTTTTCTCTGCCTTTTGAGTTGGATTTCGTGCAAAGTTACCAAAATGGGGTTTGAGTCAATTCGTCTCTTTATCATTTGCCTTACCTTATCCCATCATTTGGGGTCGGCGCAGTATGTCCTTTTTTTCCATTCATCTCGCTTTTCCGTCATACCGACATCCACTCCGATCTCATTCATATCACTTTTTAGACAATCCATCCATATTTTCTTTAGTCTTCCTCTCGCTCTGTTTCCATCCACATTCATACTCATCACTCTTTTCGTCACATCTCTTCCCATCACATACCCAAACCATTCTAGTCTCTTACCTCTCACTTTTTCTGTTATGGGCGCAAATTTTTGTACTACCTCTAATATACACATCCCTCACCTTATCCATTCGCGTCACTCCACACATCCATCTCAACATTCGCATCTCGGCAGAGTGGAGTCGTTTCTCCTCACGCACTTTAGCCGCCCAGCATTCCGAGCCGTACATAATCACTGGTCTTATAATTATGATTTGTAAATTTTTCCTTCGTCTTTTAACCTTTGATATGTATTGTAGTAAGTACCTACTAGATATAAAAGTATTTTAACAGTCGACTGACTTACTTTAGCGTCGCACCTATTTATGTAAAGGTTGTATGTAATTGGGACCACCGACATTGGAGATATATAAATATAGATTTAGAAATTATGATGTAGGGAAGTGTAGGTAATGTTATATTCGCCAATTTTGTTAATATTTTAAACCCTAAACGGGACATATACGTCTCATAAAGCAAGAGTCGTCAAGAAGCAAGTGTCGTAATTTTGCCAATACTAAAATGAACTGTATTAACTCATTGATAAAGTTCATTTTTCAACGGAATGACGGCGGGAGTGAATTTTTCCGCGTGGTCGTGTGGCTTTTATTGCTGAAATTTAGTCTTTATTGTATATTGACATAGAGTTTGTTTTGATATTGGTAGAAATTTTGATGCGCGTGTCTTGGCGATTGAAAGGCAATCCATACTAAGCGACAAAAAGTCGTAAAATGAGTGATATATACCTAACGACGCAGACAAATCTGGCCGTTCGAATGATTAATAATTTTACGATTTTTGTCTCTTAGTAATGATATTGGGGTTTGAGTGCATGCCGCTATCAAACACTCACTATAAGTATTCATAATGTTATATCGTTATTATTAAGTGCACAATGCAAGTTATATTGTTGTTAAATGAATTGAAGCCATATATCAGAAATGCAAGACGCAATATTATTGAATTTATTTTGTCTTCTCTCAATCGTTAATACGCTTCATTTGATAACATGACCCCCATGTATTTACAGATAGATAACGGTATAATAACTTAATTCGTTAGGTAGCCCGGTAGTTGTCTGTCATTTGTTCTTAGGATTAAAAGTTCGTCTCTAAAGCTAGCTTCCCACGGTCCGTGATATCGCGGACCAGCTCGCACGACACACCGTGGGAAGGGTCTCGTCCGTGGTAGCACAGGCGGTGCGCCGGTATCCGTCCCGAGGCGGTAACTTCAAAGGTGCGGTGAAATAAATTTGCATTTTGATGAAGCTATCAAAAGATCTACACAGACCGACACGCACCGTTGGAAGAGCCCTGTCTGTGTGCGTTGCCATCCGTGCTCGTCGGCTGTGCGTGATGATCCGTAGAATCGCGCACCGTGGGAAGCCAGCTTAAGACTTCAATTGATGGATATATTAATTAATTTTACCTTTTGTGAGTATATATTTTTATTTAATATTACTGTTGTAGTTATTTTTGCACTAAATACTTAGCGTTTATTACATTTACACATCAAGTTTTAATTAATAATAGTTAATTTTAATTGTAGTTGTAAGATATCGCAATAATGAACGTGCCTTTATCGTAATCGTTGTCTTGCCTTACCCAAGATGTTAAAAATTAAACCTATTTGTATAAAACTTTATCCAAAGAAAGCTCCATTCCATTAGTTTTCTATTAATTATTATATTAAATCAGATCTGACGATCCGTCTTTGTAACAATATAAATAAATAAGACACAATTAATTAATCAATAAATATTTTTTATTTAATAATTCTTTGTTTCATTAATATAAAAATAAATGTAAAGAGTATATAATTTTTCAATGTTATTAAACTTACGCATGGTCTGCAATGAAGTTTCAATAATATTTTAACTCAAATTTATTGCCGACCGTAGCCTACAGATCTTTTACAGCACAAACGAATACTCCAGGAAAACATCGTGAGGAAATCTTAAGCTGTAAGTATCATCATATATTCAGTGCCAATCTAAATTTTTCAAAAAGCTGAGTCCACGATTGCGCCCGCGCGTAATTTAGAAATTGTAATTATTCTCCTAAAATAAAAGTAGTCTTACTTACTACTTACGTAAAAGTCCCGTCATAATCGGGCTAGCTGTTTTGGTTGCGTAATATGCTACTATTTTAACCGACTTCCAAAAAGGAGGTTTCTCAATTCGATAGTTTTTTTTTATGAGAACGTTTCTTGAGCATTTAGAAAAAAGCTGTTATTTTGGCATTATATAGACACACTTCAACTTTTTTTTATTTTTGTTATTCGATTATATTATTACTTAGAAATAGTAGGAGCAGCCCTAAGTGCTGGGCCGCTGTTGCCGGCAGCCGCGACTGTCAAGATCCATTCGGTGTACTGGTCGACCCTGCTGAAGACATCAGGGTATTCATCAGCACCGCATTTCTCGAAGTAGGAGGATAATCCAACCACGACGTTGTTGATGACCATGGGAGCCCCAGAGTCTCCCAGGCACATGCCTTGACCAACAGCATTCGCGCATATCACCTCTGGAAAATTAAGAAAAGATTTCTATTTGGTAAGTGTGTTGAATATTTGTTTAAAAAAAAACTTTTTAAAAACAAGCTTTCAGTTAGTTTTCGTGTTCTCCTCAGCAAGTCCTTTCATTTGATACCCATACTGTGTTAGTGCAGAAAAAAAAACTATTCCGCTGTCTTGGGTGATCCGCCATATTGGAATTATAATGACGTGACATAGGTAAGCATGCGTTGTCATCCAAAATGAGCGTGTATACCAAATATCAGCTCAATCGGTTAAAGATAACTGATTTAAAATTCAGTTGCAAGATTCCACCCGGACATACATACATTGCAAGTTAATATAAAGCTTGTAAAAAAGAGGAGGTTCTTATTTCGACCCGTGTTTTTAATGATCCGTACTTCAGAAGGAGAAAAAGAACGCTTATAGAATCACCTCTTTGTCTTTCTGTCTTTATATCAATACCTACCCTTTTTTAGGTATCTATGTTACTTCATAGCTCCTTTGTTTGTAAACTGATTTCATGTTTATTCCCCAGTAGGTCCCATTTTATAAAAAAATATTTTCAAAGTCAACCCCTCACGTGGTGGAATTGGGGGTTGAAACTAATAATTGACCCTGCCGACGCCACGAACGGCTTGGTCTAGTGCAGGGGTCACCAAATGGCGGACCGCGGTCCGCATCCGGACCGCCGACCCATTTAGTGCGGCCCGCGAGCACACAGCAACTTGCACTAGAGAGTGCGAAAAATAAAAATGTAACCCCCGCATTATCTTATGTCAATTTGAAAACGGCCGAGCGAAGTAACGAGCTAACAAGCGAAAAATAGTTCGCGGATTGCGAAAGCCGCAAAAATACTTTTTTTTTTCTATAAAATGATGTGCGGATTGTCATTAAATTTCTGAAAACGGACCCCGAGCGAAACTAATTGATGACCCCTGGTCTAGTGGTTTGAGGGTAGGCCACTCAGCTCGCTGATCCAGGTGGTAGTGGTTTCGATTCACGCTAGTAGCAAATTTCGGAAATGGCCTTTATAGAATTTTCCCTGGTCTGGGTGTAACTGTGATCGCCCCCAGTTAATTATACGGTACCCATAGTACAAGCTTTGCTTAGTTTGGGATCATACGATGAGTATGTGTTGTCTCACCTTCACTGATAGCGACATCCTCGGAACCAGCGAATGTCGCCTGGCATTCCTGAACGTTCACTTTAGCTAGGTTGACAGTCTTCAGAAGCTCCAGCTGAGGCCCATTTACCTGTAAGTCACGTGATCCATAAATCGTCATGTAAACCATGTATCATAAAAAATACGCATGATATTGGCTCCGGCCAGAGGAACTTTCGAAGTCTTTACTGTCCCCGTACCACAGCCTGTATTGCAGCAATGTATCCTTTAAAGTATTCTTGGTTCAATAGTAACCGTACATTTTTGATAGATTTTGTATTGATTTGTGGCGTACCCTATATCTCGCCACGAAACACAACTACCGCCAGTCGCTACTAGATGGCGCGACTGTAGACACATCGCAATTCTACGCGTTCAAGAAATTATCCGCCATACAAAGTACTATGAAAATCCTAGCTCGCGGTACTGGTGTGTTCGACGATCTGAACTATATATACAAATTCCCCGACAACGGGGGCGTAGCGGACCCCGCCAGGCATACCACCCGCCTGGCAGGAAGATCTTCCCTTTACCGCCAAAGATTCAACTGTCAGAAACTGAAATTAATATTAAAAACATTGCTGTAGTTTTTTACCTATTTTAATTACCTATTGAGGTCATCCGCCATCTTTATCACTGTCATCATCCATTTTTATTTATAATGTGTATTTATTAAATTTGCCCTTGCTATTATTTACTTGACACTGGCTGAAATACCCGCTTAACGTAGGTGGAGCCATTCCTCATCTTACTCCATTAAATATCATCATTACATTCATTTCGTACAAAAAGAAGAAGAAAAACATTGCTGCAAGACAGGTTCGTAAGGAGGTAAGGGGGCAGGTCATTGATAATCAAATCAATACTCACGGTCTCGAATCCCCAGCTCACAACCTTAACACTGAAACCGTCGGGGATATTGGTGCCGGGAGGAGGCAGATACAGGATGTTGACGGTGTCGGTTATGCCCAAAGCTTGTTCTAGGAAAGTGACAGCCAAGTCTGCCGCGCGTGGGGCCTCCATATAGTCAGGGTGCTTCACTACATCGCGAATGTTGACCAGGATACCGCCGGAGAGGCTGTATGTGGAGCCAGCACGGACCTTCATGTTGTCAAGGACTGCTCCACTGAGAATGAGAAATTAAATAACTTATTTTTTGTGGAAATATAGCTGGGCCTCATTTCTACTACCACAATCGTTGAAGAATGTCTCTGGCTACCTTTGTCTAAGTCATGAAAACATATTTTAACAACGGTAGATAGAAAATGAATGGTCTCTAATGGCTTCTTGACAACGTCTAATATTCTAGCTAGCATCGATAAATATTGTTTTGTGTACATTATAAAGTAGAGCCATTGTACAAGGTTAATTGGATTCGTTGTGCAAGTAATTTAAAAAAATGTATTTCTCAAAGTTGTAAACAGGAGTGAATATACTTACGTGAAGCAGAAACCTGATGTGAGGACGTGCCATGAGGAGATTAGGGAGCCGACGCATCGCTGGACGGTGATGCCAGGGCCGGGGTAGAGGTAGGTGTAGGCTACGATGTAGGGGAACTCCTCGATCGTCACCGGGTTACCGCCCACGATGCGGGTCCCGGGGGCTGCTGAAGCTACAGACAATTTAACTTTAATGGTACGTACGTAAAGTGTTCGGTAATGTGAGCTTTAGTAGCTCTAATGAATTCGGCGCAAGCCTGTGCGTGAAAAAAATCGCGGGGTGAAAGGCTATTTGACTTAAGCGCCACTTTTGGGCGATATTGACTTATATACATATTTGGAATCAGCGATTTTTTCTGCGTCGAATGAGTCTGCTCTCCTGTAAAGTACTCAAATAGTATTTCACCTCTCGATGTACCTATGCCTAATTTGGCCCAAACTGATAGGCAAATCAATAAGTACCAGTTTTCTTGCCCCCAGTACTATGATATTAAGACTACAGGGCCCCAAGTCGCCTAACACTCGTTGTGGAGTCGTTATGGCTTCTTTTAACCAACATCTTTTAACCATGGTAGCCAAAATATGCATAATAGCAGTGGTAGCCGAGTGGTCGAACGCACGCCTTGCAATCGAAGTGTGCAGGTTCAAACCTCTGCTCGCACCTCTGGGATTTATGTGCGAATCTCATTTTCATCCAAGATTATCACTTGCTATGAGGCCCGTGCCCAGTAGTGGGACGTTAAAAGGGCTGTAGTAGTTGCCAAAATATGACGAGTTTAGACATTTGTGTCGTTTTCATGCCTTCAAAAATGTAGTCATAGCTACTTCATAAAGTTATGGGACTCGGGGTCTAGAAACACTCACCAGCAGCGACGAGTCCAACCAGCAATAACGCGAGGAAGGCCATCATAAACAGCGGATATTGCACTAGCTATCTTCCTTTTGACATTCACCTAATTTATAGGGAATCGGATTATCCTACATAATCTGTCGTATCAATGATGTTACTTAGCTATACAGGGTGTTTTAATTCGGTGCATGCCTAAAGGAATGAAAAAATACTTTATTTTGACGTTAAATGAATACATTGAAAAGTAGCGTATTTTTTCTAGCTGCTGTTGGCCCCTTGACAATCTACCACCGCTCGGCTCACTGTAATTAGAAGTATCGAGTTTGATTCCCGGCAGCGCCATTTGGAAATGTACTACGTAATTTGTCGGGTCAATTTTCAATCATGCCAGAATTGTCCCTCTGGCGCCTTACCAGCCCTCATAGCAGTACCTTCGTATTATTATAACATTGGGTAATTTAAAGGTTTTACACTTAGGTACTACCTGCATTACCGGTAAAAAAAATCTGTAAATAATATTAAAACAATACTGAGCATTTTTTTAATGGGACTAAGCCCGCCACACATTCCCACCACTGTCACTCCTGTAAGCCAGGATCGACAGCGGTGTCCATTGAAAACACCGAGGTTTGACCCTCGGCGAGTCCCGAGGAAAAGCTAAATTGTCTGTAATACTGAGCAGCCTGTATATGGAGTCAGCTTGGCGGAAACAGTACTTTGATAATACGGACAAGTAATCATGCACGTACGAATTATCTAAGACCACTCTATAGGTAGAGTCGATAACGTGACAACAATTAGTTATTTAAGCCCTGTGCACACTGGGGCGTCTAAGCTCTTCTTCTTTTTCACGAAATTATGACATTTAGGTGGTGCGTTGACCTGGACCGTTATCTGGAGAGAGGGACTGATTTGGCAGGAGTTATACCGGGTGTATCAGAAGTCCGAAATAATACTTTGGGTACATATACGGTAGCCCATATGTGGATGCTTAGCGAAGACAGTTTATGCCTAACTATCATAGTTTCTGAATTATGACCCTTTGAACATTTTTGTAGGTATCGTGTTCTGGCCTTTGGGTCCATTCATAACCCTATTCAGAAATGTAAACTACACTTATGAGGGGCGACTACCAATATTCACAAAACAGAACATGCAAATTTTACATAGGACTCGAGATATTACGAGTTATAGAAATTGACGACGAAAAAAAAGTTGGAAAAACATGGTCGATATTCAATGAATTTTTTATACAATTCGGTTGTATACCCGATACTGATGCGAACGTCGAAGTATTATTTCGGACTTCTGAAACACCCTGTAGATACGTGGCGGAGGATTCTCCGCCACGTATCTTATCGCCACGTAATCGGGGAGACCTTTGCCCAGTAGTGGGATAATGTTGGTTAATCAAAAAAAAGTAATAAGATGAGAATTGACGCCACGTTTTTTTATCGTAGGATAATGCTTTGTGCATCTCTCTTCTATCCTCGAGGCGGATTAAAGGGATTATGTGGGATTCTCAGCACGAGACCGCATACCCACTAAAAACCTATATTGCACCTCCGTCTCCACTCCACTCGGTCTGCGATTAGAGGGTATATCAGCCAGTGTCAAGTAACTAATCTATCTAATAGCAAGAGCAAATTCAATAATTACACATTATAAATAATAAAACCGGCCAAGTGCGAGTCGGACTCGCGCACGGAGGGTTCCGTATCATTATCTATAAAAACAGCAAAAAAATCACGTCTATTGTATGGGAGCCCCTTAAATATTCATTGTATTCTGTTTTTTAGTATTTGTTGTTATAGCGGCAACAGAAATACATCATCTGTGAAAATTTCAACTCTCTAGCTATCACGGTTCATGAGATACAGCCTTGTGACAGACGGACGGACGGACAGCGAAGTCTCAGTAATAGGGTTCCCGTTTTACCCTTTGGGTACGGAACCCTAAAAATGGGGAATTAATCTATACTAATATTATAAAAAGAGGAATAATTTGTATTTGTATTGTCCACCCGTGCGAAGCCGGAACAGGCCGCTAGTGTCATATACAAAGATGGCGGATGAATTATCGTCGAAAAGTCATGTTTGCCAATACCAAAACGAACTTTATTGACTCATAGAAAAGTTCATTCTTCATCGAATTGACAATGGCTTATAACAGATTACTTCTATCTTTACATATAATAACAATTCGTTTTGCCATTAGCAAAAGTGTAGCCGCGCGCGTTTTGACGCCCCAGTGAGGCCAGCGCTTTATTCTTTTGATCGTTATCTTACCTACCTTTTTTTTTTTTTTATCGTTGGAAAATGCTTTATGCATCTCCCTACTATCCTCGGGGGGGATAGTAGAGAGTATGTGGGACTCACAGCACGAGACCGCATACCCACTAAAAACCAACGTTGCACCTCCACAGTCACAAGGAGTCGGGGCTATGGGAACGCGAAACGCAATCTTCCACGGCCCCGACGCAACAGCAGCCTTATGCAGGCTTCCTCTAAAATGGCGCTGTGTCGGCGCACCAGACTCAGCGCCCCGCCACTGGCCCCTTTTTGAGTGGCAGGCACCCCCGCGCCCGCCGCTTAGGGCCCGCCGGGGAGACTTACGTCTCGACCCAGCCCCTCACGCCAGCCAGCCGAACCAGGAATACCTTACCTACCTGCAATCTGGTTATTAAAATTAAAATACCTATTTTTATAAAGCCTTTTTAATACCCCACGGATGCACACAAGGCCATCTCTTAATGCAAAGGTGATTCAGATAGGTATATTGAGCCTCTGTGATAATTTACATGTACGAATGTAATTTTCAATAATGATTCACTTGCTGAACGGTTAAGGAAAACATCGTGAGAAACTTGCATGTCTATAGAAAGGCGTGTGAAGTTCACCTACACGGACTGGGCCAGCGTGATGGATTAAAGCCCAAAAATCTTACTCGTATTGAGGGAGAATGTGCCCGCAATAATGGCAATATGCTCGCCCCCTATTACATTGTGACCAAAATACATAGGCGAAATGTCGGCGCACTGCAGTGCAGCTCTGCCTACCCCTTCGGGGAATACAGGTGTGATGATGTATTATTATTATATTGAGCCTCTAATTCGTATAGGTACTAGCTATTGCTATTGTATACCTATTTACCTTATAGAGGTTTGAGGCAAGCTACCTCCATACCTACCATCTTAACGACACCCTGGGTATTACCCACGAGTCGAGAATGAAGTATGTACGTGGTACCTACTTAAACAAAATTAACATAACATTATCACACGATCAGCATACCACAGACCTATAATTCGGTACTGTTTAAAGCATTCAATGCAGTGATTTCAGCTAAAACAGGTACCTAGCAAATTTAATTGTTTGAAAACTTTGAAAATGGCGCGTCTTTTAAGAACAGGATTTATACACTGGCAACACTATTCAAAAATGAAATGCTGCCTTTTTGCAGCTGCTCTAGAAGGAGGTTCTTCACATAGCTCATAATATTTAGGGAGTTATTTGTCATGTTTTAGTTAAAAAAATATTACCTATGTTATTTCTTATCTTTTCCACAGCATTCCTCGGTTTTTCGAGATAAAGCTTACTAAAATCTGGATTATCTTTAGTTATTTATAACTTTCTATACCTACCTACTTCAAATAAAAATTTTGAGGTAAGTACGTGCCTAACTACCTGCCACACTGTTTGGTGTATAATTAAAAATAATTTATCTAAATGAGATTAGGTGTTCCTTCTAGACAATTTTTATCAGTCGTACGTATGAATAGGTATCCTCTAAGAGATTTTAACATTTTAGTAATAAAATTTTATTAATTGTTTCATTGATACCAACATGCGGATTGGTTGACAGATGAATGTTACATCTGTGGAACACTTTTTTCGGTTGTTTTGTGCGTGTATAACATATCTGTTACTATAGAGAATATCATTGAGGCCGCATGACAAAAAAAAAAGGTTGCATTTACCTCTCACAAATTCTAGCTATTATAGGCAGATAGCACTGCGTAATTACTACGAAGCTTAACATAACTACGCTACCAACCACGTATTTTACCGGCTTTATTTATTTTTACGTAAATATAAACAACATTTTCGGCTCATGGATTACCTGAACAATGTAAAGTTTATCTAGGTTAATGTTTTTCCTTATCTTATTAAATAAGTTGGTATGTTTCATTTAGGTTTTCTGGATTCTTTTATATAGTTATTCGTAATGGTATTAGCATATCATTGGTTATTCCGTTCAAATAAAATCATTTTGTATCTGTCGAGTAAGTTTAAATACATTATTCGGATCCCGCTCAACTTGGCAACACTGCGTGGTGGCGCGCCTTGCGAGACGTGACTCCGCTCCGTTTGTGTCACAAGAAATCAAAGTTTACATGTTTTTTCTCATATAATCGCTAATAATCCAAGTGTAATCCCAAACTAACATTTTTGTGATTATGTGCCGTTATCTCATGAGTGGCGGAGGTGTACGATAAGGGTAAGATAATGTTGTATTAGTATATGTCAATATCAGACGGTACTTCGATAATAATTATCATCGTGTTGCCTTATTGTTTTTAGAATAATTCATTTTATTATCTCAGTTGAATAATTCATTCATTAGTTGTATCCTGTTCGTATATGATCTGTAAATAACATGATTTTAAAACAATTTTATATATAAGTTACATACTTAAAACAAGTTCGTATTTTTTTAACTTTACAAGTGAAGCAGTCGGCTCATGTATAAGTTATGATCGCATTTATGAAACGCTTATCATATGTGTTTATTCCTATTAGAATCCGGTTGGATTTGTAGATTTATGAATAGGAAGATAGATACTGAACCTATAGCATTATTGGTTTCTAACATAGCCAATTTAAAGATTTAAATATCCACTGTTAATTTTTAATCTACCCACATTATTATTATATTAAACACTCGCTAACTATCTAGGTTAGGAATTCAGGAATTAAAGGCTTAGATGACTTATTCTATTTACAAATTAAATAAACATGTTTAATACGTGGCCATGAATTTAAAAAGCCAAATATCTAAAGTCAAGTCAAATTTTCATTACCACATGTAAATTTATGTAAAGTTGGACTATAATAAAATAAAATATTTTTTATTCCTATTGAATCTGATATCGGCTATATTTTAATTTGACACAAAACTGTGATGTTTCGTTTCTCAGTTTATTCTACAATACTACAGTACAATCTGCAGATTATAATAAAGTTAAAACTTTTGGACTTGTGGGTACATTTCTTCCAGCTATATCATCATGGAAGCTGTACCCCAGAAACATACCAACTTATAATCTTGATTCTGTTGTATGTAAACTACAAGTAAACATTATTTGACAGAACTAAAAGTATTACCGTCATCCTCACACATTACAGCCTCAGGATTGCAATGTTTAGTTTAG
Source organism: Ptilodon capucinus (assembly GCA_914767695.1). Lineage (NCBI taxonomy): Eukaryota > Metazoa > Arthropoda > Insecta > Lepidoptera > Notodontidae > Ptilodon > Ptilodon capucinus. The sequence goes on from OU611831.1 coordinate 7,000,988, forward strand.
TTTGATACATTGACCCAAATATAACTAGGTATACCAATTTGATTACCCCAATATATTTACCATAGATACTGTTTGTTGTCTTTACAAGTAAGACCTTTTTAATTTTAGAAGATCAAAACCTTGTTGGTACCTATAGGAGTGAGTGACACTTTATTGTACTCATTTAGAATGAGTTCAAATGGAATCTATATCTATACTAATATTATAAAGTGGAATGATTTGTATTTTTGTATGTAACAAATAAACTCAAAAACTACTGGACCGATTTCAAAAATTCTTCTACCGTTAGAAAGCTACATTATCACTGAGTAACATAGGCTATATTAGAAATTCGTGCGAAGCTGGGACGGGCCGCTAGTAATGAATAAAATGTATTTCCAAATGTTTAATAATGTCATCTAGGTCAATCAATCTCAAGAAATATAGGGTCTGAATCTTGTTACTTGATGGATTGAAAACCAATGATATTAGAAAATATAGGTGCCTAGATGTACCAAAAAGAGATCCAAAAAGAAGATGGATAATAATTGATCCTAAGTTGGTATGTCTTATATGTCTTGATGTCAAATAAGTTGTCAGAGTCACACATAAAATTGTTTTTTTTAAAAAACATACCTAGAATCATAGTATTGGAATTAATAAAAAAAAAAATTATTTTCACCAAAAACTTGTAAACCCAAATTGTTACCAATTACTCTAAGCTACATTACCGTTAGATAGTTTTGTTTCCCGGGAATATAGTAATATTATTTCACCCAGGATATATGAATCTTGAGGCTAAAGCTGGTGCAATATTATTTATTAGACATGTTGTTTACAGAAACTTCAAACGAATAAATTGTTTGATACATTTAATTAATGTTTATTATTATGAAGTGTGCATCTATTGGAAATGATTTATTCTTGTAAATGCTCCAACTTGTATCATGTATGTCATCTCATGTGTATATTGACTATTATTATCAAGAGTTAAAATTATATGTGGGTGGTGGATAATTTCTTGAATACATTATACAGGGTCTATCAGAAGTCTGAAATAATATTTTAGGTATATGGTAGCTAATATGAAGTTGCATAGTGAAAAGTGGAGACACACTGTACCTGCAAATGATATCTCGGACTGCTGATACATGCCTGTATACTGTAAATAGATTATATATAAATTATAGTGTCAATTATAGTGTGTATAGAAGCAGTGGTAGCCTCGTGGGCAAGAACGCCCGCCTTGAACGTAAGGGGTGCAAGTTCAAATCCCGGGCCCGCACCTCTGAGGTAATTCTCATGTGCGAATGTCATTTTCAACAATGATTACCACTTGCTGAACGGTGAAGGAAAACATCGTGAGGAAACCTGCACGTCTAGGCGTGTGAAGTTCATCAACCCGCACTGGGCCAGCGTGGTGGACTATGGCCCAAATCTCCCTCGTATTGAGGGGGAATGTGCCCGGTATAATGGCAATAGGCTCGCCCCCTATTACATTGGGACAAAAATACATCTGCGAAGAGTGGGCGCACTACAGTGCACCTCTGCCTACCCCTACGGGGAATACAGGCGTGATGATGATGTATTATAGTGTCAATTGTCTAGTGGTTAGATAAACCATCTAAACAAATGAGACATATCAGGTCCGAGACTATCCTATTAATGTGAGAATTAATACTTTATAAAGTATTAGTAATGTACTTACTTAAGTACCTATTTAACTTGGTTTGGTTACCGGAACTAGAGATGTTATTATAATACACCTTTACGTATATTGCAAATGAATTTGTCTTTATAAATTGGTTCACTAGTCATTCACCAGCCCGCACTATGGCTAGGGTTGTCAAATTAGTTATTTTATCTACAAAACGAATTTTGGATTTTCAGTTTTTTTTAAATTTTATATTATGTAACTTGTACTTTTTTAAATATTTATTATAGGTATAGCTATGATTCCAGGACGGAATTTCCCGTATGGAATTGTGATGAGATGATACTTTGGTCATCTAAATTATATATGTATCAAGGCGAACGCGAACGAGGAGGCAGTATTAAGACCTGCGCAAATAAGCGCGTCGAATCACGCGCGTCCAATTTTTTGGCGTAAAGCCCTAAATATGCTCGGGCAAGCGAATTAACATTCTTAAAATGTACTCTGCGTTAATATGCATAAAGATTTGTCAAAAGTCTCGCGATACCGTGCGACTAAGTCGCACGCGTCTTTAATAACAATGCGCTGATGAATAGGCTTATTTTATATAATAATACAGATAGTTTTGGCATTGTCAAGAAATAGCCGCGGACATTTTGACGTACCTATTGGTGCAGGAATCAGAATCATTTTTTTATTCATATAAACTAATACAGTTACGTACCTACTTCTGAATTGTCAATAAACCAAATATAATAGTATTCCTATTCGCAATGCATTTCTTATGGAGAAGAATGGGCAAGAAACTCCATGGTTGGGTACTTCGCTGTTTCACCGAATCGCCGAATCCGTTTCGGACCACAGTCTGTACCATGGTGCGAACATATGAAAGATTTTTTATACTTCGGTGTTTCGAACCATGGTGCGAAACGCCCCAAGACTTCTTTGACTTCATTGATTCGGACCTCTATTAAAAGTTAACCGATCTAGTATCTTCTCTTTTCCAAGCTTATAATTTTTCGCTAGTTTTATTGCTAGCTTGAAATGTCAAAGCACTGACACTCCTATTTGGTTGATTGTAACTGACATATAAAAAGTAGTCAGATTGATACAGACACGACCGAGTGAGTCAGCCAGGTTCGGAGAACTAGCGGCGGACGCACTGATACTTTAGGTATTACAGGTAAATACCTATATATTTGTATCTATCATTGATCTAGCTGCTATAATGATCTGCTTTTTAAGCAATGACTATAAAACGCAATAGGAAGTCGCAACGGGCGCGTTTAATTTATTGCCAATACGAAATTGAGCTCAATTGAGCAATAACTCAAAAGTGAATTCTTTAACGAGAAGACGATGCCACGCCCAGTTATTGCCAAAGAAATTCAATCTTTAAGTATATTGTCACAGAGTTCGTTATTCCCAAAAACTCTGAAGCGTGGCTTTTGACGCCTTTGTGTGCGCGAGGCTTACAAACTAACAACTTTGGCACCTATGTAGGACATAGGCCTATACAGAATAAATGATTTGACATAGGTGCGGTTGAAGATCTAAACGTTTTGATGCGCAGAGCATTAATATTGTCCAAAAGGAAGCCAATATTTTTTTGACATAATCCATAGGTAGTATTTAAGTTAAAAAAAATATGGAACAAAAATAATATTGGGACGACAGTTCTGTCAGCCCAATTCTTGGTAAAAGGTCATCATGAATGTTGGTATTCAAAATTAAAGATGACAGAAAATGTTATCCTTCTTAGGGCAACCCACAGATTTGACTGAAGATTTTCTCTATAGGAATGGTGTCAACCCTAGACCATGGTTGAATCTCTCCCACACGCCAGCTAATTGGGCTAAATGGACGGCGGGCGCTGTTGGTCCACTAATTAATTGTTCCCCCTCGTTCTGACAGTCGTTCAATAGACATGTTGTTTATGCATACTCCATACTCTGGTTTGATTTGTTTTTAGTATACTAATAAGTAGCCGTTTAGATTCTTCCACCATCTTTGTCACTCATTACCTTTATTTTTCTATTTATAATGTGTATATTTATTACATTTGTTCTTGCTATTAATTACTTGACATTGGTAGAATACCAACTAAGCTGGTGCAGTTATTCGTCATTTTATTCCCTTACAATTTCCTTCATTTCGTAAAAAAAGAGGTGGCCGTTTCAATTTTCTCTCTTGGGTAGCATAATTTTATGACTGTACTTGAAAAAGAGACTAACCTCGAAGATTTATCTTCACGCATGTGTTCTCCATTGGGGTAGGTAGAGATGCACTGCAGTGCACCAACACTTCGTCGATGTCCTTTTGGTACCCATCTAATAATAGGCAAGCCTATTGTCATTATACCGGGCACATATTCCCTTTTGAGCTGATGCGATGCGATGCTGATTTTGAGCTTTAGCGAAACTAACGCACAGTAATTAATTTTATATGGATTTATAAATCGTACTGGCCTTTGAGAACGTCCTTCTTCTTTAACGTCTGCAAAAAGAATGGGAACTCCTTGGAACAAGTGTTTTTTTTTTAACTTGGACTTCGACTGCGCTTCATAGTATGCTGTATTTTGTTGTAATTAACTGATAATCGAAGCAAATCTCTTTTTCAGTATATCCATTGTAATTTGGCGTGGGTTGGCTTTATGCAAAACGGCAAAACGTAATGGCTGGCGACCTTGTCGCTGTCTTTGTAAAGGATTTAGCGTATATTAGCCCCGAAGATAACGACGATTTAACTGGACGTTTGTTAATGTTACTAGCCGGTGTGTGGGCAGCAGTAATCTAGTAACGTGATCTTAATACTTACCTAGTAGGTGAGGAAGGTATTTAGGTGGGTGGTCTGAGATATCTAGAGGGTCCGCAGACACTAAGTTCGCAGTTATTTTACGCCTGCGGGGCGATTCTGCATCATCTCTATTAGATATATGTCGGAACAAAACGTCAAATTGCTCGTAACTTTTTGTTTTTTTTTTTCGACATCTCTATTAGAGATGATGTCGATGCGAGTATTGGGGCCCTGAACTTTACCTTCATGTCTGTCTATTTGTTTAGCGGTTACACAAGTGAAAATAACTATAAAATCACTTTCATCCCCTTTAAAATACAGTTCAGTTTTGTTTATAATTTATTTTTTACGTTTCATTCAGTCATTTAAGGAAAAGGCAGTGGCAACAGTTAACAACATACTGTAGTTATAGCACATGCGCCAAGATTAGACTTATGACACGGAATATGCCAATTTCGTCCCTTTCCCTCGTATGATATAAGACAGAGAGCGTGTGAGCGAATCCGTGACAGTTCCTACTATAGACATCTCCTTTTACGAAATGAATGAAATAATGAAAGGAGACGGATACGCTTTCATACATTCTTGGGCCCAGTTGTAAAAATATGAGAGTGGTGTCATCTAAGAGCTTATATATTATCAAACCATCTCCGAAAAATTTTCTGATCTTGGCAATCTGAGAGCAGAATTATTAGAGATTTAGTAAAAGTGTGGTTATTCAACAAAGTGACAACAACCTAGATACTAAACAGCTGATTTTTTTACTGTGATTGTTATTTTATTTTAATATACAGTTTTGGTGTTAATTCAACCAATTTAGTGTATTTTAATATATTAAAATGAATACAATTATGTGCTTAATCATTAATAACACAATTTGTTTTTGAGCTACCGAACGTGCTCACTCTGTCTGGGGCGCGCGGACGTTCGGAAACTCGTCCGTCGACATTTTGTGGAGCGTTCGGAAACGCGGACGCCACACAGTTATATACTATATTAATTGTAGTTTTTTTTTATTGTTAATTATTACAATGTATTTATTCATTTTGATTGAATCAATCAAGTATTTCATGTTCAATTGTTTAAATCATTCACAGTAATCGATTATTGTAATCGATACTCTATTTCTTCAGTGAAATAAACTTATTTTTATGATTTCTCGTCTCCAGGATAGTGAATTGAGCTGATTTTTTTATATTTTGAATTAGAAAAAAATACCGCTTTTTTAAACCATATCTCAACTTATTACAATTGGGCCCAGAGATCCCCGTCTCCTTTAATGGAATGTGATGAGGAATGCTTGCACCTGCGATTGGCGGTATTTATGGCGATGTCCAGTAATTAATAGCAAGGAAAAACTTAATAAATACACATAATAAAGAACATTGGCACCAAAATACATCGGCGAAGTGTGGGCGTACTACAGTGCACCTCTGCCTACCCCTTCGGGGAATACAGGCGTGATGATGTATGATGTATGAATAAAGAACAATGAAGAGAAGGAAGAGGAGGAAAGAGATGAAGATGGCGGATGACTGCTGTAGGTAGACGTAATATTTTTATAAACTACTTAAATTGCAAGCAGTGGTAGCCGAGTGGTCGAACGCACGCCTTGCAAATCAAAGTGTGCAGGTTCAAACCCCGGCTCGCACCTCTGGGTTTATGTGCGAATCTCATTTTCATCCGAGATTACCACTTGCTTTGAAACGGTGAAGGAAAACATCGTGAGAAAACCAGTAGGCTAATTCTCGTATTTACAAATAGTCCAAGCATCGCCGTAGTTCCGACCCCGCTCTATCGTAGATCTATCCAAAATTGGTATTCTCGTAATATCAAAACAATGTCTTTTGCACTAAATATCGTGATTTTCGTCGAAAAAATGAAATAAATTACACTTAAAATCATTGAAATAAATATAAAATATAAATTGAAATCCAAAACGCACTATTTGTCATGATTAAGCAGAAAGATGCTAAATGGATGCTAAATTGATTCTCGTTTAATGTATATGTTACGGCTAAAACCCGAAGTGCGGCTACACCTAGTTTTAACCGGTTAGAACTAGGTGTAGTCACTTACTCTTGGTTAAATCTAGTACGAGCCGATTGATTTCGGGTAAAACTAGGTCTATCCTTCATCATGCCGGCTACAACTAGGTCCAGCCATTCCCTGTTCGATAAAACTAGGTCTATCCGATATCATTCCGGCTAGAACTAGGTCCAGACAATCCCTGTTGGATAAAACTAGATGCAAACAAGTAACAGGCGCCTGGCTCACAGTCGCGCGCCCCTGCCGCCCGCCACCCGTACACCCGCGTTTGCCTTTGCGCTTTGAGTTTGTGCCGTTTGTGCCGTTGTACAAAACAGACGTACTTTCTTGTTTTTGCGCACTTATACAATCGTCAGTAGTAGTAGTATGACTTCATAGTCAGTAGGTCTTCAATCACAGCCATTTTGAATTCGATTGTATAAGTGCGCAAAAACAAGAAAGTACGTCTGTTTTGTACAACGGCACAAACGGCACAAACTCAAAGCGCAAAGGCAAACGCGGGTGTACGGGTGGCGGGCGGCAGGGGCGCGCGACTGTGAGCCAGGCGCCTGTTACTTGTTTGCATCTAGTTTCATCCAACAGGGATTGTCTGGACCTAGTTCTAGCCGGAATGATATCGGATAGACCTAGTTTTATCCAACAGGGAATGGCTGGACCTAGTTGTAGCCGGCATGATGAAGGATAGACCTAGTTTTATCCAACAGGGAATGGCTGGACCTAGTTGTAGCCGGCATGATGAAAGATAGACCTAGTTTTACCCGAAATCAATCGGCTCGTACTAGATTTAACCAAGAGTAAGTGACTACACCTAGTTCTAACCGGTTAAAACTAGGTGTAGCCGCACTTCGGGTTTTAGCCGTAACATATAAATTAGATTTAAGCGTAAGCCTAGTTGGTAAAACGCTCGCCTCAAACGTATGGTTGCAAGTTCAAACCCCGGGCCCGCACTTATTTTATTTTATTTTTTTTAATTTTGTATTTTTTTATAATTTTCCTTCAATAAACATTCTATTTATTTTTCTTTTTTTGTCACCTCTACTAATAGATGTCCTTTAAGAGTTTGTTTGCATAAAATAATAATAGATGGCGGTATAGTTCGTAACATATTTTAATTTAAGTTTTAAAATTTTCCTAACGTATTTTAGGACTTGGAGCTCTTTTTAGGCTCCGAGTCTTCGAAATCGTAAAAACAGCTTAAGTTGGAGCACATTAATTATATTTTTCACGAGAACAATACATGTAATCGTCGCAAATAACCTACGAGTGTTCAACGGTATTTTTATTGCGAAATTTGACAGATTCCCGCTAGAAAGTCATTTTGTTGAGTTATGAGAATACCATCATGTCAACGTGGTGGAACGATTAGAGGACGATCAACGTTTTTGCGAACAAATTCAACGACACTTCGACGAAAGTACTAAAAAATCGGTGCCGTTCAAGCTCGATAGACTGATGAGAATACCAAAAGGGCTTGAACGACTAATTCGCTACGATATCCCTACGATTTTTATTACGAGAATCAGGGCACTGCACGTCTATAGAAAGGCGTGTGAAGTTCACCAACCCACACTGGGCCAGCGTGGTGGACTATAGCCCAAAAATCTCGCTCGTAATGAGGGAGAATGTGCCCGGTATAATGGCAATAGGCTTGGCCCCTGTTACATTGGGACCAAAAATACATCGGCGAAGTGTTGTCGCACTGCAGTGCACCTCTGCCTACCACTTCGGGGAATACAGGCGTGATGATGTATATATATATACTTAAATTTGACATGCTGTCTTGGTCATATAGTGCGACAGTAGATTAGGTAGGTAGCAATAAAAAATCAGCACAATCAACTAACAACTTATCTAGAAAACAAAAGTATTTTTTTTGTTTTATCAATATCCGCCATTATTCGTTCAGTAGTTTTCCTGTTATGGAACATAATGTATGCACTCATTGTTATTTAATATTGCGGTGCTCTGTGCTCGAGTATAACTTGTGCCTGTTTAGCGGTATGCTTTAAATATCACTTGGGTATTTCACAGTTTTCGTTGTACAAAATCTGTTAGAAATTGAAAGTTATACTATAAAGCCCTATTTACATTAAGACACAATGCATGCATCGATGAATGCATGAAACTTGACGTTTACACTGTGAAACTGTTCATGAAACGAATGTCACGAACTACTTTCACGCCTTAAAACTATTTTACGGATTTTATCGCGAGCACTTTCTGCGTGGATCGGACCGCAAACAACAATTAAATATGAGGGTACCCAGTTATTAACTATGACATCAGGACGTCTAACACCTCAGTCCGCCACGTGACCATGGTTGCTGTAAAGCAGCCGAAACGTCGGGAAAATAAAATAGTAAATAAACGCGATAAAATCCGTAAAATAGTTTTATTTCAATGTATAGTATTCGCGTAAATATAACCAAAACAACACTTTCACGCCACTAGTTTCATAATGTAAATAGGGCTTAAGTAGTGGTGGTACCTACTGCGCGCCGAAATTCGTGCGACGATTATTGTGCTCATGGCAACACAATTAAATTTTTCTTCCAACTCCTACACCTTTTTGATTAATTTTGTGCGGCTTCCAAGACCATTTAGCTTTTCCCCGGGACTCACCGAGGGTCAAACCTCGGTATCTTCAATAGATATCGAGCCTGGTTGACAGGAGTAACAGTGGTGGGGATGTGTGGCGAGCTTAGTCATAGCAAAACGAACTGTATTAACTCGCAGTATAAGCTCATTCTTCAACGAAAACTTGTCAATGACGCGTGCGCAGTTTGGCGCATAGTCACGTGGCTTTTACCACACACATCACACAATCCGACTAATACATTATAAATGTGAAGTTTGTGAAGATGGATGGATGTTTGTTACTCTTTCACGCAAAAACTCTTGACCGGATTTTGATGAAACTTTACAGTATTATTGTTTATACGTCAGAATAACATGTATGGACAATCTAAGTCTGTTTAGATGGAGTCGCGGGTGGAATACAAATAAATAAAATTGGAGTGTCTGTTTGTAATATCAAAATAACACTTTTTTACCAAATGCGTATGAAAGTATATACGATACCTATAACGAAAACGCAATTTTAATTTTTTTTGTCTGTCTGTCTGTTTGTTTGAGGTAAACTTCTAAACGGCTGAACCGATTTCAATGGGACTTTCACTGACAGATAGCTGACGTTCCAAGGCGTAACTTAGGCTACTTTAATTTTAGAAAAAGCATTAGGGTTCCGCGGGAAAAACATAATACCCATATTTCCGGGTAATCTCCCTTAAGTCCACGCGGGCGAAGTCGCGGGCACAGCTAGTTTTATATATTGACAGAGTTCGTTTTGGTATAGGCAAACAATTTGTCGCGCTCGCCTTGACGCACCTGTGTGTGCAGGCCTTTAGATCGCAGCTGCGCGGTGTCCAAATGTTATAACACATTATGCACCACAATAGCGATGAGTTATGTGTTGTATTAACGTATGTGCCGTTTGTTGCATGATTTAATGTGTGATTGGGACACGTGGTGTGTGATTCAAACTTTGGAAATGTCGATGTATATTTAATTTCCCAGGAAATGCATACGATATGGAGTAATTCTTCCTTTAATTTTTTAATTCTATCTTGTAGGTTTAGTCGAATAAATAAATATCGTCAGACAACACATCTTGATTATCGTATGATCTAAAGACTCCAAACTAATCAAAGCTCGTACTATGGGCACCATAGAATGGGGTGGGGGCGATCCCAGTTACATTCAGACCAGAGTCGAAGAGGACATTTTTGATATTTGCCCCTGGTGGAAATCTAACCCGCGACCAGGGCCCCAATAACATATATCATTGTGGTGTTGCTATGAGGTATATGTGTGTGTGATTTTTATTGTATTGATTTCGATGTTTGTGTGTGTGTGTGTGTGTATTTATATGTACATTTTTTAGTTTTTTTATTTCAAAAGGAACTTCGTTCCATCCGGGTGTCCCTTGACAATTTTTTTTTAATTTTACAAGAGAGCATACTCATTCGACTAAGGAAAATTCGCTGATTCCAAATATGTATTTAAGCCAATATCGCCCAAAAGTGTCGCTTAAGTCAAATAGACTTTCACCCCTCGATATAAGTATTTTACATTTGCATTAAAACGCTAAGATTGAGAAAAGTATGTTGAGGTGGTTTGGCCATGTAGAGAGGATGAATGAAGGTAGACTGACTAAAGAAATATACCAGGCAAACGTGAGTGGAAATGTCGGAAGAGGGCGCCCGAGAAGGACCTTCCACGACCAGATTAACGGTCTCTTCCAGAAAGGTCAAGTCCGTAGCACCCTTAACCGACGGAAGTGCATGAAAAGATGTATGACTGTGGATGAAGCGAAAGAGGTATGTCAGGATCGTAGCGTGTGGCAAACGGTAGTCTCTGCCTACCCCCATGGGATACAGGCGTGAGTATATGTATGTATTAAAACGCTGTTACCACGCCCGCATTATTAGTTTAAATTACGTTTTTACGAATGGCGTACGGACGGTTGTAAAGCGAGGTATTGCCAGCGCTAAACACATCTCGTGTGATCTTGTTATCGTTGTATGTAGATTAGCCAAGATTTTCTTCTTTTTTAGGACTTAAGTCCCCGGTACACTGGGGCGTCAATGCTCGCGCGTCAATACTAAAAGGAGCTCTTATGAAAATATGCATAAATTGTTTTCTTATATTTACGCGAATACTATACATTGTAATAAAACTATTTTACGGATTTTATCGCGTTTATTTACTATTTTATTTTCCCAACGTTTCGGCTGCTTTACAGCAACCATGGTCACGGGGGGACTGAGGTGTTAGACGTCCTGATGTCTTAGTTAATAACTGGGTACCCTCATATTTAGTTGTTGTTTGCGGTCCGATTCACGCAGAAAGTGCTCACAGTGTCTTGAGGTCTTGCAATGGAACGCTTGGTTTTGGATTTAATCATATTAATTACTGGATCCCAAGTTGGTGGTAGCAACCAGCCATCTTCCCTATTGAAATTGGGATGTTTTTTAATTTCAATGGCCTCATGTATCATCCTTGGTCGGAGTCGGTGTTCTTTTGCAAGGGTATGCGGTTTATCAAATCTGATATAATGGCGGGTGCGGTGAGCATTTTCTGCGTGGATCGGACCGCAAGTGCGAGTCGAACTCGCGCACGAAGGGTTCCGTACCATTATCTATAAAATCGAGCGAAAAAATCACGTTTGTTGTATGGGAGCCCCCTTAAATATTTATTTTATTCTGTTTTTTAGTATTTGTTGTTATAGCGGCAACAGAAATACATAATCTGTGAAAATTTCAACTGTCTAACTATCACGGTTTATGAGATACAGCCTGGTGACAGACGGACGGACGGACAGCAAAGTCTCAGTAATAGGGTTCCCATTTTACCCTTAGGGTACGGAACCCTAAAAATATGTAGATGATGTTGTATTTCCATTGTGGTGTCCGAACTCTCTGAACAGTAGTACTGTGCACCCTACAGCATACAACTCGAGTACATGCATGGATTTTATCATTCTCGTCTAATTAGAATCGTTCAGTTTCTGGTCACGTTACCGCCTCGTCGCAAATTGGTCACAAAAGAGATTTTTACTGTTATTACACTGTTGTCTCGCGGGAAAATGGACTTAATGAATATTAAGTACAGTATTCAGAGGCCTGATTTTCGTGCGATCGGCATTCATCTCGATTCGCGATATGTCGAAACAAATGAAAAAAAATACGTACGATTTGACGTTTCGTTTCGAGATATCTCGAATCGAGATGAATGTCGATCGCACGAAAATCGGACCCCTGAGCTATATTTACCTTATATTTACTGTCGCTTCTCAATATCGCGATAACACTGATTTAATATATCATTAATGAAATTTTTATACCACTTGCTGAACGGTGAAAGAAAACATCTTGAGGAAACCTATACGTCGATAGAAAGGCGTGGGAAGGTCACCAACCCGCACTGGACCAGCCAGCGTGGTAGACTATAGAATCTTCCTTGTATTGAGGGGTAATGTGCCCAGTATAATGGCAATAGGCTCGCCCCCTATTATATGGGACCAAAATACATCGCCGAAGTGTGGGTGCACTGCAGTACACCGCTGCCTGCCTGTTTAAGGAATTCAAGCATGATGATGTATGCATGTATTGTGATATAGGATATCGGAACTCTAACGTTTAGTCTAGACAGCGTCGTTTGCCTGTAAAATGAACAAAACTGGCCGGCCGCCATTCGTATCGTTGTTTATCATCAAAGAGGACTTATGGCGCCAAGTTTACGACTAAAATAACTGCTTTGTAAGGAAACAAAGCTTTTGAACTGTTTAGACGCTTCAAGACGTTTGTAATTATGTTATATTATTGTAATTTCAACGCGTGAAAGCGTGTATTGATACAGGGTTCATTTTGCTGTTGGCAATACATTTGACGCCCCAGTGTGCCTCGGGCTATACAATAATCGTCGCAGGAAAGGTTCTCAAGGCGCGATCCCCATTCTCTCTCAAATGATTTAGCTTCGGATATTGTTAGTAGTAATGGTGCCGTCCCTTTATTTTACAAAGCTGATACCGGCCGGCCATTTATAAAATTACTTTCCCGGGAATTGTGATTTAGTCAACTGTGGCTGACTTTTGTGAGGAAATTGAGTTCACAAAACTTTTTTGTTGAGAATTCTTTGCCATTGGGATTTTTCCTACCGCTAATTTTAGAGGATTTTGAAGAGAAAAATTGTTAAGTTAAAAAGCTTTTGAAATTGATGGTTTAACAACCACCTATGCACCTAAGAAACTTAGCAAAAACTCTCAAAACTCATACGCTATCAGAGTATTAATGCAGTTTGATCGTGATAACTTTCGAAATTGTGAAGATTAGCCCGAGTTTCCTAGGTCTCCAAGAGTCATAAATTACTCGTCCATCTCCTTCATTTGGCACTCATAAAGATTTCCGTGAAATACGTTATTCCACGAAATGATTTACGTTTTCTCAGATGTGCTAAGTACCTACCTCTCAGCCCATTACAGCTCTTTAGAAGCATTCCACTTGATGAGGATGCACAGAGTATCCAAAACAAACACTTTTAGACACACAAGGTCCTACTAAACATCAATCATTTAACATTAACGAACAAACTTTCATGTTCTTAAGAATTTTAGGTATACGGAGCCTCAGTTGATACTGCGCTACCGCTAAGTTTCATTGTGAAAAGTGCTATCGCTCAAATAAAAATCAAGAATTAAATTCGTGCTTTAGAAATATAAAAGTAACAAAAAAAATCACACCACTCAATTTTGTTAAACGCGAATCCACTCTAAAATAGGTTTCACATGAAAATATTCCAAAGGGTGTACCGAAAAAATATATTCTATAACAACCCTGATAAATTTACTCGCCGTAACAAATCCTGCCTATCCAGCTCACTTGTTGCCTTGGAAAACCTCAGAAGTATCACCAAAGGCTTTATTTATAACGTGTCCCCTACTTGATGGTTGATTAACTCATCTCACCTACTCGGGCTCACATATTGATTGGCATTATCTGGTGCGGCCAACGTGTGGAAACAGCTAGTTCATGATAATATGTGCCCTCCGGTGGCCGGTTGTGCGATTATCATTCGCGAAAACTGTTAAAAAAAGTCTTGTGGTTGGTTTCTGGTTCCCCTTACTTTGGTGGGCTATGGTCAATAATATGTGTAATCATTGATCCTCGCGCAGCTTAATCATTGCAGATATGCCTTTATTAGAGCTTTAAATATAACCGTGTGTTTTTGGTGACAACAAGAACTCTAAACACATTTGATTAGTGCAAAAGTATTCGTTACCTTTTTTGACACAAATGAGTTATGCCTGATGTTATCTCTGAAAAACCATACTTTGGTAGACTTAAAATTGGTCCAGACTCTTTTAATACTTGTCTTTTAGAAGCTATAAAAACTGTCATGAGTGTCAATAAAAGCGTCCCAGCAACAGGTTTTACGGGTCCCTGTGAATCTCGCCAACTTTTATAACCTATAAAGTGTAACTTGTATTAACGAAATGGCCGATTGTTTTCCAAACCCTGCCCGTATACCTTCTTAACTTGCTGTCAGTACAAACATCATTGACTTTTAATCTTGTATAATGGATATTAGGGGTAATAATATGTGTAGCCGTAAATCCGCGATGGGGTTCTAAAGCCAACCAATCGACAATGCATTTTTCAACACTTCAACATCAATACCGACAGTGTCGGCGTTTCAGATGGTCATTAGTGATAGCCGTAGGATATTATGCTACAGCGTGGCGTGTATAATCGCAGTAGTGTTCGTCTATTACTTCATAGACGTGAAACGCGCGTGGTATAAGCTTATATTGCACACTTTCTACTTCGTGTGCGACATGTTCAAGTTGCTTATCAAGTTAATTGAACTGTATTGAAGATGGTTTTTGTGGATGTGTGTGTGGGTAAGTCAACATTAATATTTAATTATAAATGTGACATAAAAGCTAGGTACGTTGTTGCTCGTGTGACATAAAAGCTAGGTACGTTGTTGCTCGTGTGACATAAAAGCTAGGTACGTTGTTGCTCTGTGACATAAAAGCTAGGTACGTTGTTGCTCGTGTGACATAAAAGCTAGGTACGTTGTTGCTCTGTGACATAAAAGCTAGGTACGTTGTTGCTCGTGTGACATAAAAGATAGGTACGTTGTTGCTCTGTGACATAAAAGCTGGTACGTTGTTGCTCGTGCGACATAAAAGCTGGGTACGTTGTTGCTCATGTGACATAAAAGCTAGGTACGTTGTTGCTCGTGTGACATAAAAGCTAGGTACGTTGTTGGTCGTGTGACTCTTGAAGCCACGGGTATACTAGGGCGTCAAGACGCGCGCGTCAGAATATTTGCCAATACAAACGGAACTCTGTGTCAATATGCATAAAGATTAAATTTCTGTCGTAAATGCCACGCTCCCACGCGTCAAAATTCGCTCGCGCTGTCAGTGTCATTTTGGTTGTAGAATGAACTTTTTGTATGTGCCAATACAGTTCGGTTTGCTATGCCAAAAAAAATAATGCGCGAGCGTTAACGCCGCAGTGTGTGGGAGTCCTAAATTAAACTGTATTGACTCTATAAAAGTCTAATTCGTCTACGAAATGACACTGACAGTGCGAGCGAATTAGGACGCTTGGTCGCGTGGCTTTTACCGCAGATGATTAATCTTTATATAAATTGACACGTCTTGACGCCCCAGTGTGTCCTGTGTGGTTTTGAACCTGCGGTTCTGTAAAAACGGCAATTACTACAATTTGTTCTAAACACCTCGACTAATCTAAATTTGACAGCATTAAAATTATTGCTGACTTCCTCATGCAGAAAGAGGAAGAAGGACGACAATACACCTAGTCCAGTTTGGTGCCAACAATGTCGGAACCATTACTTTTTTAAATCTAATACGTTTGTCGCACCGATAACAAAGCTGTTAAGTGGCAGAAAACCTTGTAACATTAACGTACTTTCCTTCTTATCTGGACAGGCCTTCTTTCTAATATACGTTCGACTTTTGCAAAACATTTAACAAATCTGTTTAGAAGGCCAGTACTTAAATAAATAGCCGAGCCCGCGTTTGCGTGGCTGTACGCGCGGAATTAAGGAACCACAATATTTTTCCTTAATCAAAGTAGCCTAAGTTACTCCTCATAACATCATCTATTTGCCAGTGAAATTCCCGTCAAAATCATGACGTTTCCCTAAACTATACACAATCTTTGCTAATTAGGGTCCATATCAGCTTACCATTTGATGACACCTATCCCCAAAGCTCTATCGACCCATTTTTATCGAGCTTATCTGTACTTAAAATATTATCTCATTGGTATATTGGTATTACATTTTAATATCTCATTGAGTTTTATCAGTAAAGTGTTGCTTGATATTCTCGTGACATTTCTATCGATCTGTCAAAATTTAATCAGTTTAAGCTCCATAGTTCCAAACTTGTAGAAATTTCCACAAACTCCCTACAATAGCATTTGTCATGCTATAAATTGAGGGGTTGGAATTTAAAGCAAATAGAGGCAAGATTGGCAATTGCAAAAGGTTTTTCCAATTTGTATTAGGGGCAGTTAGTCTTCGTCTCTGACTTCTGGGTAAATATAGTGAACAATTAAAGTCTCAATTTATCTTCTAAAATCTATATCACCTGGGTGAAATTTTTGGGGAACAATGTGAAAATATTGAGTTTCAGAAATCAGAAGATTTTTATTAATGTAAACCAGGTAGTTATGAATCGTCAATAAACAAAAATAATAATTACTTTACCACCCATTCAGAATGCGTATCCTATGGAAAAGAATGGGCAAGAATCTTCATGATTACTCTTTTCCAAAAGGATTTATATTTCTGTGAATTTTACTTATGATGTATGTATGATGATGCCACAGGTGTATGTATGTCAATTCTAGGATAACGTAATGCCTTGTGATGGGATAACCTTTCTCGGTTACCTAAATGGGTGCTTTAATACCTAAAGTCCTTATACAGTGTACGCAAATACTCATCGCAGGTTAGATTTGTTTTACTCCGTCCAAATTCGGCGTCGTGTGATGAAATTCCAAACGGCGATCTGTTTACATACGACTGGGTTGCCATTCCTCCCGGATTTGTGCTTGGCTTGTTGACGTAGCGTAAGAATGTTTTCTTGCACGTGGCTGCATGTGTTCAACAATTTTGAACTGCTGATTATTTTTGCTAGTGACTCTCTGAGGTCGGTTAGCAACAAGACCGTGTCGGAGTTTTCAGGCGACTCTCGAAAGCCAGCTACACGGCATTGAATCTACTACAGAAAGATAGCAATACTAACGGCATAAGATAGAACTAAGAAAATTCGGAATTCAAGGTTTTATTATCTTATACGTCTCCGTCCCAACTCTTCAAAAATGGCATATTTATGATCTTATGCGTACATCGAGGATATAAAGGGACTTTTATGTTCTATTTGAAACTATCTTGTAGTGTAGTGTGTTTTAAGTTCGGAATTGTCTTTCGTTTGATCTCTTCTGCCAGTCTTAAGTGAAAATGTCGTATAGATTGAAAAATAGCTCGAATATTTTTTCCTCGGCTAAGGTCATAAACATCTGACCGCAAAAGCGAACGGAGAGAAAACCACTTTTGACTTCAATTGAGGAAAACAATAAACAGTTTAAACTGAATAAAAAAGAAATTCGTTTAATAAACTGTGATTGACGTCAGTAACCCACTGTCATTGACGTCATTAGTACATGGTGTCAATGACAGTGAAGAAAAAATACCGTATGAAAATTAGTTCAGCCCCGAGTCCTCTAACACATGACTCTAAGTCATGACTCATTTTTTATTAAGTCATGATAACAAGATATTTTATCCATAAGTCTAGTCATATTTTAGCTAATATGACTAGACTTAAGACATTCTCACCTTGAAGCCAATAGACTAGTCTTACTCTTGATAAAATATGTGGTTTTCATGCACTAAAAAAATAAGTCATAGCAACTCAACAACGATTGTGTTAGGGGGTTGAGGAAATAGAAAAGTTTGAGTTCTAACTTACTACTAACGAATAAATGAGTGAAATATTGGAAACCTGTGATGAATGATGTAAAATCAATTGATTTAATCACAACTGTCCATTACATATATTAGAATTCTTACTCAGTCATGTCATAATAATAATTATGGAGTAAATTAAGCACGGTATGCTTAAGGTTGAAACTGGTGTGACGGTACTGAGATCCTATTAGTATTTTTCCTAAAAACTTTATCAAGGCAGGTTTATGATGCCAATTTTATATGTATATTATGTAAATCTTGACGTTTGACGTAAGGACTAACATACCTAATAAACAGCCTTACTACTATCTCTTATTTTTTATGTTGAATTGATTGGCCTCATTCTACTGAGTCTGGGGCCCGATTTTCGTTGACGTTTTGTTTCGACATATCTCTAATAGAGATTGATGTCTATCAAGCAAAAATCGGGCCCCTGGCCTAGTGTAATTCTGCCAATGTCAACGTAGTGGCGAAGACACGACGGAGAAGTTAAATATTAACTGTCAAATTTTGACTGATTTTGTACTGAGTTAGCTGGAAGAAATACTACAGCAAGAGTTATCAAACAAGAGATCCCCCCCCCACTCCCTCCCCCCCGCTATTAAGACAGCTAATAAATGAATCCATTCGCGCCAATACCTCCCGCCAATTTTATTTCTAATGTCTGTTTAATATGTCGATATTCCGGGATAGTTATTTTCGCATCGCACACTTCTCATCTGCGATTTATTTGTTACCTTGCCAATCGGCAATTGAAACAAAAAAAGAGTTTTATCGATGATTGTATACGAAAGCTTTTAAAGAAGATTTAAGCCCCACTGGGGCGTCACGGCGCCTGCTCTTTTTGCCAAAAAGCTCATTCTTCAATGAAATGTTATTGGTGACCCGAGCCATTTTTAACCGACTTCAAAAAGGAGGAGGTTCTCAATTCGACCCGTATAATTTTTTTTTTTTCATCGAGTCGCGCACTGACCTCCGTGATTCAAAACCACCGTTGGAGACTTCCCTGGATAGCCTCAATTTTTTGTTGAGAACGGTTTATTAAATGTATTTCCTCGTGTATTGTGTGTGTAGTTGTTAGTCCTAATAAATGTATTTGCTTTCTTTTATATGCGAGTAAGCGACCAAATTAATATATTATCTCACATTTCGTCTTGTCACAACCGGCTGTGCTACCGATGGCTGGGGCGCCCGGTGCCGGCGATAACGACCTACTTCCTCAATATTAAAATTCCAAATTTGTTTGCAATCCCCGCTACGATATCAAACATAACATGAATTATTATTCTCAATGCAGCGTTTCTGCGCCGACGCAAGTGGTCCAATCTAAATAATTACCTGGTGCGGACGGTCAGCTGGGCGTTACATTGTCCATACATACTTTAGTGCGTAACTATTGAGCAAACAAACGTCTATCTATCGCTAGAAATAGACGTTTTTAGGGAACTATTACTTTGGCATACAACGGATGTGAATGAACTGAATTCATGACTTCTTTTGTAAGTCTTTCTTCTTTTCTTTTTTTTACTAAATGAATGAAATGACGATATTAAATGGAAAATATGAGGAATGGCTCCACCTGCGTTTACCGGGTATTACAGCCGGTGTCAAGTAATTAATATCAAGGGCAAATTCATAAATACACATTCATAAAAAAATATGATGACTGATAAAGATGGCGGATGAATCCTCTTTTGTAGTTTACGATCCAGTAAAAGTAGGACTACAGTCGTCGAGAGTTAGAGGCCTGTTTTGACGCCTGTCATTCAGTACATTTAACTTTGGATTATTTCGTAAAAAACTAACTTGGAATGACATGTTTACACATATGATTTATTTATTAATAATACATTTACTTCGTTTTATAAGCAATATATTGTATACATAATCATATATTTGCCTACCATTATTATTGACATCCAGTGGGGTTAGCACCCATGGCAAGATTAGACCTCTGTCGCTCACTCGCTCTCTGTCGACATACATAGGTACGAGAGAAGTGACTACAGTTGCATCATAATTATGTTATATATATTGGAATTTTCCCTTCATATCTTACTTTCACCTATCCCAGAAACCAACATGTTTTCATTTACAAGAGACGCAATTTATCGGTACACAAACTGCCCCAAGACTTACAAGTTTCTTACATATAGTATGTTTTCCAAACTCTCCGTTGCTTTCCCAACAATTTGGAACCCTTACAGATCATTACAAAGAGTTTTCCGAAGTCCCATTTTATATTAGGGCTATTTTATCGTGGGTAACTTTCAGCCAATCAACTTGTCCGTTGTTAGTTTACTGATAAAGTTATAGTTTGGCACTTATAAAACATGTTTTATAATTACA
This sequence comes from Ptilodon capucinus, assembly GCA_914767695.1. Lineage (NCBI taxonomy): Eukaryota > Metazoa > Arthropoda > Insecta > Lepidoptera > Notodontidae > Ptilodon > Ptilodon capucinus. The sequence continues at coordinate 7,021,392 of OU611831.1, forward strand.
ATCTTTACATTTCTGTTGAGGTTTTTTTTGGTAAATTAATTAGGACGCCAGAGGCTGCGCCTTTATGCGTATCAAAAGCTTTGTGACTAATTTTTGTCAATAAATTTGAACTGTAATAATTCATAGAAGAGGCTCGTTTTTCAGCGAAATGTCAACGACACGCATCACATAATAAAACATCAACCTTTAAGTATATTGAAACAGGATACCTTTTTGAACAAAATAAGTCAATTCCCTGGCCATAATTATACCAAGCTCGAAGCTCTTGCTGGATTTAATCCACCGAGCGTGAGAGATTTAACGTATCGCACCCGGTCCAGCCCCTGTTATGGTTAGCAAACAAGTAAATATCCCAAGCCGATTAGACTAACCCTATAACCTAAAATAATAAGGTTCTGGGTGTGCGGATGGGTGGTTCCAAAGGAAATTGTACCCCATATAGCTATGATTATCGTTCAATGTAGTAGATGCTATGAGACGGTGAAGGAAAACATCGTGAGGAAACCTGCACGTTTGAGGGAACTTGACAAGTTCTCGATGTGTGAAGTCTGCCAACCCGCACTGGGCCAGCGTGGTGGACTATGGCCCAAATCCCCCTCGCATTGAGGGGAGGCCCGTGCCCAGCTGTGGGCCGTTAAAAGGGCTGTAGTTAGTTAGTTAGTAGTAGAAACTGAACTAAATTTAATTGGATAATTTTGATGAGAGGCAATGATTACCATTTGCTGAACGGTGAAGGCAAACATCGTGAGGAAACTTGCACGTCTATTGAAATATAGTGGTTCGAGCGTAGTCCGCTCGGTCCTTGCACCGTGTGGTTTCGGGTTTGATTCACGTCATCGGCAAATTTCGGAATATGCTCAGGTCTGGGCTATCGCTCCCAATCCAGTCGAATATCCGGTATCCGGCCAAACCACTATCCGTTTCACCTCTAGTTTATACTTTCCAGCTTCGATATAATGAGATGTAGTGTGGCGTCAATAAAAAAAATCAACTTGATACCTTCAGGCGTCTCTGAGAAAGAGGATCTTGACAGACAGACCGATAGACGGACAACAATGTGAACCTTTGAAAAAAAACTGAACCTTTATAGGATTATAAAGGTTCAGTTTTTTTCCTTTTTAGGTACGGAACCCTAAAAAGACATGTGAAGTTCACCAATCCGCACCGGGGTGAAAATCACCTATTATATAATATTGTATGTTATATGACATATGTTTGTTGACAGGTGTTGTTGCATGGTGGAGGTAAGGAGAGATCAAGATGGGAGACAGTTTCTTGCACCTTGGGGATATTGTCTCCCTCCACGCGGAGGGCACAGTATCAGGATTCCTCAGTACCTTAGGGTAAGTCATGTCCACTGACCACCATCTTCTAACGTATTCGTATCGCCGTCCAAGTATCTTGCCGTAACTGTCATCTTTTATCATTAAAGTCTCTTGTGTGAGAGAGATTACTATTAGTTTTTTCGTAATGTTTGCTAGGAATTTCTACAGGGTCGGTCCCATTTTTATAATTAAAACCATTTCTGTCCTTTAGGTTGGTAGATGACAGGTGTGTGGTGTGCCCGGAAGCGGGCGACCTGACTGATCCGCCCAAAAAGTTCAGGGGTAAGTCATCAAATAAGTATAAACTCTTTTAAAAAGTAATACGTAAGCAATAAGAAACAAGGTTTTGGTTGTTTCCTCAGTAACTGTTAAAAATACAGTAAACGAAACCATGCAGTTTTCATAACTACATAACGCACACGCACACATAGATTTATTTGTATAATCTGTGTTTAAACACCACCCTGCGCTTCATTACTCGCATCGCTGACGTGGGGGCAAAAACTGCAAAGTTAAAGTGGGAGTGGGCTGGTCACGTGCCACGAATGGACCCGCAAAGGTGGGCAAACATCATTACAAATTGGACGCCGAGCAACGGCCACCGGGGAAGACCAAAACGACGACGGCTTTGCGGGTAATACTTGGTCACAAACAGCACGAGACCACAGTGTGTGGAGGATTAAAGGAGAGGCCTTTGCTCAGGAGTGGGACCAGAAAATAGGCTAAAAAAGGGGTTTCTATTACTTAAAGCTTGGAAAGAGTGTCCTATAACAGGTATTACTTGCCTAAAAGGAGGCTCCAACCACCAATTAATGTTAAAATATTTTGGTATAGAAATAAAGCATTTATTATTATTATTTATTATTTAACTATGCATTGGATTCATTCAACATGTAGCGCCAAGACGCTTGTGACATGCAATTATTTTTCTAAAACCAATTAATTGGTGACGCCATAAATGACTAAATGTATTTTCTTGATGCTTTATGTGAGTAGTTTTTATTAGGTATAAATGAATTTTGGTCTTTCCATAATTCATCGTTATCATTATTTATACTCATTTGGATCCTGGGGGACCGATTTTCGTGCAATCGACATTCATCTCTATTAGATTAGTGGAATCGAAACGTCAAATCGGTCGTATTTTTTTCATTTGTTTCGACGTATCTCTAATAGAGATTGATGTCTATTAAACGAAAATCGGGCCCAGTGCCCTGATTCTCGTAATAAAAATCGTAGCGATATCGTAGCGAATTAGTCGTTCAAGCCCTTTTGGTATTCTCATCCGTCTATCGAGCTTGAACGGCACCGATTTTTTAGTACTTTCGTCGAAGTGTCGTTGAATTTGTTCGCAAAAACGTTGATCGTCTTCTAATCGTTCCACCACGTTGACATGATGGTATTCTCATAGCTCAGCAAAATTACTTTCTAGCGGGAATCTGTCAAATTTCGCAATCAAAATGCCGTTGAACACTCGTAGGTTATTTGCGACGAATACATGTATTGTTCTCGTGAAAAATATAATTAATGTGCTCCAAATTAGGCTGTTTTTACGATTTCGAAGACTTGGAGCCTAAAAAGAGCTCCAAGTCCTAAAATACTTTAAGAAAATTATAAAACTTACATTAAAATATGTTACGAACTATACCGCCATCTATTATTATTTTATGCAAACAATCTCTTAAAGGCCATCTATTGTTGTATAGAGGTGATAAAAAAGAAAAATAAAAAGAATGTTTTTTAAGGAAAATTATAAAAAAATACAAAATAAAGAAATAAAAATAAAATAAGTGCGGGCCCGGGGTTTGAACTTACAACTATACGTACAAGGCGGGCGTTGTACCAACTAGGCTACCATCGCTTACGCTTGAATCTAATTTTTACATTATACGAGAATCAATTTAGCATCCATTTAGCATCTTTCTGCTTAATCATGACAAATAGTGCTTTTTGAATTTCAATTTATATTTTATGTTTATTTTAATGTTTTTAAGTTTAATTTATTTATTTTTTTCGACGAAAATCACGATATTTAGTGCAAAAGACATTGTTTTGATATTACGAGAATACCAATTTTGGATAGATCTTCGATAGAGCTTGATCGGAACTGCGGCGACGCTTGGACTATTTGTAAATACGAGAATTAGCCTACAGGACGCTTGCGCCGGGCAAAAGCAGTTTTAGGCAAACGCCTGTCTGTCGCACACAATATATTATACCACCTATTGGTAACGTTTTAAAAACACGTTGCTTTTCCGTAATAGACTAACTTTTTTATTCTTAAGAGTGGTACACATAATACAACATAGGTGGCGTTACTTGACACATTTTAACATTTTGTTATCTATATTCTAATAAACATTCTTGTATCTCATTGGTAAAGATATTGAGAATAAAAAAAATATGTGTGACCTCCAAGCGCCTTCAATGACGTGCTTATTTTAATAGACTGAGGATTTTCACAAATGGAACGGATTTTTCTGTTATTATTGTGATTTTTGGCAAGCCTAGGGTGATTAGTGAATTGACCAATCTCTTACAATGGATGGGCAGGCTATTATTCATCTCAGATATCTACATACTGTTATTGAAATACATATCGAGAGGTGGAAGGCTATTTTATTTAAGCGACATTTTGTTAACTTTACAGGAGAGCACACTCATTCGACGCAGAAAAAATAGCTAATTCCAAATATGTACCTATTTAAGTTAATATCGCCCAAAATTGTCGCTTACGTCAAATGGCCTTACACAGTTCGATATATTTATATCTTACTAGATGAACCGGCGGTCTACGTATCACAACGACTAACGAACAGCAGTTGATTTTTATATATTCAGGGTGTTTCAGATTTCCAAAATAATAAGTAAGGTCCATATACGGTAGCTAATAGGTTGATGCTTAGTACACTGACAGACTATACCTAACTTCGTCCGCGCAGACTTGGTTTAATATTGTTATAGAGTATAATAGCCTATTTGTCATTCTGATGTACAAACAAGAATACTGTACAGTTTTATCAGAATCCGTTCAGTGGTAATAGCTTGAAAGGAGTAACAAACGTCCATCCATACATCCTCATAAACCTTCACATTTATAATATTAGTAAGATTTAATAGTGTAAATATATAACGAGAGGCGACTAATAATTTACAAAACAGAACTTAAAAAAATCGCATAGGACTCGAGTTATAACATAATTTTAAAATTAGTTGTGAAAAAATATCGAAATATCATGTTGAAATTAAACTATTTTACGGATTCTATCGCGTTTATTTACTATTTTATTTTCCCGACGTTTTGGCTGCTTTACAGCAACCTTTCTGCGTGGATCGGACCGCAAACAACAACTAAATATGAGGGTACCCAGTTTTTAACTATGACATCAGGACGTCTAACACCTCAGTCCCCCCGTGACCATGGTTGCTGTAAAGCAGCCGAAACGTCGGGAAAATAAAATAGTAAATAAACGCGATAAAATCCGTAAAATAGTTTAAATTCAATGTATAGTATTAGCGTAAATATAAGAAAACAAAAAGAAATATCATATTCTAATTTCGATCAAAGTTTGATACCATTCAATTGTATACACGATATACATTAAAGTATTATTTCGGACTTCTATTATGCCCTATATAAGATAATCCGCCAAACAGCGGACTCCGTGAATTTATACCATACCATACCATAAAAGTATCTATACTTAGAAATTTTTGCTTCATATAATAGCGTCGTCCTGTTAATCCTGTGGGTATCGTTGAGCTTAAGTGCCCGCAGAACGCTCGCCGAAACCGGCGAAATAATGAATAAATTATCACATACACCAGGAGATAATGCTTGTTATGAGTTTCAATCCCCCCGCACACACTGGGGCGTCGAGACGCGATTTTTCCGCCAATATCAAAGCGTACTGTATCTATATATATAGGTAAAAATTAATGCCACTTTTCGTTGTAAGCAAACTCCTCCTAAACGGCTGGACCGATTTGAATGATTTTTTTTTGTATGCGTTTGGGTGGCGCCCTGGATGGTTTAGATGCACAATTGGACCCGGTAGGTGGCGCTGCTTTCGTATGTCACTCACTCTAAGGCGGTGCGAAGTTCGCCCGGTCAGCTAGTTTACTCATTGAAGAATTGATAAACCTCCTCCTTTTGGAAGTCGGTTTAAAAGTTAATGCTTCAATCAAATGATATAGACATTGCGAGCTAATTTTAACGCTAGGAAACGTGGCATTCAACACAGAAATACAATATTAATGCATCATACGGAGTCATCCGCCATATTTATCACTGTCATCATCCATTTTTATTTATAACTAGCTGTGCCCGCTACTTCGCCCGCGTGGACTTTAGGGAGATTACCCGGAAACAATGGTTTTATTTTCATCCCGCGGAACCCTAATGCTTTTTATAAAATAAAAGTAGCCTAAGTTACGCCTTGGAACATCAGGTATCTGCCAGTGAAAGTCCCGTCGAAATCTGTTCAGCCGTTTGGAAGTTTACCCGGAACAAACAGACAGACAGACAAAATTTTAAAAAATTGCATTTTCGTTATTGGTATCGTGTATGCATATGCATTTGTTAAAATAATGTTATTTTGATATTACAAACCGACACTCCAATTTTATTTATTTGTATAGAAGATGTGTATTAACAGAATTTGCCCTTGCTATTAATTACTTGACACTGGCTGAAATACCCGCTAAACGCAGGTGGAGCCATTCCTCATCTTATTCCATTAAAATATCGTCATTTCACTCGTTTCGTAAAAAAAAAATGTATCATACGGAGTTCGTTTTGGTATTGGCTAACATTTTTGACGCTCCAGTGTGCGGGGGCTTTAAGTGTCTTTGTGTACAGTAAACAAGTGTTTTTCCTAAAGCTTTTTGTAACTTTATTTTTCTTCCAAACTTAGTTTTTTGTAGGTGACATTTTGAGGACAAAGAAAGGTGACATCTATCATCTTAATGTATTCTCATACAGCTCATAGATTAAAGTCAAAGCATTTATTTCGTATCGACGTACTACGGGGGCACCTGCAATTGTCAGGTTACATTATTGTCCTTTTAAGCTACTGTTATACATATATATAAGTACGTATGTACCTACTAAAGCTGTACTTAAACCCAAGTGTCAGATCAAGCATTGTGCAGTACAGTAATCACTAGTCGCAGAGTTCACCGTTTTTTAGGTCTCTCTCCGTCAAAAGGAACCCTTAGAGGATCACTTCGTGGTCCGTCCGTCTGTCTGTCAACACCTTTTTCTTGTCAGAATCGAGTGTAGGGTGTCATGTTAAATACTCAGATCTGCAATCCTTAGGAGCTGTAGAAACCATCAAACTTCTAAGTCAAGGCAATAAAAAATACGGCCATACCACATATTTAGACTCTTGTAAGTGAACGTATTGGGTACTTCCAGTTGACCTAGAATCATGAAGTTTGGCAAGTCTTATCTATAGCATAAGTAGATGGAAAATAATAATACTGATGTCTTTTCAGATTGCCTGTTCAAAATATGCCCTATGAACCGCTACTCCGCTCAAAAGCAGTTTTGGAATACTGCCAAGCAGTCCGCAAACTCCAACACCGATACAGGACTGCTTAAGAGGTTGCATGTGAGTATATCATCATCATCATCATTATCGCCATCATCACGTAATCTTGTGATGAAAAATGATCACTGTGTTCATGAGAGGTTTCGGGATTAAAACCAAAAAATTGTCAAGTCAAAGTCAAATAATTTATTTTGTAATTTTTTGGCCTATGGGGACACTTACAAAGTGTTAATTTTAATTTATTTTTTATTATATCCTACTATCGAAGCGCGACCTCAAATGAGAAGATCTGGCAAGAAACTTAGTTGGCCAATCATTTCTTATATTGACGAACCAATCCTATTTTTTTATTCTTTTGGGGATATCCTCATGGAGTACGTTAGATGAGGAAAACTACCATAGTCAAAATGCGTGCGGTGGCAAATATTGTCAACGAAATAAAAAAAATCAACGTTAATCAAAAAGTATTAATAGGTTAATGAGCGCGTTTCCCTCGACAGCTCATTCAGACGGCTATTAATTTTAACGGATGGTACGAATTGAGTCTTATTGACCCAATTTTTACAACTCTCAATGGTTTATGGGGACATCTTCCTCTGTTAATTAATCATGGCAGCGATATATAGGGCCGTTCAGCCCCCGGTGGGATGTATACCTCCCATAATATGCAGTAAGACAGGTTAATGTACAGGAATTTTGTATAGAGCTTGCTCGCCACACCACTGTTACTCCTGTAAGACAGCGGTATCCATTGAAAAGACCGAGATTTGAGCCTAGTCGAGTCCCTGGGAAAAGCCAAATTTTCTTGGAACCCGTACCAGTTCAATCGAAAAAATGAGTACGAGGAATTGGAAGATTTTTTTTTATCACACTTGTATATGTAATTAATAGTAGTAGTAAATGGTTCCGCTGGGATTGAGCTCACGGCAATAGTTCGAGGATATAGATTAAACCCGTAACATTTTCATTCTGAGGGCGATTTCTCCAACAGCTAGGATAATGTGGGATTTTCCATTTTATTTTTTTAATTTGAAAAGTTGAAAACATACATAATGTTTGCAAGTGAGTGATACGACTTACCGTAGCGGTGAGTCTGTTGGCATCAAACAAGAATAAACTAATTTTATTCCCGTGGTTGATATGTGTAAGAAAGATAGCACTATTTCTATTGCTGTCATATTTAGTTCAGTTGTAGTTTACGTACAATGGACATCGATATAATTTTTTTTAAATGACCTATTGTATGTCCCACTGCTGGGCAAACGCCTCCCTCTCTCGGCTCCACATGTCCCTCTCCTAGGCTTGTTGTGGCCACGTTTCTCCCCCAAAAGGGACCAAAGCGTCACACCATCGATATCAATGCAGACAAAAAAGCAGTCAGTTTTGGTTTAATAAAGAAATAGGAAGACAAAATCATATTTTCGACTCTACCAAAATCATACATTTAGTAAGGGAATTTAAGGATTGCGCCTAAAACTTTACAGTATGAATAAAATCTTTCGATATTCCGTCATCGGCTTCCCAACTTCTGAAACACCTCAGACCACCGGTAGTTTTATGAAAACACCATTAAAACTTCACATTTTCCTCAATTCAACTCTGCACCTTATCAATAAAGTTTATATTCGTCTGGCAAATGTCCAGACACATGATGGATGGTTTTGCGACACGACAGGATTGTAATGTCGGCGCTGCACGATTTATATCCTACGACGAGGATGTGAGGGGATTATGAAATAGTGATTTATCGCGATATTGTTTAGATTTAGATGTTCCGGTACAAATAACTGGCATTTCTTGGTATCACTGCCTTACAAAAACGTATCTATTTCATTTTGAACGACGGCTTGGTCGAGTGGTTGTGAGCGTAGGCCACTCGACTCACTCAGGTTTGGTTCTCACTAGTGGCATATTTTGGAATTTTGCCCTCGTGTAGGTGTTGATTAGGATCGGCCCTAGTCCCCATAGACAAGCTAGTCTTGGGCCTAGTCGGTCACCACTGAGAGCGCTCAATTACCTTACTATCGAAATATCAAGGCGCGCACAGTAAAAATAAATAACTCGGTTCGGTTGGTCACATAGCGCCACTGTCTAATAAATATAAAAATAACAAAGAGTAAGAGCGAGATCAGGGGTGCTACTCTTGAAAACGATAATCGATATATCGTGACATTTGTCGTGTCGAATCCTACTCTAAGTTCCATCGTTTTTAATGTCGTATCGATGACTGAACGAACGATACATAATCCGATATATCGAGCTTAACCCTACTCTTAGGTTTAAATGTCGGACACGAATATTCGAATTTGACAACGACCAACATGTGATTTTTGCGGTAATCTCAACGACACCTCTTAGGACGTCGTCGGCATTATCGTGTAGTGAATTTCGTATCCTATCAATATAAAATATTATTCAAATTCGTCAAAATATTATAAAAGTAAATGATATACGGAATAAAACAGTTTATTTATTTAAAAACGACACACCAACAGTATAAGTACCTATTAACAATTGGGTAAGTAAAATATTAAATTAAAACTGTTGCACGATGTGATTATTTATAATTTTTATCAAGTGTAGCCATGAGCTCTCCTGCTAATTTCTGTTAACGTTTTCAGAAGTTTACAATGTCAAGACTTTTACTATCTTTGGAAGCCTTATGATCGTAGATAGAGAAGACTGTAGTTAAAGCGAAACGGCGCTATACAAAAAACAGCGAGCGTGAAAGAGCTAGCGAGTCTTATGTATCTTAGATTCTCAATCTATTTTTGTTACAGAGAGGCCCCACAGATTAAAAAAAGAGGCCATAGAGAATATTCAGGTTTTCAACAAACTTTGCATTTATTATTCGTATCATTCACTCCGAACATAGTCTATGGATACGATAAACGACAAAGAATTCGAACATTTGTTAGAGTAGGGTAAGGTCGATATATTCGAAGTAATGTCGTGTCGTTTCGAATGTATCGTTGTCGATTTCAAGAGTAGCACCCCAGATCATCGATGAACTTCGCATAGTTCACCTTAAGGAGAGCTCTTCCGACCTAGGTCGTTCGCGAACTACCCAAGAGTAATAGAAGCATTGCTTGGTGCCATATGACATGTGTTGTCTGCCGATTTATTTATTTTACGAAAGAACAGTGCCGGATTAAGGTAACTTGATGCTCTAAGCAATCTTCCTCTGTGGGCTCCCCTATTCTTGAGTGAACTACAAAGAATTAATTGAAAAAAAGGGAGTACGTAATCGTAGGTAGAATATGTATGTGTTGTTCCTTCTGCCCCTATCCCATGCTAGGTGGGGTCGGCACAACATGATTTCACATGTTGTCCTAAGATTTTGAAATTGCTTTAACTTTCGTGTCCTCGTTTTTTTTTCTCGATCATCTCTGGTGTCCCCCTAGAGTGGATGCCCTAAGCAATTGCTTAATTAGCTTATAGGATAATCCAGGACTGCGAAAGACGCAATGAGATGTTGTAGTATGACTGCACCCCCAATAAGTAGGCGCTATGCCAATGACAATTAATTATTCATCCCTTTTTTTAAAAAAATAAGCGATTGAATTGAAAGAAGATGGCGGATTTTTCCCAAAATGATATTCATTATGTATTTATACATTGTTTGAATACTAATTGTATTTCCTTTTTACAGTTGTACACAAAAACCGACAGAAATGATACCTAAGTAATATTGAATAAATAATGATGTTAAGTGGTGGTACGGGGATTGTTCCAAGATCCTTCGCTCTCGAGATTACCTCTATATTGAAATGGATTAAGTGCTTCCCGAACATTAAAGCCTTCCTAATTAAAACCCTCATTCGAGCTGCTCCTCGAGTTAAGCCTCCCTACGCTAACGCGTCAAAATTTATGCGAATAACAAAACGAACTCCGTCTCAATATTCATAAAGATATAATTTCTGTGAAGCCACGCTCCCACACGTCAAACTTCGCTCGCACTGTCAATTATTTGGAGAAGGACCTTTTTTTATGAGTAAATAGAGTTTGTACTGGTATGGAAAAAATACGCGCGATCAATGACGTCACAATGTGCTTTAATAGCATTTATTTTAAGTTTCATTTTGCTTGCGCTGTTGGTTTAGGTATGAATGGAAAAATATACCGTATTCTGGCTTTCGTAAATATTCAGTTATTCGTTTCGCCCACACAATGCGGCTGACCTTGTTGGCACTATGGGCACCATACAATGGACTGGGGGCGATCCCAGTTACACCCATACCAGGGGAATTTTTGGAAAGGCTATTTCCGAAATTTAATTAAACTCAGAACCGCTTGGTGCATTGAGCCGAGCGGCCTACGCTCGAACCAATACACCTAGCCGTCGTCAAATAATTATCATAGAGTTTCTTTTCTTGCCCATTCTTCTGTATGGGGACTGCATTCCAAATAGGAGATTTTTATTATATTCCTATTCATAATCACTGGTAACAAATGTTGCGGACGCCGAGCTTGCCCACGGAGGGCTATGATGGAAACACGGGATTAGTTTAGCGCCCACCTCGTGCTCCGTGCAGCACTCACTAGTTGCACTACGGACGCCGCGTGTACCCCAAAGTCGGCCACACGTGGTTGGTATAAATAAAAAAATCTGATTTTCGAATGTATGAGAACAACAAAAATATTTTTGGGAATGTCAATAAATAAATATGCATAGTATAATGACGGAATTAGAATTAAACCTAAAAACTCGTGGTGACGAGAGTAGTTGACACTTATAATATGTTTTGTATACAGCATGCCGCCGAGATAGAGAAAAAACAAAATGAGTTGGAGAACAAGAAGTTGCTCGGGACAGTCGTGCAGTACGGCAGCGTGATACAACTACTGCACGTCAAGTCCAACAAATACCTCACTGTAAGTTGCACAACACTATTACACCATCAAACCTAATGTCAGAGGTGTCGAATCTGAATTTTGCAGAGGGCCATTTAGTAAATTTAGAATGTGTAGGCGGGCCAGATTGAAATAAAAAAAAATACTGAATTACTATAATATGTTGCTAAAAGATGGCGTTACTGTCTACCTCTCTCGCTTGTAAGGCACGCGCTGCCCTTCAAATTACATAGAAATGTATTGTGCACATTTTAAAACTTCCGTAGAGGAATCGAGTGGAGTCATGATTCTTCTTTCTGTGACACTTTGCGATCGCGGGCCGTATCTATGACATCCCTGCCTTATGGGGTTTCAATTACCTCACTGTGTCAAATACGTTTCTTACTGTGTCTAATAGTTATCTCACTGTGTCAGATACCTGACTGTAAATTACACGACACCTATTACGTCCACCGTCAGACATTTTTGGGTTCCAATTACCTCACTGTATCAAATACCCCACTCGGTCCCGCCTACAGACCACCTTTAGGGTCTCAAAAACCCCACTGTGAAAAATCTTATTGTGTCGCATAAGTATCTCATTGTGTTAAATACCCAGTCGAACACAGTTATCTAACTGTGTCAAATAGATACCTCACTGTGTCAAATAGACACCTCACTGTGTCAAATAGATACCTCACTGTGTCAAATAGATACCTCACTGTGTTAAATAGATACCTCACTGTGTCAAATAAATTCCTCACTGTGTCAAATACGTTACTGTGTCAGATACCTCACTGCTAATTACACGACACCTATTACGTCCACCGTCAGACATTTTTGGGTTCCAATTATCAAATACCCCACTAGGTTCCACAACACCACCTACAGACCACCTTTAGGGTCACAAAAACCCCCGTGTGTCAAATCTTACTGTTCCGCATAAGTATCTTATTGTGTTAAATATCTTACTGTTTCACATAGATACCTCACTGTGTCAAATATATGCCTCACTGTGTCAAATAGGCACGACACTGCGTCAAATACCTCATATGAAGTTACACAATACTATGAAGTACACCGTCAGGCCTTTCTGAAGTCTCGAATCTTTTACCGTATCAAAAAAACTACCTCACAATGTCATATACGAACTTCACTGGGACAAATATCTCATTATGCGTTACACAACACTAACACCGTCAGTCCTTTTTGGGGAAGGCCCTTTTCCAGAAGGAACTTAATGAAAATAACGATACTCTAATATGTATGTTCTATCTTTTGTCGAATTAAGCAATAATATGGAGTATTTTATTTATTTTTGCACAATTATACAAAAGTAAAAAATGTACAAGGTAAGCTTAATGCCTCAGGCATTTTCTACCAGCCAACCTTAGAGTGATGTAGAGAGAGAGAGAGAAGAAATCAAACTAAGTGGGTGCAAGAAATAAGTCTTTGTCATGAATACGTCATCGCGCCTGTACCACTGGTGATACCTATGATATTGTACAGGTAAATAAAAGACTACCCGCGTTGCTCGAGAAGAACGCGATGCGCGTCCACCTGGACGCGAATGGCAACGAGGGCTCGTGGTTTTACGTCGTGCCCTTCTACAAGCTGCGATCCACCGGTGAGCAACATACAATACACAGTATAAATAAATATAAATATAATCAGATAATTTTTATTTATGTATACCAAATACAGGCACTTACGATTCGTCAATATCTCTACCATCCATTCGGAATGCATTTCCTTTGGAGAAGAATGGGCAAGAAACTCCGTGGTCACTTTTTTACAATAAGAATTTACATTTTGTGTGTGTTTTTTTTAAATTAACAATTATACAATATAAAGTTAATGAGGCTATACATTCTCAAAAAACAATTAAATAACTACACAAACTACGTGCTGTGCAAGATTTAAAGGTAGGAAGGAGGAGGAAAACGGGAAAAATAGCTAACATAAATTAGCTGATTAATTGCTTGGATTAATTGCTGTACCAGATAGTGCAGTGCCCCCGACAAGTCGAGCAAGAAAGCATCACTATCAGCGTTATTTTATTTAAATAATAAAATATTTTTAACATTGATATGGTCATATGGTCTATAAGATGTTGTTACGTTAGCTAATTACGTAATAACTTAATACAGAAGGTCCCTTAAGCAGTGGTAGCCTCGTGTGCAAGAACGCCCGCCTTGAATGTAAGGGGTGCAAGTTCAAATCCCGGGCCCGCACCTCTGAGAGTAATTTCATGTGCGAATGTCATTTTCAATAATGATTACCACTTGCTAAACGGAAACCTGCACGTCTACAGAAGGGCGTGTGAAGTTCACCAACCCGCACTGGGCCAGCGTGGTGGACTATGGTCCAAAATCTCTCTCGTATTGAGGGAGAATGTGCCCGGTATAATGGCAATTGGCTCGCCCCCTATTACATTGGGACCAAACTACATCGGCGAAGTGTGGGCGCACTGCAATGCACCTCTGCCTACCCCTTCGGGGAATAAAGGCGTGATGATGTATTTTTCCCTTAAGTAGGGACTTAATAAAGTAACCGACTTGGTGTTACATGGATCACACAAATGTTTACGGTAGAAGAACTGAGTAGCGAGACTGTTTTTGTTTACAAGTTATGTTTTGGATGGCATTATTGTTTACATGTATATGATGACATTATCTTTTTGGCAGGTGATAATGTGGTCGTTGGCGACAAAGTAATAATGAACCCCGTGAGTGCGGGCCAACAAGTACTACACGTGTCTTCGAACCACGAACTGCCTGACAATGTCGGCTGTATGGAGGTGAGATTAAAAAAATCCTGTGTAACCTACCTCTAATCTGTGTGTGGTTTTTGATGTAAGGTTGTTACAAACCTTTGAGTATTTGTTACAAGTAGTATCGTAATATGGCCTTAGAACACACCCGTAAACCATATAGAACAGTGTAAACTACGAGTGATAACCACGATACAGATATTATAAGATTGAAAAAAATCTCTGAAAAATAACTGTAAATATAATGTTCTAATTATGATCACATTTCTATACCCACAGTTGTAAACAAGATAATCTTGGAAGCGTTTTATTATTTCGAGTTTCTGAAACATCCTGTATGTAATATATAAATCAAATGCAGTTCGTTAGTCTTGTTTAAACTCAAAAACGGCTTGACCAATTTGTTTTCTTTCGCTCTAATATTGGGGTGGTTTAAAAAATAAATTGGCCACACTCAGATCGCATGGTCAATTACTTCAATAAGGTTGATTTCAACAACGTTCTTTCATCCCCAGGTGAACGTGGTGAACTCGTCGACGTCGTGGAAGGTGACCCTGTTCCTCGAGCACAAAGAGAACCAGGAGGAGATCCTGAAGGGCGGTGACGTGGTGCGGCTGTTCCACGCCGAGCAGGAGAAGTTCCTGACCATGGACGAGTACCAGAAGCGACAGCACGTGTTCCTGCGCACCACCGGCCGCTCCAGCGCCACCGCCGCCACCAGTAGCAAGGCGCTCTGGGAGATCGAGGTATCCTCCTAGCACTGCTGTCACTACATGAACACGTGACCAGCACTCTTATCATGACCGTATAGACATAAGTTCTGATCTCTTCCAACTGTCAGATTTGTCGAGAAAATTACGTCACTTCGAGCTTTTTGTACTGGTCATGGCTCGGTGTGACGTCATTTTCTCGACAAATCTGACAGTTGAAAGAGATCAAAACTTATGTCTACACGGTCATACTAAGAATCGAATTAGAAATAATATTGATCTTGCGAGAATTGGGCCCCAAGTCTACTAACACTTAATTTTTTGGGTTCCGTACCTCAAAATGAAAATGAACCCTAAAGCACCGCGCACAGTGGGTCGTCAAAAGCGGTGCATCAGAATTTTCGCCAATACCAAAACAAACTCTGTGTCAGTATACGTAAAGATTAAATTTATCCAGTAAGCCACGTCCCTGCGCGACAACATTCGCTCGCGCCGTCAATGTCCTTTAGTTGAAGAATTAACTTTTCTATTAGTCAATACAGTTGGTTTTGGAATGGCAAAAAAATTGACGCGCGAGGATTGACTCCCCAGTGTGCGGAAGGCTTCAAACGGTCATAAAAGGTACTTAATGATATGTCCGTCGCAGGTGGTGCAGCACGACCCGTGTCGCGGCGGCGCGGGTCACTGGAACTCGATATTCCGCTTCAAGCATCTCGCCACAGGCCACTACCTGGCCGCTGAGTCCTGCCACCGCCCGCCGTAAGTACCACACTATCAGTAGGCTTCGCAAGGCCGCGTCGACATAAGTTTTATCTCTTCCAACTGTCATATTTGTCGAGAAAATGACGTCACACCATGTGCGAGTCGGACTACGGAAAATTTACTTACGTACCATTATCTATAAAAACGGCAAAAAAATCACGTTTGTTGTATGGGATCCCCCTTGAATATTTATTTTATTCTGTTTTTTAGTATTTGTTTTTTTAGCGGAAACAGAAATACATCATCTGTGAAAATTCTAACTGTTTACGATCACAGTTCATGAGATACAGCCTGGTGACAGACGGATGGACGGACACCGAAGTCTTAGTAATAGGGTTCCCGTTTTACCCTTTGGGTACGGAACCCTAAGGGCTATATTTCACCGGGACACCATGGCGGCGCAACTAGTCGCCGCTACCAACAAAATGTATACAGCTTTGGCGACCAGCTCGGAGGGCAGCACAGAATGTTACTGGTCGCGCCACCACTAATTACTATAGCGCTGTATGGTGTCTCACTCACTCAGCCGCCAGTCGGGCCGCCAGTGACGCTCTCTCTCTCTCTCTCTTTTCCTACGTACATACAGCAGTAGTGCTATCTCTTCCGAAGTCCATTTTAATACTGTCGCAGTGTGGTGTGGTGACTCTGGTGTCTGTATTGTGTCTAGTTTGGTAGCTTACGGACACCACGGTGGCGCGACTGGTTGCGCCGCCATGGTGTCCCGGTGAAATATAGTCCTAAAAAGCTCGAGCACCGTGCGTTCTACGTCGTGCATGTACTAATGAATGGTGATTACCGTAGGGACGTGCCGCTGGAGGCGGGCGAGCCGGCCTACCAGCTGGTGTCGGTGCCGCACTCCTCGGAGATCGCCACGCTGTTCGAGCTGGACCCCACCACCATGACGCACTCCGACACGCCCGTGCCGCAGAGCAGCTACGTCAGGTACGCACACTACTCATATTATCCTACTTCCTACTTACATAAATTAAAAGTAAAAACTTTTTAAAAGCTTTCATTTAATTAAATGAAAGCTTTTAAAAAGTTAGCCCTTAGTTTTCGCGTTCTCCTCAGCAAGCCCTTTCGTTTAATACCTATTCTGTGGTAGTGCAGAAAAAATAACTATTCCGCCATCTTGGATGATCCGCCATATTGGAATTAGAATGACGTCATATAGCTAAGCATGCATTGTCATCCAAAATAAGCGTATATACCTAGTTTCAGATCAATCGGTTAAAGATAACTTTTAACTTTAAAATTCAGTTGCAAGATTTCACCCGGACATACATTGCAAGTTAATATAAAGCTTGTAATAATAATAAAAAAATGGGAAAGTTTTGTGAGGATGGCTTGATGTTTGTTACTCTTTCACGAAATAACTACTCAACTGATTATGATGGATCTTTAAAGTATTATTGGTTATTCATAATAAGATTAATATATAGGTTAAAGTTTATGTCGATATTAAATAATCGAAGTCTGCGCTGACGAAGTCGCGGGTTGATAGTAATAAATATATAAACAAATAACCAGAAGCAGTGGTAGAACTCCACATTGAACGTATGTGGTGTAAGTTCAAATCCCCGGCCCGCACCTCGTGAGATAATTTTCATGTGCTATTGTTATTTTCAATAATGATTACCACTTGCTGAACGGTGAAGAATAAAATTGCGAGGAAACCAGCAAGGCGTGTGAAGTTCACCAACTCGTACTGGGCCAGCGTTGGACTATGGCCCAAATCTCCCTCGTATTAAGGGGAATGTGCCCGGTATAATGGGGATCGGCTCACCCCCTATTAGATTGGGACCAAAATACCTATAAAAGCACCTTTGTATAGAATCAGAATCAGAATATTTTTTATTCATATAAACCAATACAGGCACTAATGAATCGTCAATAAATAGTAAAAATAGTAGCTCTACCACCCATTCGGAATGCATTTCCTATGGAGAAGAATGGGCAAGAAACTCCATAGTTGCTTTTTTCAAATAAGGATTTACATTTTTGTGTTTTTCTTAATTAATTAGGTAGTGGTAGCCTCGTGGGCAAGAACGCCCGCCTTGAACGTAAGGGGTGCAAGTTCAAATCCCAGTCCCGCACCTCTGAGATAATTTTCATGTGCGAATGTCATTTTCAACAATGATTACCACTTGCTGAACGGTGAAGGAAAACATCGCGAGGAAACCTGCACGTCTATAGAAAGGCGTGTGAAGTTCACCAACCCGCACTGGGCCAGCGTGGTGGACTATGGCCCAAAATCTCCCTCGTAAGGAGGGGGAATGTGCCCGGTATAATGGCAATAGGCTCGTCCCCTATTACATCGGGACCAAAATACATCGGCGAAGTGTGGGCGCACTACAGTGCACCTCTGCCTACCCCTTCGGGAATACAGGCGTGATGATGATGATGTATTCTTAATTAACAATTATACAATGTAAAGTTAATGAGGCTATACATTCTCAAAACACAATTAATTATAGACTTATCGGTTAGTACGGACATTATGTTGTATTATAATTGTAATTATTTCTAGGCTCCAGCACCTATGCACGCACACATGGGTGCACTCCACATCTATACCTATAGACAAGGAAGAAGAGAAACCTGTCATGTCTAAGGTAGTATATAGTTCGTTTGGTATAAAATATGTTTCTATGCCTATGGGTAGTCAAGACTCGCACGGCAATTTTTTTTGCCATACCAAAACAAACTGTATTGACTCACAGAAAAAGTTCATTCTTCAACAAAATGACACTGACAGCGCGAGAGAATTTTGCCGCGTGGAGGCATGGCTTTTACCAAAGAAATTCAATCTTTATACATATTGACACAGAGTCCGTTTTGGTATTGGAAGATATTTCGACGTGCGAGCGTTGGCAAGTAATGGCATGGACCAATAGGTTAATATAGATTTTATACTCATTTAACCTTTAAAAGTACCTCCATTTGTTATAACATTAGAAATAAGAGGCTCGTAGAAACAGGAGTGCAAAACATTTTATTTCAAAAACAAAACAATAACAATGGAAAAACAGTAACAAATAACAACAAAATTACTTAAATTCGGTAATAACAACAAACAAGGCGTAGGTTCTGAATAGAAGTATTCACATGTGAATGACAATCACAGAACATTGTTTACGTCAATTTGACTGCCAACATATACCGGCAAAATAAGAAAGATCCTGTTGTCACAACGGATGAAGGGATTAGGTAACATTTTAGATTTGGTAGGATTATAGTGAAACGAAAAACGTTCCCGGTATTATTCATCCCTGCTTATTTAGGTTTTTTGCCATTTCATTTAATAAGATAAATAGTGAAAATGATTAGTTACATTGAGACTGCTGGTTTAAAAATATATTCTAATAAATTGGGCGTCAATCGTAACTGTAATATGTTAATTGTTACTTTTGTTACAAAGTGTACATTAAAACAACCTTTTTTAACTTCTTTCTAATGCTATAACAAATGGAGTATAACAATTTTGAAGATGGCTTGGTGTAGTGCTTGATTCACTGTACCAGGTTGTTGCGGGTTCGATTCCTGCCTTACGGAAATGACTTTTTCGAAATTTGCCCTAGTCTGGCTGTAACTGGGACCGCCAAGTCCACTGTACCCACAGTACAAGTTTTGCTTAGTTTGGGATCATAATGATGAGTAGGTACCTATGTGTTCTCTAGCGATATTTATATTTCTACTAGCAGACCGGGCGAACTTCGTACCGCCTTATTTATTTATTTATTTATTTATTTATATAGGACAAACCAGTAACTGTTACATTGTAAACATCTATAGAATAAAGTATGCCAAAAGTAAATTAAATGTACAGTTTTTGAAGGTGTCACAATATGCATTAATATTATGGTAACCAATTATAAGAAATAAGATATTGCACTTAATATTAAAATTATTACAAAGAAATCTATATACACTTATATACGAAAAAAAAAATCAAGAGTTAAAATGAGCTTAAACTAAGAAAAAATAACATAAGAAAACGATAAGAAAAATAATAATAATAAAAAAAACTTATTCGGAAAACTAATAATTTAATAGAGGAACGTATATACCGTTTTAATGATCTTAACACGAGCTTTCTGAAGTGAGGTAGTGAATCATTAAACACATCCACTTCATCACCAATTGAGTTATATATTTTTGAAAATCTTTAGCCTTAGAATTACATACGAAAGCAGCGCCACCTACCGGGTCCAATTGTGAATCTAAACCATCCAGGGCGCCACCCAAACGCATACAAACAAAATAATTCAAATCGGTCCAGCCGTTTAGGAGGAGTTCAGTGACATACACACGTACAGTAAAATTATATATATAAAGATATTCTGATGGCAGGTGGGATGCTCCCTGGTGAAGGAGGATAAGGAAGCGTTCGCACTGATATCGGTATCGCCCAGCGAAGTCAGAGACCTGGACTTCGCGAACGACGCGTGCAAGGTGCTTTCGGCCTTATCGACCAAACTGCAGCTCGGGAATATAGAGCATAACGAGAGGAAGTAAGTCACATTATGCATTGGCATACATATAAAGTTTGAACCCAATCTTCGCTAATGTACATTTATGTTTATTCACTGATGTTTTTAATTATATTACTGCGTTTCCAATGAGGATAGGATCGACTTTGCTGCCATATTGTGACGTCATAGCTGTCAATTCTAACCAGTTAGGTAGGGTGAGCAAAACAAGATATTTTTTAAATAAAATTTATTTGCAAAGGTGGAGTGAAAAATGCCTTCAGTCGCACGACGAAGCACACTAACAATGACAAAATGGCGACTGGCGTCCTTATTTTCTTTTATTTAATAATTTTGGCATGGCTTCTGGGCGTTTGCGCCAAAAATGAAAATAAAAGGTTATGGTATAGTTTTAAAAAACGATTTATGACTTTAAATAATTAAATATTATATTAAGACAATTTACTACTAATTTAACCTTTTTATTTAAATTTGATGTAAGACTTATTATTGATATGGAAATAAGTATTTTGCAAACCATACTTTTCAAGTGACATTTGACAGACAGAGGTTATTGACATTCCTATTCTTATTTGAATTGTTATTTATATACGTTTTGATGTTAATTTTATTTTTTTATTATTATTCATGTATGGAGCAATATTATATAACTCACGCATTTTAGGGAAAAGGGCGCTGACATTACAACACAGTTTTTAAATTTCGCAAATGTCAACGTTTTTATTTATATTGGCTTCTCTGTTATTTTAATCCAAATATTTTTCAATTTTCTTTTTACAGAGCACTGACGTGCCTCCTCCAGGACATAGTGTACTTCATAGCGGGCTTCGAGAACGAGCCGAACAAGTCAGAAGCCCTGGACCTGATCGTGGAGAACCCGAACCGCGACCGGCAGAAGCTGCTCCGCGAGCAGTACATCCTGCGCCAGCTGTTCAGGATACTCCAGGTTATAACACAAAATTTATTCAGTTAAGGGTATTACCATTGAGATGCGGATGATATAGCAGAGATGCTCTATCGACTCCGCCCTGTGGATTTTTTTTACGGTTATCTGACATCCGCCATTGCTGTTGCCCTATGCAGCTGTTGCATATTAAAGGTAAAAAAAAAATCCGCAGAGCCATACGCAGGGTGAAGTCGATATGGGTTCTCTAGTTATTCTATGGGTATTCCCGTCCTTACGGGCGCAGTTTACGAGCAAGATGCAATTAGTAGCTTTCTAATCTCTAAACGGCAAAAGAATTAGGATGCATACATATAGCCTATGTTACTTAGTAGTATTATGGGCTATATTTATGTCCTAATAAAGGTCGTCTCTTTATTTCTTTCAAACATTATTGTTCATTTGTTCCGTAGGGTCCGTTCGAAGAGAGCGCGGAGGGCGAGCCGTTCCTGAAGATCGAGGAGTTGCACGACCCGCGCTACGCCCCCTACAAGTACATCTTCCGGCTGTGCTACCGGATACTGCGGCTCAGCCAGCAGGACTACAGGAAGAATCAGGTTAGTCCACCGCCTTGTGCAACACACGGAACACTTTCTGTACACATTTAAAACAATATACAGGAGTTGAAATAAACTATTTTACGGATTCTATCGCGTTTATTTACTATTTTATTTTCCCGACGTTTCGGCTGCTTTACAGCAACCATGGTCACGGGGGGACTGAGGTGTTAGACGTCCTGATGTCATAGTTAATAACTGGGTACCCTCATATTTAGTTGTTGTTTGCGGTCCGATCCACGCAGAAAGTGCTCACATGAGGGTACCCAGTTATTAACTATGACTTCAGGACGTCTAACACCTCAGTCCCCCCGTGACCATGGTTGCTGTAAAGCAGCCGAAACGTCTATTTCAATGTATAGTATTCGCGTAAATATAAGAAAACAATAAATATACAGGAGGTATCGGCAGTTCCTAATAATGCTTCGACGTTTACACGTATATGGAATACTAGCTTCTACCCGTGACTTCGTCCGCGCAGACTTCGATTATTCAATTTCGTTATACATTATAGCCACTACAATACTGATTACCACTTGCTGAAAGGTGAAGGAAAACTTCGTGAGGAAACCTTCACGTCTATACAAAGGCGTGTGCAGTTTAACTCGCACTGGGCCAGCGGTGGTGAACCATGTCCCAAATCTCCCTCGTATTGAGGGCTTGCTCCTTATTACACTGGGACCAAAGTACATCGGTCCTCTGTCTAACCCTTTGGGGAAAACAGGCGTGAAGATGTATTATTATTCCAAGTCTAGTCTTGGTGCACATGCTAGAACCATAGTCTTGTGTCGTGTTCCCAGGAGTACATTGCGAAGCACTTCGGGTTCATGCAGAAGCAGATAGGGTACGACATACTAGCTGAGGACACCATCACGGCTCTGCTGCACAACAACAGGAAACTTCTGGAGAAGCACATCACCGGCTCCGAGATCGAGACGTTTGTGGGTGCGTATCTTAACTATACTATTATATTAAACTATCTATATAAGTACTACTATACTAGCGGCCCGTCCCGGCTTCGCACGGGTTTATAATATAGCCTTTGTTACTCAGTGATGTAAGGCCAAGTTGGCCTCCAAAAAGCTGGGTGTGCTCGGTAGGGCGAGGCGGTATTTCACTGCGGCTCATCGCCTGCAACATTACAAGGCGCAAGTCCGTCCGCACATGGAATACTGCTCTCACCTTTGGGCCGGTGCACCACAGTACCAACTTCTTCCTTTTGACCGCCTGCAACGAAGGGCAGTTCGAATTGTCGATGACAAAAAGCTTACCGATCGGCTAGACCCTCTGGCGTTGCGTAGAGATGTAGGCTCCCTCTGCATTTTCTACCGCTTCTATCATGGAGAGTGTTCCGAGGAATTGTTCGGTATTATACCTGCCGCTGAATTCCACCATCGCACGGCTCGCCACAGACTGCATTACCATCCTCACCATCTGGATGAATGGCGTTCCAGTACAGTGCGATTTACCAGGAATTTTCTTCCTCGCACCACCAAATTGTGGAATGAACTTCCTGCAGCGGTGTTCCCGGACCGATACGACAAAGGTACCTTCAAGAAACGAGCATACTCATTCCTTAAAGGCCGGCAACGCACTTGCGATGCCCCTGGTGTTGCAGGTGTCCATGGGCGGCGTTGATCACTTACCATCAGGTGAAACGTCTGCTCGTTTGTCTCCCTATCTCATAAAAAAAAAAAACCTAAAAAATTACATTTAAAAATACAGTTCCCTACAGGATCCTCGTTACCAAAACGTTTGATCTTTATTAATGTTTATACGACGAAATTTCTCGTGAAAAAAATTGTAAAAGCAAAAGCGTCGTAACCTTAAATGCGAAACGCAGCTTAAATAGAAGAACGGAAATGGCGGCGTGGTTCGATGAATGCGTCGCGACGCCTTTAGTGTAGTTAGGTTAACAAGTGTCAGGGGTATCATCACGCATTTCAAGACAAGATCTCTGTCACGGATTGGCGCGATCGCTCTCTGTCTAATTTCATACGAGTGAAAGAGACAACATCAAGATATTTCGTGACATACGTCTAATCTTGGCGCTCATGCTACAAGTGCTGGTTAGGTCAACGGGGCGCTATCATGGCGACGGCGACGTCATGATTAATTTATAATGACGTCGCAACGCATTTATAGCGGCATGCCGGGCTGTCTGTTATTTTGTTTAAACAGGAGCACTGATGTAACAATTGTTTAATTACTGTTGTTAAATGTTTAATTATTGTCTAAAACAGATTTTTTTAAATGGTGATCTCAAAAAAAATACTGTACCATATCCCATACATTGTCAGGCCTGGTCCGCAAGAACATGAAGACCTGGCAGTCCCGTTTCCTCGACTACCTGAGTGACCTGTGCATCTCCAACAAGAAAGCTATTGCTGTCACGCAGGAACTGATCTGCAAGAGCGTACTCTGCGCCAATAACTCGGACATACTCATCGAAACAAGGTTCCACTCACTTTAAATATAAATACATCATCACGCCTGTATTCCCCGAAGGGGCAGGCAGAGGTGCACTGTAGCACTACCCACACATCGCCGACGTATTTTGGTCCCAATGTAATAGGGGGCGAGCCTATTGCCATTATACCTGGGACATTCTTCCTCACTACGAGGGAGATTTGGGCTATAGTCCAAAACGCTGGCCCAGTGCGGGTTGGTGAACTTTGCACGCTTTTTATATAGACGTGCAGGTTTCCTTACGATGTTTTCCTTTACCGTTGAGCAAGTGGTAATTATTATTGATAATGACATTCGCACTTGAAAATCATCTCAGAGGTGCGACCCCGCGATTTGAACTTGCACCCCATTGGCTTCAAGGCGGGCGTTTTAATAATACATTATCACCTCGCCTGCGTTCCCCGAAAAGGTAGGCAGTGTGCACGCTCGTCTTAAACTTCAATAAAACGCACACATTATGGTTTGAGTGGACTGTATTTAGGTAAAATAATAAAAGTCATCTACAATGTTTAATTGCGATGAACCGTGCTATGTTATAAATACGACTGAACATAGAGTTGTATGCTAGTGATGTGATACATAATATAGATAAAAAAATTGTTTGGCAACAAATAGGCAGAGGTACACGGTAGTGCACCCATACTGTGCCGTTGAATTTTTTGTCCCAATGTAATAGGGGGCGAGCCTGTTCCCATTATACCGGGCACATTGCCGCGGAATAAGAGATTGATTTGGGCCAGTGTGGGTTGGTGTACTTCGCACGCTTTTTCATAGACGTACAGGTTTCCTCGCCATGTTTGGGTTCGTCGTTCAGGGAGTGTTAATCATTTTTGAAAATGGAACTGTAGATTAAATTATAATTCTCCTTTTCAAACTGTACGTTTATTTAGTTTCGTAGATAATTATCAAAAACGGAACGCTTACCATTTCATATGTGATGTAAATATGTCACAAAATGTGGAATCAGGCGTAATATTGCGGAAATCCATTGTAAACAACAATTGTAGAGAATTTCTCTACATTGCATTGTTGTTACAAAATGTTTCTCGAGTGCTGTACAGTGGGGTATATTCAATTTTTATTGTTACAGATTAGTTTCAATCAAATACGAAAAAAGTCAAACACTGGATTTGGAAGATAGCACATCAAAAAACGCAATCGAAGAGGACGTTATGCTGTTTTGGAATAATAAAAAGGTAAATTATACAAAAAAAAATGCTACTATTAGTAGTACTACCTTCTTCACCATTTTAGGGTACCTACCGAACCTCAAAAGGAGATAGGTCACCCTTATAGGATTACCTTGTCCGTCTGTCTATATCTCTGGAGACCTTTTCGAACACTAAAAACAAGCAGTGGCGTAGCGTGCCTTGGCGGGGCCCCGTATAAAAAATTGTTTGGGGCCCTTATGAAGGGTAAAGATTTCTCACAAATTAAAAAAAAATGTTTGAATAAAATGAAAAGAAATATTTATTCATCATAATTATATCTATCTGTCATTTTTTCCATTGTTTTTACAAACCACTCAAATAAACTCTCTCAAAAATATACACTCTCCTTGCCTTTTTTTCGGCAAACTGATTTTTTAAATCATTTGTAGCTTTTATTATTTTTTTATTAGTTTTTATTAATTTTTACTTACGCACGTCGGGGGCCCCCGTAGCCCGGGAGCCCCATATAATTGATACGGCAGATACGGCGGTAGCTACGCCCCTTACAACAAGTAAAGAGATGCCTAATAAAGCAATTTATATTGAAAGATGACACCTAAGCGACATCTTCGGTTTCATCGTTCAATTTTGACTAGGCTAGTCTTATTGATAGTATTTCTGTTATTAGTTTTCAACTAGCGTTTGTGTCCTTTTGAAACAATTGAAGTCTGAGCGCACGAAGTCGCGGGAAGAAGCTAGTAGTCAATATTTTCACATTTCGAATGTGTCAAAATTTTGGGTTCCCTAAGGGTGGGTACGCGTCATTGAAACGGTCGATGAAATGATAGGCAACTCCTTTAAACTTAGGCATCTCCTAGTGTTCATAGTAACGGGCATCTATGGAGGGTAGAGGTAAGGAGAATCATCTAATATAGGAGAAAAATTTAAAAAGTGTCCAGCTGTATGCTATAAATAATAGTTCAAAAAACCATCCACAACCGCGCTGGTGCAGGCAAAGGGTATGGTATGAATAAAGCAATTGTAGATGAACTGAAGTAAACTATAAGATAAAAAGAAAATCATTGTCGACTAAAGTAGTTAATTATTGAAAATTTCAACAACTGACGTTGTAAAAAATAATGTATTAAATATAACCTTAAATAATTATTACAAGAAAATGTGCACCTAGAGTGATTTTATTTCGTAAACTGTGAATAGTACGCTTATTGACCTACTCTAATGATATTTGGCGCATCCTTTAAAATACACCCTGATGCTAATGTGGCGCCATCCACTTTCGACGGACACTTTTTCAATACACAGACGATTCTCCTTACCTCTACCCTCCATACGGGCATCATTACCTTATTCTATCTGTGAGTGTGTGGTTGTAGAAATCCCGCTACCTGTCGGAGCTGGCGGCGGAGGCGCGGCGCGAGGCGGGCGGCGAGGCGGGCGCCGTGCTGGACTACTACCGGCACCAGCTCGACCTGTTCTCCAACATGTGTCTCAACCGGCAGTACCTGGCGCTCAACAGCCTCTCCCCGCAACTGCACATCCATCTCATACTCAAGTGAGACCTTGTCATCAGACTCGTTTATAGTCTACGTTGGTTTGGTCATCGAGATATATAACGGAGATGCCCTATCGACATGTGCGGCAATTTTTTTAACGCTTATCTGGACATCCTTCATTGCAGTTGCCGTATGTAATTGCCATATACTACAGGTAACTAGTAACTACAATGGCGGATGTCAGAAAAACGTCAAAAATATTGCCGCAGAGCCATACGCAGGGCAGAGTCTATATGGGTTCTCTAGTTACTCTATGGTTTACATCATATGCGCTTTTTAGACTGCGTCAGAAATCGTTGTTTCCAATGAAAAATAAATATTATTTATTATTGGTTTTTTCAACGAGAGGTATTTCCAATGGATTCAAAATACATATATAGAATCAAAAAAAGATTCGAGAGAGTTACCTTTCGTCAATATGGTGGTCGAAAGCACGCCTTGCAATCGAAATGTGCAGGTTCAAACCCCGGCTCGCACCACTGGAATTTATGTGCGTATCTAATTTTCATCCGAGATTATCGCTTGCTATGAAACGGTGAAGGAAAACATCGTGAGGAAACCTGCACGTCCGGGAACTTGACTAGTTTTCGATACATGTGTGAAGTCTGCCAACCCGCACTGGGCCAGCGTGGTGGACTATGGCCCAAATCCCCCTCGCATTTAGGGGAGGCCCGTGACCAGCAGTGGGACGTCAAAAAGGGCAGTAGTAGTAGTAGTAGTGAGCCAATATTTTTGAAGGATGTCAGATAAATAATGTCTCAATTTGAACGGACACTCCCATTGTATCTGTGTGGTGTGTTGCGTCAGATGCATGTCGTGCGCGTCCCTGTCGTACGAGCTGCGCGCGTCGTTCTGCCGGCTCATGCTGCACCTGCACGCGGACCGCGACCCGCAGGAGCCGGTCACGCCGGTCAAGTACGCGCGCCTCTGGACCGAGGTCTGCGACAAGATACACATCCACGAGTCAGTACATTCACCTTACATTACATTTGTAAAGGGTGTATCACTAGAGGCACAAATAAAGCGGCTTTCAGACTACGCTATTATATATAGCACAACAATATCGCGCACCATACAAAGCCAATAATATATAGTACAGTACAGTGTGAACGTGGCCATAACAATGTATGTTGCGCGATATTGTTGTGTTATGAGCTATATACTATATGCTATTATATTATAGCGTAATCTGAAACCCGCTTTATACTATATTGTCAAAGTTAAATCATTTGCTTTGTATAGACCTACGGGGACACTTAAAAATTATCAAGAGTATTTTTTTCTTATATGCTTAATACATGTTTTTAGCAGAAGCGGTGGTAGCCTCGCGGGCAAGAACGCCGGCCTTGAACGTAAGGGGTGCAAGTTCAAATCCCAGGCCCGCACCTCTGGGATAATTTTCATGTGCGAATGTCATTTTCAACAATGATTACCACTTGCTGAACATGAAGGAAAACATTGTGAGGAAACCTGCACGTCTGTAGAAAGGCGTGTGAAGTTCACCAGCCCGCACTGGGCCAGCGTGGTGGACTATGGCCCAAATCTCCCTCGTATTGAGGGGGAATGTGCCCGGTATAATGGCAATAGGCTCGCCTATTACCTTGGGACCAAAATACATCGGCGAAGTGTGGGTGCCCTACAGTGGACCTCTGCCTACCCCTTCGGGGAATACATGCGTGATGATGTTTTTTTTTTTTACCTTTTTTCAAATAAGTCAAAAATGCAACATAAAATAATGTAAAAAAAAGTATCAATTTATAATTATTTTTTCTTCTGATTTATAAAAACGATTAAACACTGGTTTTTTATCAATATTAAAACAACAAATAACGGTCCAAATTTAAAAAAATGTGAGACGTTATGAAAAAAAAAAACGTTATGGAACTTGGAGGTTAAAATTATCGCAAATAGTCACCCCCATCACCTTCCTAACGGGAATACGTCGAATTACCAATAACCCTGTATATCGCTAGGCAACAAACACCCATCGTGTGATTTTAAACTAACCAAAGCTTGTACTTGGGTACCATACAATGGACTGGGTGCGATCCCAGTTACACCCAGACCAGGACAAATTCCGAAAAGGCCATTCTCCAAGGTTCGCCACTAGTGTGAGTTTTCCCACTAGAAACAGTGTTGGGTTTGTTATTTTTAACCGACTAAAAAGGAGGAGGTTCTCAATTCGACCCGTATGTTTTTTTGATTCCCTGTAGCTATCAATGCGTGAGGGGTGGTCCGGACGCCAACCGCGAGAAGGTGAAGGAGCAGTTCGCGTCCACCATCCGCTTCGTGGAGAACTACCTCTGCAACGTGGTCACAAAGACCTGGTACTTCAGCGACCACGACCAGAACAAGCTCACCTTCGAGGTGGTGAAGCTCGCGAGGGAGCTTATATACTTCGGATTCTACAGGTATGTAGTATTGCTGTTAATATTACAAAAATGTCAGACAGACTAAACATTTCAAAATTCCATTTTTGTTATCTTAGGTATTGTGTATACTTTAATTAAGTCAAATCATTTATTTTGTATAGGCCTATGGGAGCACTTACAAATTGTCAAGTTTAATTTTTTTTTCTTACTACTATACTACCACCGGATCGAAAAGCGACCTCAACTGAGAAGATCCGGCAAGAAACTCAGTGGGCTGATATTTTTTTTTAAATTGCCAAAACTTATTACAAATACACAGGTACATATAGCTCCAGTGTGTTGCCTTTAGAGTTGCTTTTAATTATAAATATAAAATATGTATGGACCCAGCAGCAGGTGCAAAAGAAAGAGTGTACTTATTAAAATAAAATTATAATATATTGAAATTACATGGCTCTAATAATGGCTAAGCTACGAGTAGTGATTCCTGCCCGAAGTGAGGAACAAGAATGCGGTCAATCCGCGGAAATTGCATTAACGTCGCCGCGACTTCGGCCACGCAAAGCGCGCAGCGTCAGCATTCGCGGCCTGCGCTGCCATTAGGTATCATCCATATGCATCTATATGCACGGCTGCGGCGTCCATATACCACGCTATCGTAACACTTTCATATGCATTTGGTAAAAAGATCTTATTATGATATAAAAAAAAACACTTCTATTTTATTTATTTGTATAGATTCGTTTTAATTTTATTTTGTATTTTGGGGGTAAAGGGAGGATCCTCCGACCAGACGGGTGTTGTGTCTGGTGGGCTACTGCCCAACGGTTGTTTGTCGGGTTCTTGTATATATGTGCAAATTGATTTAGTTCGTATGTGGCGAGATAGATGTCGCTACAGTATATGGATTTAAAATATGTATTCCCTTGTTTAGCCATATTTAAATAGAAGGCATATTGTTTACGAGTTCTAACGGTCGGCGCCGTAATATTATAATCTTTAGATTTGATTGATATAAGGTTTATTGTTGATTGTGCACAGCTTTAGCGATCTTCTTCGACTGACCAAGACCCTGCTGAGCATCCTGGACTGTGTCACCGCCATGGAGCTGCTCAACGAGACCAACACGCTCTCCGGCGAGTTGGAATGTGAGTGTATAAATATGACTAGTGATGGCATACCACTATTTCTTATTTCACGAGGGCTTGGTCTAGTCCAGGGGTCGGCAACCTGTCGCGGTGCATGCCAAAGCGATCTCGTTGCGCCCCGATATAAGCGGAAGATGGTACACCGTCGGTTTTTAGTGGGTATACGGCCTTCTGCCGGGACTCACACATAACCCTGCTACTTAACCCGAGGTGGCAGGGTATCCAACAAGGATTTTCGGAAGTTAAAAAAAAGGGTCGGCAACCTGCGGCTCGCGAGCCACATGCGGTTCTTTGGATGTGAAGCTGCGGCTCTGTGAAGTTCCATACGCAAATATTATTTATATTATAAAATAATATGTATTTTAAAATCGTTCTGAATCGATTAACGAGGATTAGGCACCATTTCTATTTTGTTGTGTTTTTTTTAAATCAAATAATGTTATTTATGCAAGTTGCTTTATTTATGCTACTATTTATTGTTGGCAAGAAACATTTTTGTGGCTCTTTAAAAACTTTGAAAATTATATTTTTTGGCTATTCCGATTCAAAAGATTGCCGACCCCTGGTCTAGTGGTTTAAGCAGCCTACGTTTTAACCACTAACCGGGTGGTTGTGGGTTCGATTCTCGCCAGTGGCAAATTACGGTAATGGCCTTTTCGAAGTTTTCCCTGGTTCAGACTAGACCAGACCAGTGTGACTGGGATCACCGCTAGTCATACGATGAGTATGTGTTGGCGATGTTTATTGATATATTTATTTTAACGTCACAGACTAATTTTCGCGGAAAATTATGTTGATTCAGTCGTACACAAAGTATTTATTTATTTATATAGGACAAGTAAGTAAGTAAGTATAAAGTCGAAAGTTAAATAATTTCATCGCTTATTGTTTACTAGTGTGCAACCTTCGTCGCCGATTTTCCTACAAAATTCCCCTCTAAGTTAGATATGTGCGTAGCTTATTTGTTTTAAATAAAACCGGCCAAGTGCGAGTCGGACTCGCGCACGAAGGGTTCCGTACCATTATCTATAAAAACGAGCAAAAATTTTATTCTATTTTTTAGTATTTGTTGTTATAGCGGCAACAGAAATACATAATCTGTGAAAATTTCAACTCTCTAACTATCACAATTCGTGAGATACAGCCTGGTGACAGACGGACGGACGGACGGACGGACAGCGAAGTCTTAGTAATAGGGTTGCGGTTTTACCCTTTGGGTTACCGTACCCAAAGGGTAAAACCGCACCGTTACCGTACCCTAAAAAAAGTATATTTTATTATCGTTTTACACAAGCAGCCCAGGAAACGGAAATCAAGAAACGTAAGTATTCCACAGTGTGTCCGTATCATTATATCATATCATATCACAGGTGCGTCAATGCGAGCAAAACATATTTTTTTGCCAACACCAAAATGAACTGTATTTATTCACTGAAAAAGTTCATTTTTTGGCGACAGGTCATAAATGCCGCGAGCGAACTTTGACTAGTAGTCGCGTAGTTTTTAACACAGAAATTCATTTTCTACGTTTATTGATACAGAGTGCATTTTCAAAGGGTTACTTTGACACGGCAAATCAAAAAATATATTTAAAAAAATATCGTTTTTCACATATTAACTTTATACCTAGTGTGAAAGACGCTAAAGTTGTTTTTGTATTGTTGAATAGCGGAGGGCGGCGTGCTGCGCAGCATCGGTGATATGGGCGCCGTCATGACGTCCATCACGCTGGGCGGCGTCACCAGGAACGTACGTACCTTAAATCCAATCTAATACATTTTTTAGAATACGAACTATATCGAGGGTAGAAAGGCTTTTGACTTAATCGAAATTTTTGGGCGATATTGACTTATACAGGGTGTTTCAGAAGTCCGAAATAATACTTTGGGTACATATACGGCACCTCATATGTGGATGCTTAGTGAAGACAGTTTATACCTAACTATCATAGTTTCTGAGTTACAGACCCTTGAATATTTGTCACAGGTATCGTGTTCTGGCCTTTGGGTACATCCATAACCCTATTCAGCAGTGTAAAATACACTAAAGAGAGGCGGCTACGAATATTCACAAAACAGAACATGTACATTTTACATAGGACTCGAGATATTACGAGTTATAGAAATTGACGACGAGAAATTTTTTTGAAAAACATGGTCGAATTTCAATCAATTTTTTATAGCATTCAGTTGTATACCCGATACTGATGCAAACGTCAAAGTATTATTTCGGACTTCTGAAACACTCTGTATACATATTTGGAATCAGCGACTTTTTTTTGCGTCGAATGACTATGCTCTCCTGTAAAGTTAAAAATGTCGTTTAAGTCTAATAGCCTTTCAACAGTTTCAACCCTCGATATGAACATTCAATAAGTTTTTTTGATAGTTAAAAATGACAATACAATAATTAGTAGTAGCATAGTTGGTAGAACGCTCGCCTGAAGCGTAAGGGGTGCTAGTTCAATTCCCGAACCAGACCTCTGAGATATTCATGTGCGAATGTAGTTTTATATAATGTTGCTTGTTAAACGATAAAGGAAAACATCGGTAGGGAACCTGTACGTCTATAGGAAAGGCCTGTGAGGTTCACCAACCCGCACTGGGCCAGCATGGTGGACTTTGGCCACAAATCTCCCTCGTATTGAGGGGGGTTGCGCCCGGTGTATTGGCAATAAGCTCGCCCCCTATTACAGACTGAAATACATTGACGAATTTTGGATGCACTGCAGTGCACCTCTACCTAGCCCCCGGGGAATAATCGCATCATCATCATCACGCCTGTATTCTCGAAGGGGTAGGCAGAGGTGCACTGCAGTACGGCCACACTCGCGTGACGATGTATATACCGTGTGTGTGCAGACGGCTGGTGGCGGGGCGGCGGCGGGCGGCGGGGCGGGCGGACTGCCGCGCAGCGCGCCCGCCCTCATGCTGGCTCGAGAACATCCGCTCGTCATGGACACCAAGCTCAAGATCATCGAGATACTACAGGTAACAACTCTTGACACTACACCGCCCCTGAAATATCTACTTTACGCGTGTAATCTTTACGAGAGAGCACCACGAATTAAAGACGTCGACACCCACGGAGATATTATAATGCAGTTTGCATATCGAGCCCGCGCTGCGGTAAATTTTTCTGGTTTATCTGACTCCCCCCCTTGGTTAGATCTTAGATCTTGACGACTGTAATTGACCAACTGCGTTTTCTCTTCAATCTTCAATTCTCCGTATAATCCCGTCGTGTGCACAGTCAATATTTTGTTATTTAAGTTAACCAATACAGTGTACATTGGAATCGTCAATAAATTAATCAAATATACTATAGATAGATAGATAGAAAACTCTTTATCGTGCACCAATAGTTACAAAGAAATTACACAACATATATTGACAATCACAAGAAAAAATAGAAGTGTACATTGAGCGGTCTTATCGCAAGCTGCGATCTCTTCCAGACAACCTTTGGATGGAGAGGATTTTGTCATAATGACATGATGGCAGACAGTTGTGTACCATTGTGAAAAAATAAAAAATAAACTAATAACATTATATAACTAATAACATACTATAGGACTTTGTTCGGAATGAATTTTCTATGGAGAAGAATGAGCAAGAAACTCCATGGTTACTCTTACCCAAAACGATTATAAATTTTAAATAGACTTAAGATACAATTATGAGTTGGTTTTGGTATTGGAAAATTTTGACACCACAATGTGCCCGGGATTTACAATTTGTTTAGTTTAGGATCATACGATGAGTATGTATGGTCTGGTGATATTAATTGTTCCGGTCCTAACAGTTCATTTTAGACGTCCGGCTGGACTACCGCATCAGCTGTCTGCTCTCCATCTTCAAGAAGGAGTTCGAGCAGGGCAGCGACAGGTCTGCGGACACCCTCGGCCGCGCCGACGTAGAAGCGATAGGCTTGCAGGCCGAGGGGATCTTCAGCTGTCGGTATGTAGACACTTTTATCAACTGTACACAATACACAAACTACATTTCGGCCGTAAGAGCCTTTTCATACTAGCGTTCTATCATATCAGCTACTGTATAGGGTGTTTCAGAAGTCCGAATTAATATTTTGACGTTTGCATCAGTATCGGGAATAGAACTGAATGGTGTAAAATTTTTATCGAAATTTGACCATGTTTTTCCAACTTTTTTTCGTCGTCAATTTTTACGCATATAACTCGTAATATGTCAAGTCCTATGTTAAATTTGCATGTTCTGTTTTGTAAATATTGGTATTCGCCCCTCATAAGTGTAATTAACACTGCTGAATAGGGTTATGGATGTACCCAAAGGTCAGAACACGATACCTGTGACAAATATTCAAAGGTCTATAACTCAGGCACTATGATAGCTAGGTATAAACTGTCGTCACTAAGCATCCACATATGAGCTACCTTATATGTACCCAAAGTATTATTTCGGACTTCTGACGGACCCTGTACATCTATATGTCAAAAAAATTGCCGCAGAGCCATAGGTAGCGCGGAGTCGATTTGGGTTCTCTCTGAATACTCTATTACTCTATGAATACTGGTTACTCTATGTATATAGTGCACTGTTATATGTTTGAGTGATAGGTTATTAAACTATTTAACATGTGATCAATCGTCATGCATACATACTCATTTTCATTTAGGGAATCTTATAGTGGTGTACAAAATAATAACTCAATGTTCACTTAGTCTGTTTATTGTATACTAGCTGTGCCCGCGGTCTCACCCGCGCTAATAGTAACTTTGGCGTAGAGTGATGTTATAAAGTCTATGATTATAAGTCTATAATACCCGATTCATGTTCGGGAATTTTCCCGTTTTTGCCACATTATTCGTTGCTGCTCCGCTCCTATTGGTCGTAGCGTGATGATATATAGCTTATAACCTTACTCGATAAATGAACTATTAAACACAAAAATAATTATTCAATTCGGACCAGTAGTTCCTGAGATTAGCGCGTTCAACCAAACAAACAAACAAACAAACTCTTTAGCTTTATAATATTAGTATAGATAAGTACAAGCGTGTACGTCTGGTGCCGGTCACGTCTAGACTAACTTCACAATACATAGTGAAGAGCAGTTACAATCAAGTTAATGGTGTTGATTCCTTAGGCACCAGTTGTCGTCCTTCTCACGGCCCCCTTTTCAGAGCGAGACAGCATTATTTCTAGTTATATCCCATTTTAATTAATCGATGTTTGTGCGCAAAGAGAATCAGCACTATTATCTAATGAAAAGTTCTGTTATACGTTAACATATTTGTATATATGTATATAAACGACAATATAAACTATAAGTCTATAATGTCTGCTATGAGCAATTCTTCTTATATGAATTAATTTCATTAATGTTCAGCCAGGGCCGTAGCTAGGGGGGGGGGGGGGCACTGTGGGCCAACTTAGATAAGTTATTACAATTCAATTGTTTGTTCATAGTTTGAGATAAATAAATAGTTTTACTTCCGCCCTACATCAAATTCGACTCTAGCTACAGCCCTGTGTTCAGCAGATCCATAATAATACAGCCTATGAAACTACGCGTGAATCGCGCCCGGCATATGCAATTAGCAGAATTGCTATGGCTCTGCTAAGAATTATAGAAATGATTTCGTTTAAGAGGAACATCTTTATTGGGATTTCTATAACGTACTAAGTTCACTCATGTGACTAATGCATGGCTGGTGAGGGGTATGTTAGTCTTGCGGCCACAGGCGTGACGTTACCAATATGAACTGTATTAACTCACAATGAAAGCACATATTTCAACAAAATTTCATCGATAATTTTGAAGCGCGGTCGCGTGGCATTTGACACTGAAATTCAACCTTTTTATATTGTACACATAGTACGTTTACATTAAAAGCCAAGTTTATTTACTCGCCACTGTGTGTCGTAATTTTGATTACGTATAAAATATTATATTATTTACATTAATTATATATTTTAATTGAATAACACTAGATACATTACAGTTTTCAAACATACATAATACACTCTTCACTAGAACTACACATTACCTCCTACCTAATTATTACATCCTCATTGCTGACACCATTGTAAATATTGAAACGAGCTTACAACGTGTTTTATTCACTTTACAGTCATACAATCATAGTCAAAACAACTGTCATCCTATAAATCAAACAAAGCTGTGTAAAAGTTATGTGAAAATTCAAGAAAATGTTATATATTTATTTATTAAGTAAATAATATTTATTTACAACAACTATTTACAATTCAAAATAAAATAAGTTAAAACGAATAAGAAAATATATATTTGTAAACTATGTAAAAGAATTGGCCCATGCGGAAGCGTACCCAAGACGCTGGCTGCATTCCCTCCTCGCTGAATGGCTAGTCACTCGTTGAGCGAGGAAATGGCCTGCTCTGGCCTGATTTTGGGTCGCCGGTTGTCGACCAAAGTTGTCTTATGTTTGTATACCTATTATATCATAGTTATGTATGTATAATGAATGCAATAAAGGTATGTATTTAACGGTACTCGGGGCCTTGTGTGCAATGTGATTCAGAATGCGTATAATAAGCCTACTAGTTCTACAACCTTTCTTCTTGTACAGTACTATGCGATTCAAATAAGAATAGGAATGTCGATAACCTCTATCTGTCAAATGCCACTTGAAAAGTATGGTTTGCTAAAAACTTATTTGCATATAAATAATAATGTTAATTCGATTATCAAAAATAAGTTTTTTAAAACCATACCATAACCTTTTTTATTTTCATTTTTGGCGCAAAGGCCCAGAAGCCATGCCAAAATTATTAAAGAAAAGAAAATAAGGACGCAAGTCGCCATTTTGTCGCCATTAGTGTGCTTCGTCGTGCGACTGAGTGCATTTTTCACTCAACCTTTGCAAATAAATTTTATTTAAAAAATATCATGTTTTGCTCACCCTACCTAACTGGTTAGAATTGACAGCTATGACGTCACAAAATGGCGCAAAGTCGATCCTATTCTCATTCGAATTCGCATAGCATATGAAATCATTTTATGAAAACAGAATATTGATAACAGATATTTTTTCTTCCACAAAATTTTATTATTGATTTATTAGTATGCTTTTACAAGCCTAGGTATGGTCAGTTAGGTCGCTTGTGCCTTCTGATGTGTTAATCTTCAGAGCAAAGTGAGTTAAAAAGTAACAGGCCATTTCAAAGCTTTGTTGCACCGAATTTAAAAAAAAAACTTATTATTATTTTATTACTATAGCCCTTTTAACGTCCCCCTGCTGGACACGGGCCTCCCTTCAATGCGAGGGGGTTTCAGGCCATAGCCCACCACGCTGGCCCGGTGCGGGTTGGCAGACTTTACACATCTATCGAGAACTAATTAATTTTTCCTCACGATGTTCTCCTACACTGTTTCATAGCAAGCGATAATCTCGGATGAAAATGAAATTCGCAAAACCCAGAGGCGAGCTGGAGTTTTAAAGAAATTGAACACGTTAAAAATATTAATAAAAAATGACAATAAATTATTTCTGTTTTCATATTATACATGTACAATAACTTCGAGAACCTATATTTTAAAATGTAGGTATACCTATTTTGAATCACATTATATTATAATATGCCGGATTATGTAGTCGTACTAATATTAATGAAATTATTTCAGAGCAATACAAACTGTGCCTGACAGCTGTCTACCAAAAAATGTAGATTTGTTAGTAAGACATAGCATACTGCATGGGATGATTATTAACCCTAGCATGATAGAGAGTGGTGGAGCGATTTTGTTGTACCTAAAAACTAGGACTAAATTACTACCTATACAAGTTTTTTCTAATATAACTGTGAGTTTATCACATTACTATTGCAGTCGAAAGTTACGCGTCTAAGTCCCGTTCTGATACCTTTGTATACATTATCTTTTTAAATGATAATGAAATGTATTTATAATAAGAATCGGGGGCCCGATTTTCGTTTGATGGACATTCGAGATTCTCTATTCGAGACATGTCGAAACAAAACGTCAAATTGGTCGATTATTTTTCTTTTTTTTTTTTCGACATATTTCGAATAGAGAATGATAATAAAAATAAATGTTAAAAACAATTCATATACTAAGGAATGCCTGTTGTGCCCTCCTCCGGTGAAGCTGTAAAGGCCAACTCACGGCCAACAGCGTAGTCCATTCAAAAAAAAAAAAAAAAGCCTGTTGTGATGTATTTTTGAACCTACCTGTATTCTTGATTTCTTTTTTTATCAGCCGACACAGGCTGATAAAAAAAGTCCCAATACAGGACAAAAGCCTCCCTTCTCTTCCTCCACTCTTTCATAAAAGAGTAAGAAAAGAGTTTCCACTTGATTTCATACTTACATTCTGGTAAAACTCCTCTAAGTTAAATGCTTCCTGCAGTGGTGTTCCCGGACCGATGCGACAATGGTATCTTCAAGAAACGAGCATACTCATTCCTTAAAGGCCGGCAACGCACTTGCGATGCCCCTGGTGTTGCAGGTGTCCATGGGCGGCGTTGATCACTTACCATCAGGTGAAACGTCTGCTCGTTTGCCTCCCTATCTCATAAAAAAAAGTATATATATATATTGCCATCTCAGACGACAGCTTGGTTCAGTGGTTTAAGCGTAGGCCGCTCGGCTTTCTGAACAAGATGGTGGCGGGTTCGATTCCCACCATTAGCAATTTCGGAAATAGCTTTTTAGGAATTTACCCAGGTCTGGTGGTAACATAGATCGCCCCTAGTTTATTATATGGTACCCATAGTACAAACATTGCTTAGTTTCGGATCGTATGGAGTATGTGTTATCTGGAGATATTAATTTATCTTCCTTAAACATTACAACCACTTGAGAGACTCGATAGTTTTAATGACAACAAAATCGTGACACTAACGTGTGTTTATTGAACTATGTATCATTATATTTCGTTTTAAAAGCATTCGCAAATGGTAGCTATGTAAAATAGAAAGATATACTATATTTCCTCATAGCTACCGTCTGTGAAGATCTTTATATTTTGAACAACTAATCGCTCGATTGCTCTGCAGTTTTCGTCGATACAATTTTACGGATCAAACTTCTATGATGTGTAATTCAATGAACATACAACCTTAAATTATTAACTATTAGGCACTTAATAGCATGACAGCTTTGGATATTGGAAATATACTTAAAAATACATGTTTGAGTTCATGTGAAGTCAAGTATAATGCATGTTGAACTAACGAATGGAATGGAAATTAAAAAGAAACCTTGGCCTGCGCACCGCCGTGCTAACAACTGTGTAACCCACAAATACCCCATTTGTTAACGTCCTATTTTGTAATTTCCATATTTGTTCTTAAGTATTTCATCTTACGGACCACAATTGCGTAATGTTCGCACAGCTCAAGTCAAAGTGATCCTTATATCGTCCAACATAAAACCCAAAATTGTGTTTAGTATTCATGTTTGTACAACTGTCCGTAGGTCCTCTTGTAAAACTGTAAACCCCTTTACACACCTACAACCAATTTGTTAGTGTTAATAAATGTATAAAACCCTAGGTAGCTGTCGACCCCTGTATTGTTCCAAATAGCAATTGATCCCTTATATATTTCTGACACCAAATTAGAGAATTCTTGCAACATTTATAGAAAGTACAATTCATCTACAAATGACCTATAACCTTGTTTAAAAAGAAAGTTAAAACGTATATGTTATCGATATGTCATCATAAAAAAATACTAGCTTGAGTATATGTCGCGTTGCTTTTAACATTACACCGCTTATTATGATACGAGCTAATTTAAAAGCATTGTTATAAATTCAAGTGCAATGTCACAGCAACACAATTGGACTAGACTGAATCTGCAAATATGTATCATAGTTTCTTTCATAGTGTTTGTAAATAATTAATACCATACCATTGATTAATAAAAATAAATTACATCTGCTACAGACTAGACAAAAAAAAAATGAAAAAAATTACATGAAAATAAACCGTATGTTGGTTTATTTTTAACTTCGATTTTTTTTAAGGATACTCTGCAACCTCGGGGGAAGTTATAGGAATATGTGGGAGACATTAAACAAAACTACCCAATAATGTAGTTGATTATTATTAAAAAAAAAACACAAGTCGAATTGAGAACCACCTCCTTTTTGAAGTCGGTTAAAAAGTGTTTTGTATTTCCATTGTAAACTTATCATAAATGTAGGGGTTTTACTGTCGGAAGTGTGTGTCTGAAATCGTAAGCAATCAACGGCTTATCACGCCTACGCTGCCTTTGACGCTACGCTGGAACCCCAAGTATGTTAACACAATCTTTGTAAAATGACAATGGCTTCATTATTTAAGAATCATATTTTTTTTATT
Organism: Ptilodon capucinus; assembly: GCA_914767695.1. NCBI lineage: Eukaryota > Metazoa > Arthropoda > Insecta > Lepidoptera > Notodontidae > Ptilodon > Ptilodon capucinus. The sequence continues at coordinate 7,062,404 of OU611831.1, forward strand.
CATGTAAACCAATACAGGCACTTATGAATCGTCAATAAATAATAATAATAATAATATCTCTACCACCCATTCGGAATGCATTTCCTATGGAGAAGAGCATGAAACTCCAAGGTACCTTTTTTCCAATAATATTTTTATCCATTATAATCAATAATGAAAACAACATATTTTGTCAATGGTAGGATATAGTCAATGTCAAATCATTTATTTTGTATAGGCCTATGGGGGCACTTACAAATTGTCAAGTTTACATTTTGTATACTACTATACTACCACCGGATCGAACTGCGACCTCAACTGAGATAAGACTAGTTTAATGGCTTCAATGTGACAATGTCTAATTTCTACACTGGTCATATTCTATCTATATCGACGCTCGTAAGGCAATTCTGACTAAGCGACAAAAAATCGTAAAATGAGTTAAATATTCGAACGGCCAGATTTCTGGCCTTCCGATTTCTTTTGTAGCTTAATAAGTATTGCCTTTCAAGTATAGATATTATAAAAATCAATTGCTGTTCGTTAGTCTCGCTAAAACACAAAAACGGCTTAGCCGATGTGATATTTTTTTTATTTTGTCCTTTTTAATACACTGGTGGTTTAAAATAAATAAAACAGACATACATGCAACGAAATGATCCTATAAGGGTTCCTTTTGAGGTACGGAACTATAAAAATAAGGAAATTAATAGTACATAAATACAATAATTTAGGTGCTACTAGATAGTATTAGAATATGTAGCCATTTTCATTCTACGGTGAAAGTGTTAGTGGACTTGAGGCCCTGTACCTTGACTCGTGTGGTCCTCGTGTGACGGTATTGTGGCGGTGTCCAGGGATGGGCTGGACCTGGACGAGTGCGGCGGGCGCATGGTGCTGCGCGTGCTGTTACAGCTATGCTCGCAGGGCGCGTCCGCGGCGCTGGTGTCGGGCGCGCTCGCCCTCCTCTTCAGACACTTCAGCCAGCGCCAGGAAGTCCTCGCCGCTTTCAAACAGGTCTAATGAGTCAATAGTTTGATTTAGTTATAAAAAGTATCGTAAAGCTGTTTTCTTACAGAACAATAAGACCCAAAGATATGGAAAAGCAGTGGTAGCCTCGTCGGTAGAACACCCGCCTTGAACGCAAGGGTGCAAGTTCAATCCCCGGCCCGCACCGCTCAGATAATTTTCAATAATTATTACCACTTGCTGAATTAGAGAATGTGCCCGGTATAATGACAATAGGCTCGCCCCCTATTACATTGGGACCAAAATACATCGGCGAAGAGTGGGCGCACTGCAGTGCACCTCTGCCTATCCAACATGGACACGTGTGATCACTGATTGTCACACGCTTGGGTGACACAATTGATTCGAATAGTCCATATTCGTCGTAGTTCATACAGTAAAACCATAGACGTGTAAAGTCTGTCTAGCCATACTGGGCTAGCGCGGTGGACTATGACCCGAATCGCCCTCGAATTGAGAGGAAGCCCGTGCCCAGTAGTGGGGCATTAAAACGGCCTATTTATTATATATTTTTAGGTACAACTGCTGGTTTCCGATGCCGACGTGGAGTCGTACAAGCAGATCAAAGCAGATCTGGATCTCCTGCGGCAGAGCGTCGAGAAGTCTGAGCTGTGGGTCTTCAACAAGGGTCGCGCGGTGATGCTGGATGAACACTCGGGTATGGACCTTTAGTGGTAAAGGGAACCCAGGCGATATGCCTATTATTAAATGTACACAAAAAAAATAAAATTGAAGTGTCTATTTGTAATGCGAAAATAACAGGTTTTTACTAATTGCATGGGAACGTAAATACAGTTTAGAACTTTTTGTCTGTCTGTCCTAGCCTAAGTTACTCCTAATAATATAAGCTATCTGCCAGTGGAAAAATCATACTAAATCAGTCCAGCCGTTTTGGAGATTAACCGAAACAAATAGACAATCCGACGGTGAGAGAGACATTACAAATAAAAAGTATTTTTGGTAAAAGTACCGTATATACTTTCATATGCATTAACTTTGATATTACAAACAAACAATACTTCAGTTTTATTTTTATGTAAAGATTAAAGGAGAACGGGCATTCTGGCCTAGATACCAATAACAACATACTATATGTAAATGGAAGGGTTTTTTTTTTTGAAGTCCCGAATCGCTGTGTGAAAAAAGTTATGGCGAAATAAAGTCGCATGTTGTTATAGGTTCCTAGGCCAGCTTCCATACATTTTTGCCCGTTCTCCTTTGGGGGCTAGTGTGTACTCTAGTTGATTTGGAATGATTTTATCTTGAGTATGTTACAGGTATCGTGGGTACCATGGGCCCGGGCGGCGCCGTGCTAGAGCGCAACGCATCGATGGACAACGTTCTAGACACTTCTAGAACGGCCAAATACGATCACAACGAATACAAGAAGATTAAAGAAGTTAGTGTGTTGTCTAAATACACCATTAGAGCGCTTTCAGACAAGCGTTTCACACGCGCTTGAAAATGACGAACGCGCGTACACGGGCTTCTGATACATCCTGTATATACAAACTTAGCTATGAACGACTAATTATGTAAAACAAATAACTGTAATGACCGTGCAGATATTGGAGCGCATGATAAAGTACTGCACGCACGGCAACAGCGGGTCCGGCGACAGCGGGCGGCCGCGCCGCCACGAGCAGCGCCTGCTGCGCAACATCGGCGTGCACAACATCGTGCTAGACCTGCTGCAGGTAACGCGACACTGCATTATCCTACTAATATCCTTCTAATATTATAAATGTGAAAGTTTGTGTCGATAGATGGATGGATGGATATTTGTTACTCTTTCACGCAATAACTACTGTACGGATTTTGACAAGACTTCATAGTATTATTGCATAAACATCATAATAACATATAGGCTATAGTTTATATAGATATTGAATACTCGAAGTCTGCGCGGACGAAGTTGCGGTTAGAAGACAGTTATTTATACAATTAAAGTTTTTATTGTGACACACGACAGCGAGCTTGGTACGCGATAACATTTTTAAAATTTTCGGTATTAAAAACAATTTCATTATAAAAAAAAAATTACATGATTAAAATGGATATGAAACTATGTACAGCATTTATGTATGTTCCTCGGTAGCGCCTTAACTATTCATCCGAATAAGGTGTCAATCGATTCGTTATTATCGCCCGCCCAACATTTTAATCGACTTCAACAATAGGAGTTGATTTTACCGTGTAAACCCCGATTTTATTTCCATTTAAATTTCATAATTCTATAAATAGAAAGGGGATACACAATACGTTATAGAATGACGTAATCTAACCGTCCGACAGGTCCCGCACGACGAGGACGACGCGGCGATGGACGAGCTGCTCGCGCTCGCGCACCTGTTCCTGCAGCACTTCTGCCACGGCAACCAGCAGAATCAGGCGATACTGCACAAACACCTCGACCTCTTCCTCAACGCCGGGGTAAGACTCCACACTATCCAAGGCGACTTGGTTCGAGCATACAGGTTCACAGTGCTCGCAGGTTCGACTCCCGCCAGAGTAAAATTTTGGAAATGGCATTTTTTAAAATTTGTCCTGTTTTGGGTGTAACTGGAATCGCCCCCAGTCCCTTGTTTAGTTTGGGATCAAACGAAGAGTATGCGTGTGTCTGGCGATTTTTTTTTCCTCTTTCTTTAACTTTCTTTCTCATTCTTCAACGATACGTCGTCATTGACAGAGCGAGTAAATTTTGGTGCGTAGTCGCGTGGCTTTTACCACAGAAATGCAATTTTTAAACTCGCATTTCAGTATTGGCAAGAAATTCGACGCAAGCATCTTAACGCCCCCGTCTGTCCAGGGTTTTCATTCAAGTTCGAGTCCTTTTCGCGGCCAACAAACGCACCAGGATAAAGATTTTTTTTATGTTCCACAGATTCGCGAAGCCCAGACCGTGTGCTCGATATTCAAGGACAATGCAGCGCTGTGCAGCCACGAGTGCAACGAGAAGGTGGTCGCGCACTTCGTCCACTGCATCGAGTCTCGCGGCCGCCGCCCGGAGTACCTGCGCTTCCTGCAGACCATCGTGCACGCCGACACACACTACATCCGCCGCAGCCAGGACCTCGTCATGCAGGAGGTGAGCTCGCTTCCTGCAGACCATCGTGCACGCCGACACACACTACATCCGCCGCAGCCAGGATCTCGTCATGCAGGAGGTGAGCTCGCTTCCTGCAGACCATCGTGCACGCCGACACACACTACATCCGCCGCAGCCAGGACCTCGTCATGCAGGAGGTGAGCTCGCTTCCTGCAGACCATCGTGCACGCCGACACACACTACATCCGCCGCAGCCAGGACCTCGTCATGCAGGAGGTTAGCTCGCTTCCTGCAGACCATCGTGCACGCCGACACACACTACATCCGCCGCAGCCAGGACCTCGTCATGCAGGAGGTTAGCTCGCTTCCTGCAGACCATCGTGCACGCCGACACACACTACATCCGCCGCAGCCAGGACCTCGTCATGCAGGAGGTTAGCTCGCTTCCTGCAGACCATCGTGCACGCCGACACACACTACATCCGCCGCAGCCAGGACCTCGTCATGCAGGAGGTTAGCTCGCTTCCTGCAGACCATCGTGCACGCCGACACACACTACATCCGCCGCAGCCAGGACCTCGTCATGCAGGAGGTTAGCTCGCTTCCTGCAGACCATCGTGCACGCCGACACACACTACATCCGCCGCAGCCAGGACCTCGTCATGCAGGAGGTTAGCTCGCTTCCTGCAGACCATCGTGCACGCCGACACACACTACATCCGCCGCAGCCAGGACCTCGTCATGCAGGAGGTTAGCTCGCTTCCTGCAGACCATCGTGCACGCCGACACACACTACATCCGCCGCAGCCAGGACCTCGTCATGCAGGAGGTTAGCTCGCTTCCTGCAGACCATCGTGCACGCCGACACACACTACATCCGCCGCAGCCAGGACCTCGTCATGCAGGAGGTTAGCTCGCTTCCTGCAGACCATCGTGCACGCCGACACACACTACATCCGCCGCAGCCAGGACCTCGTCATGCAGGAGGTGAGCTCGCTTCCTGCAGACCATCGTGCTCGCCGACACACACTACATCCGCCGCAGCCAGGACCTCGTCATGCAGGAGGTGAGCTCGCTTCCTGCAGACCATCGTGCACGCCGACACACACTACATCCGCCGCAGCCAGGACCTCGTCATGCAGGAGGTGAGCTCGCTTCCTGCAGACCATCGTGCACGCCGACACACACTACATCCGCCGAAGCCAGGAAGTTAAAGTTGTTACTCTCTCTAAAATTCGCTATATGCTAGTGATAGGTCAATCAAAATTCGCTGTTTATGAGTTTACCCGGAACATACAGACAGTTGGACAGACCAACGATTAGTTTTTGATTACGTTTTAGTTGTAAGTAGTTTAGTTATAAGTAAGAAATCTGTTATTTTGACATTAAGACTCTTAATTTTTTATATATTTGTATAGATAATGTTTTGTTGTTTCCAGATGGTGAACGCCGGGGAGGATGTACTTATATTTTACAACGACAAGGTCTCCTTCAACTACTTCATACAGATGATGCGAGAGTTCCGTCGCAACAACGAAATGGCGGAAGCATTGAGGTAATAGTCAAATAAATAATATTTATACGCAGGGTGTTTTCAGCCTTAAATAATTGTTTAACAACAGTGGCAACCTTTTGAGTCGAAAGAGTCAAAAATAATAATTTACAAAATGTCAAAGTTTTTAAGGGGCCCCAAATTATTTTTTTGCCAACTAGTATTCATAGTTATTAAGTAATAAATTAATGGTAAAAAACTTTTTAAAAACAAGCTTTTATTTAATTGCCTTAAGTTTTCGTGTTCTCCTCAGCAAGCCCTTTCATTTGATACCCATACTGTGGTAGTGCAGAAAAAGAACTATTCCGCCATCTTGGATTTGAATTAGTATGACGTCACATAGCTAAGCATGCATCGTCATCCAAAATAAGCGTGTATACCAAATTTCAGCTCAATCGGTTAAAGATAACTGATTTAAAATTCAGTTGCAAGATTCCACCTTGTCTAGGTTAATATAAAGCTTGTAAAAATCATGCTCGAATTTCGATGAAACTTTTATACTGTGGCGCACCTACAGGGTATCTATCTCGCCACGAAAACACAACTACCGCCAGTCGCTACTAGATGGCGCGACTGTAGACATAAGTGCGAGAGGCCATATATTTGTTCTTCTATTCCAGATATCACATTCAATTGGTGAAGCTATTGACGTGTTGTACGATGGGCAAGAACGTGTACACTGAGATCAAGTGTCACTCGCTGCTGCCTCTAGACGATATTGTGTCTATGATCACGCATCCTGACTGTATACCGGAGGTGGGCAGTTATACTCCACATTACCTGTGGCTACCAAGAGTTTCACGAACGATTAATTGAGACCGTCAGCGCAAAAGTGGCTTAGCCCACATTTTTTCATTTTCTTACGTAACTACAAAAAAATGGCTAAAACCTTAATTAATAATTATATAAACCTTATTATTTTCATAATGTATGTCTCAGGCTTAGGCCCCTTTTGCGCTGACTGCCTCAATTTATGAAGTAACTTTAGTCCTACTAATATTATAAATGTGAAAGTTTGTGAGAAATCACTAAACGGATTTTGATGAAACTTTACAGTACTATTGTTTATACATGATTTTAAAATGTAGGCTAAAATTTATAATGATAATATAATCTAAGTCTGTGCGGTTTAACATTTTTTACTTATAATTCAAACGGTGAAGGAAAACATCGTGAGGAAACTTGCACGTCTATGGAAAGTCATGTAAAGTTCACTGACCGGCACTGGGCCAGCGTGGTGGACTAACGCCCAAAATCTCCCTCGTATTGAGGGAGAATGTGCTAGTTATAATCGCAATAGGCTGGCCCGCTATTACATTGGGACCGAAATACATAGGCGAAGTGTGGCCGCACTGCATTGCACCTCGCCCTACCCCTTTGGGGAATACAGGCGTGATGATGTATTATTATTATAATTCAGGTAAAAGAGGCGTACGTCGGGTTCCTGAATCATTGCTACATCGACACAGAAGTTGAGATGAAGGAGATATACTCCAGCAACTACATGTGGGACCTGTTCGAGAGGTCCTTCCTCCAGGATATGCAGGCGTTACTGCACGGAGACACAACACACGCGACGCCTGGTTAGTGTTATTTGAATCCCTTTTTTTCCAAGAATTATCTTTAGAAAATGGCTATAAGAGTCATTTTTAACTGACTTCAAAAACGGAGGAGGTTTTTTGTTTTCAATTTATTATGTAACTTATGGACGGACGTCACATCGAGATTTCATATTTTTATGTCAATTTCTTAACTTCAAAGTTCATATTTTTTGTGCGTATCCTCGGAGTCTAGTTTAACTGAGTCATGAATAACATACTTTTATTTTGTCACTGTGATATGTAATATGTTGTGCGCATAAAAGTATAGGACTTATATATAGGACCAGAAAGATAGAGTTAAAACGGGCGCGGAAAAATGATTGCGAATGCCAAAACGAATAATGTGCTAATACATATAAAGATTGAATTTCCGTGGCAAAAGCCACGCCCCTTATAATGTTTATTTATTGAATTTGTCCTTGCTATTAATTACTCTTCATTGCCATAAACCGCTAATCGCAGGTGCAGCCATTTATCTTCTTATTCCATTAAAATGTCGTAAAAAAAAATTTTTATTTCTCTGATTGAATACAGTTCGTTTTTCTATTGGCAAACATGTGTTTTAACGCCCCAATGTGCGCAGGACTGTATACTGAGCCTGTAGGTGGTAGAACTGGTAGAATCTGACTATTTGAAAGGGCTTTGACCTATGGTCACTCATCACATTTAATTTTTATTATCGCATTCTAATTTTCATTTATTACCAATGTCCAAACCCCGGCTCGCACCTTTAGGATTTATGTGCGAATCTCGTTTTCATCCGAGATTATCACTTGCTATGAAACGGTGAAGGAAAACATCGCGAGGAAACCTGCACGTCCGAGGGAACTTGACTAGTTCTCGTTAGATGTTTCACATCTCTAACGAGAACTAGTCAAGTTCCTGTTCTGCCTGCAAGTTCCTGTTCTGCCTGCAAGTTCCTGTTCTACAAGTTCTGCCAACCCTGCACTGGGCCAGCGCGGTGGACTATGGCCTGAATCCCCCTCGCATTGAGGGGAGGCCCGTGCCCAGCAGTGGGACATTAAAAGGGCTGTAATATTTAGTATATGTTATATTTATGTGTTATTCATGCAACAATGTTTGGATTTCCTATTAAATAAATAAATAAGTATGGTATTGTGTAGGTCCATCGTCGTCGGTCCCGGCGTGGTCGGGGCGGCGGCTGGCGGCGGGCGGCGCGCAGAAGGCCTGGGTCAACTACGTCACCGATGTGCTGATGCATACCATCTGCACGTTCTTCAATTCTCCCTTCAGCGACCAGAGCACCACCGTACAGGTACCTTATTTCCGTTGGAAAATGCGTAAAGCTTTCTTCCGATATGGGGGAGTCGAAAGAGGTATGTTGGAATTCCAGCAGAGTGCCATATACCGTCTAAAAACCCACCGTGATACGAGGTGAGGTTTTATACTGACCCCTCCCCACCCAATACGTGTACTTTGTATATTCACGCGTATTTTAAGTACCTACAAAGAATCTTTAAATACAGGTATAAAGTCTAATTTTATTCTGAAATTAAGGACGTTGCCTGGCAACGGCGAGTCAAGGTCATACTACACGCCGCTTTTCGGTTTAGAAATCGCGCGTTTGACGGAAATATAAATACACGTCATATCTTACTTTTTGCCAAACCCCTCCCCCCTTTCGAGTCTCACATGATCAATGGACGGTCCCTACAGCAACTCACCCAACAATTGGCGATGGTGTATAAGATTTGGTCGATGTTAGGTAGGTATTTTGGGCCCTGGCGAATTAAACTGCAATTTAATTATTAAAACGTGTATTCACCTTATGCAACGAGAGAGAATGACATAGATACAAAAACGGAAGAGGATACTTTTTAACCATAGACAATAAAATTACTAGATAAAAGCCAAGGACAATATTGTCCAGATGGCTAGGTCTAGTGGTTTAAGCGTAGGCCGCTTGAATCACTGGACGAGATTGCGGGTTGGATTCCCGAAAGTGGCTCATTTTCTAAGTAGCCTTTTCGAAATTTGCGCTTTGTCTGGATGTAACATCCCCCCAGTCCCCCCAGTCCATTGTTCGGTGCACCCATAATGCAAGCTTTGCTTCGTTAGGGATCATACGATGATGGCCATGTGTTGTGTGGCGATATTTTAGTGCACTCAAATATAGTTTAGTTGTAATGTGTAAACAAAATAATCGAAAACATTATCATCTGACAATTAAATCAAAATAGTAGATATACTAATTCTTGATCTGGCTCACGAGGTTGTCGACATGTGGGACATTGATGCGGCAGTCACTGTACCGATAGTCGTTTTCGCCCATGGCTTATTAGCCAAGAGCCTCGACAAACACCTAAAGAGGCTCGCGTTAGGCGGCTGGATCAAGGGACAGATTCAGAAGGCGGTACTTCTGGAGACGGCGCGCATTGTGAGGAAGTTCCTCTCTCTGGAGCCCTAACCACTGGTAACTAGGACCCTGTTCCAGATGCCGGTGGGAAACTGTTTTTTATATTTTTAAATGTATTTTTTATATACACTTCTCATCAAAAAAATCGAAACACCTCGCAGTTTATGATTTGATAAGGATTATCAGAAAAATGTGTATATTTAGGAATAAATGTAAAATGTCATTTAATAGTGAGTAGTATGAGGTTTATAAATCCTAATGTTAATGTTCTAAATTCAAATTAAGTCTTCATAGGTTTCGTATTTTGTATGATGAGTAATTTTAAAAATTAGGACAAAAACAATAAAAACGAAAGTGTTTCGATTTTTTTGATGAGAAGTGTATACAGGGTCTGTCGTAAATAATGGATAACCCGTAAACTGGAGTTGGTCCGGATGTGAAACTGTAAGAAAATCGTATTTTCTTGCCAGGGTTTCTAACCATATGAAAATGGCGTAGCCTTTTATACTTTTTTATGAATTTCGCTACTTTTTTCATTCATTCCGTTGCCATTTCATCAAATTTAGGTATTTCTATGTGTTTTTTTTAGTATTATAATCCTGAAGACGTGTATTATCTAATTTTAGTACAAGTTTAGGTGTTTTTAACGTTAAACATATTCAAAATCATCGTTTTATGCCCTTTTTTTAAACTATTTTTTTCTTAATGTCAACTTTGATCATTTACTGTGAAAAAAAAAAGTACGGCGCTATAGCTGCCCATTATCTTAATAAATTGTCTAGTATGTGTAGATTCTAAAAAGGTATTACAATGTGTACTTTACAAGCCATATTAAGTTACAGGGGTGAAATCAATATCAAGGTCAGAATTTAATTTTTTTTGTATTGTTATAAATGGTTATAAAACTTCGTCATAATGATTTAATTCTACCAAGATTCTTAACACAATCAATATCGGGCCACTAATAAGGATATTCAGAAGAAAACCAGGTTAATTAAAAAAAAATTAAAAAAAAAATTAAAAAAAAAATAGTAAAAAAAAAATTATAAATGTTTTGTGCTATCGATTGGACTTATTGTTTTGGAAAAGTTTGTGTATCATGCCTCAACAATACACACCGGCCGAATACGCAAACATGCATTACATTTATGGTTTGGACTTTTTTTACTGGGGCTGTATTAAGGAAAAAGTGTACAGCGAAGCAATAAATTCTGTGGAAGAGTTGCGTGCGCGCATTCAAGTAGCAGCAAGTAAAATTGAAGAAGCTGGTTATGCGCGACAGATTAAAAGATATTTTATTAGGCCATGTAGAGCATGTATTGCTGCCGGCGGAGGGCACTTCGAGCATTTAGTTTAAGTTATTGATAAAATAATTTTTTTTTTTTACTTAAATTAACCTGGTTTTCTTCTGAATATCCTTATTAGTGGCCCGATATTGTTTGTGTAAAGAATCTTGGTAGAATTAAACATTATGACGAAGTTTTATAACCATTTATAACAATACTTAAAAATGTTAAATTCTGACCTTGATATTGATTTCACCCCTGTAACTTAATATGGCTTGTAAAGTACACATTGTAATACCTTTTTAGAATCTACACATACTAGACAATTTATTAAGATAATGGGCAGCTATAGCGCCGTACTTTTTTTTTTCACAGTAAATGATCAAAGTTGACATTAAGAAAAAAATAGTTTAAAAAAAGGGCATAAAACGATGATTTTGAATATGTTTAACGTTAAAAACACCTAAACTTGTACTAAAATTAAATAATACACGTCTTCAGGATTATAATACTAAAAAAAACACATAGAAATACCTACATTTGATGAAATGGCAACGGAATGAATGAAAAAAGTAGCGAAATTCATAAAAAAGTATAAAAGGCTACGCCATTTTCATATGGTTAGAAACCCTGGCAAGAAAATACGATTTTCTTACAGTTTCACATCCGGACCAACTCCAGTTTACGGGTTATCCATTACTTACGACAGACCCTGTATATTTAAAAATGTAATTTATAAGAAAGATAAGAAATATAGGAGATATACTAATAAGTTATACTAATAAGGTTTTTTTTTCTAATTATCTCATCTGCTACCACAATGGGTTATTTTGGTGAGTATCTAATACTGTAAGATTCTGAAATATGCGCCGAAAAAAATTTGAAGTCATATTACGATCGAAATTTTATACTATTCAGTTGACGATACTTATGGAAACGGTTAAGTATTATTTCGGACATCTGATACACTTTGGATACAACTGTTGGGAGCGTAGCGGACTCCGCCTGGCCGGAATATCTTCCCTGTACCGCAAAAATATATTTACGGTGGCAATGTAGAATTTTAAAATGCGTTGTCTATGGTAGTACTAGTAATGATGTATTGTCCGCAGACCCGACAGTCGATCTTCGTGAAACTACTGCAGACGACATTCAGCATATACCAATGTCCGTGGCTCACGCCGCCCCAGAAACTCAACGTTGAGAAGTGCATCAGGACTTTGAGTGAAGTTGGTATGTGTTAAACCCTGGCGTCAACGCTGGCGTGTCAAAGTGCCAATATGAAAATGAACTCTGTGGTAATATGCATAAAAATGATTGTCGTAAAAGCCACGTCGCCACGTGTCAAAATTCACTCTCGCTGTCATTGTCATTCCGTTGTAGAACGAACCTTTTGTATGTGTCAATACAGTTCGTTTTGCTATGGCAAAAAAAATTACGTGCGAACGTTGACGCCCCAATATGTAATAGCATTTCGTCGCTTAAGTTCTAACACCGCGGATTTTAAAATAAGGCAACTTTTCAAGACAGCAAAAAAAACCGTTTAACTTGCTTTTTCACACTGATTCACGCGGCGTTTTTCTTTTTTGAATAACGGTGAGGACCATTGGTCCAAATTAGGAACCCAAATTTCCCAAAAAGAAAATAGCCTGATAATATGAGCTATCTGCGAGTGTAAGCTCTGTCAAAATCGGTCAATCCGTTTGAGGGGTTATCTGTAACAAACAGACAGGCAAAAATTTAAAAACATGCGTATTCATATACGTGTCTACCTTCGTATGCATTTAGTAAGAAGCTGTTATTATGATATTACAAACAGACAAGCCTATTTTATTTTATTGTGTATAGATTAATATAATTGTATTACATTCTCCAGCCAAGTCCAGAAGCATAGCGATACCCCTCGAACTGGAAGCGAAGATCCAGACCGTGTTCGAGAAGGCCGCCGCGCTGTCCCGACAGACCAGCAAGTGGCTGTTGGCCTCCAAGACGTCCAAGCTAGAGAAGATGGCCTCACAAGTAAGATATCGCCCTGTACACACTGGGGCGAGCGAATTCATGTGTGGCCTTTTTAACCGACTTAAAAAAATAGGTTCTTAATTCGTTTAATGAGAATATAAATATTTAAGGGGCTCCCATACAACAAACTGATTTTTTTTGCCGTTTTTATAGATAATGGTACGGAACCCTTCGTGCGCGATCCAACTCGCACTTGGTAGGTTTTTATAGATGGTGCGGAATGCTTCTTGTGCGAGTCCGACTCGCACGTGGCCTGGTTTTTTATACCATTCAGTTGTTTAGCCGATACTCATACAAACTTTAAAATATTATTTCCGAAACACCATATCGAGGGGCAAAAGGCAATTTGACACTTTTGGTCGATATTGACTTAAACACATATTTTGAATCAGCTATTTTTACTTCGGCGAATGAGTATGCTCTCCTGTAAAGTCAAATAGCTTTCCACCCCTCGATATATCAAAGCGAGGGTATAGTGCTAATAACCAATAAGTATACAATTGTTACTTTCGACATATCTAAAATTTTAGTTTTAAGGACCAAATATCAATGTTATTTAAATAATATCGTCATAATGAGTATGTTGTGGGTGGTAAAAGTGGATGACACCCATGTAAAGAGCATCAAAAATGCACCAGGATTGACCAAAAACCATTTTTGATTTAGACACTTATTGGGTTTTAACACTATACCCTTGATATATAATATTGAGTTATGCACGGCTGATGTTGACGTGGTGGCGGTTGGGGCCAGTCGAACCTGCAGAACGACCGGTCGGTGATGGAGGGGCTGCAGGAGATCGTGGCGCTGCTGGAGGAGCAGCTGCGGCCGCTGCTGCAGGCCGAGCAGTCGCTGCTCGTCGACATCCTCTACAAGCCGCATCTGCTCTTCACCAGCCCCGGGGAGGTCACGCACGCCGACACCAGCGGCATCTTCATCTCCAGGTACCCACAACATCACACAAACTAAGGAGCAACTGCGGCCGCTGCTGCAGGCCGAGCAGTCGCTGCTCGTCGACATCCTCTACAAGCCGCATCTGCTCTTCACCAGCCCCGGGGAGGTCACGCACGCCGACACCAGCGGCATCTTCATCTCCAGGTACCCACAACATCACACAAACTAAGGAGCAGCTGCGGCCGCTGCTGCAGGCCGAGCAGTCGCTGCTCGTCGACATCCTCTACAAGCCGCATCTGCTCTTCACCAGCCCCGGGGAGGTCACGCACGCCGACACCAGCGGCATCTTCATCTCCAGGTACCCACAACATCACACAAACTAAGGAGCAGCTGCGGCCGCTGCTGCAGGCCGAGCAGTCGCTGCTCGTCGACATCCTCTACAAGCCGCATCTGCTCTTCACCAGCCCCGGGGAGGTCACGCACGCCGACACCAGCGGCATCTTCATCTCCAGGTACCCACAACATCACACAAACTAAGGAGCAGCTGCGGCCGCTGCTGCAGGCCGAGCAGTCGCTGCTCGTCGACATCCTCTACAAGCCGCATCTGCTCTTCACCAGCCCCGGGGAGGTCACGCACGCCGACACCAGCGGCATCTTCATCTCCAGGTACCCACAACATCACACAAACTAAGGAGCAGCTGCGGCCGCTGCTGCAGGCCGAGCAGTCGCTGCTCGTCGACATCCTCTACAAGCCGCATCTGCTCTTCACCAGCCCCGGGGAGGTCACGCACGCCGACACCAGCGGCATCTTCATCTCCAGGTACCCACAACATCACACAAACTAAGGAGCAGCTGCGGCCGCTGCTGCAGGCCGAGCAGTCGCTGCTCGTCGACATCCTCTACAAGCCGCATCTGCTCTTCACCAGCCCCGGGGAGGTCACGCACGCCGACACCAGCGGCATCTTCATCTCCAGGTACCCACAACATCACACAAACTAAGGAGCAGCTGCGGCCGCTGCTGCAGGCCGAGCAGTCGCTGCTCGTCGACATCCTCTACAAGCCGCATCTGCTCTTCACCAGCCCCGGGGAGGTCACGCACGCCGACACCAGCGGCATCTTCATCTCCAGGTACCCACAACATCACACAAACTAAGGAGCAGCTGCGGCCGCTGCTGCAGGCCGAGCAGTCGCTGCTCGTCGACATCCTCTACAAGCCGCATCTGCTCTTCACCAGCCCCGGGGAGGTCACGCACGCCGACACCAGCGGCATCTTCATCTCCAGGTACCCACAACATCACACAAACTAAGGAGCAGCTGCGGCCGCTGCTGCAGGCCGAGCAGTCGCTGCTCGTCGACATCCTCTACAAGCCGCATCTGCTCTTCACCAGCCCCGGGGAGGTCACGCACGCCGACACCAGCGGCATCTTCATCTCCAGGTACCCACAACATCACACAAACTAAGGAGCAGCTGCGGCCGCTGCTGCAGGCCGAGCAGTCGCTGCTCGTCGACATCCTCTACAAGCCGCATCTGCTCTTCACCAGCCCCGGGGAGGTCACGCACGCCGACACCAGCGGCATCTTCATCTCCAGGTACCCACAACATCACACAAACTAAGGAGCAGCTGCGGCCGCTGCTGCAGGCCGAGCAGTCGCTGCTCGTCGACATCCTCTACAAGCCGCATCTGCTCTTCACCAGCCCCGGGGAGGTCACGCACGCCGACACCAGCGGCATCTTCATCTCCAGGTACCCACAACATCACACAAACTAAGGAGCAGCTGCGGCCGCTGCTGCAGGCCGAGCAGTCGCTGCTCGTCGACATCCTCTACAAGCCGCATCTGCTCTTCACCAGCCCCGGGGAGGTCACGCACGCCGACACCAGCGGCATCTTCATCTCCAGGTACCCACAACATCACACAAACTAAGGAGCAGCTGCGGCCGCTGCTGCAGTCCGAGCAGTCGCTGCTCGTCGACATCCTCTACAAGCCGCATCTGCTCTTCACCAGCCCCGGGGAGGTCACGCACGCCGACACCAGCGGCATCTTCATCTCCAGGTACCCACAACATCACACAAACTAAGGAGCAGCTGCGGCCGCTGCTGCAGGCCGAGCAGTCGCTGCTCGTCGACATCCTCTACAAGCCGCATCTGCTCTTCACCAGCCCCGGGGAGGTCACGCACGCCGACACCAGCGGCATCTTCATCTCCAGGTACCCACAACATCACACAAACTAAGGAGCAGCTGCGGCCGCTGCTGCAGTCCGAGCAGTCGCTGCTCGTCGACATCCTCTACAAGCCGCATCTGCTCTTCACCAGCCCCGGGGAGGTCACGCACGCCGACACCAGCGGCATCTTCATCTCCAGGTACCTTTTTTGTTGGATTTTCTTAGTTGAGGTCGCCCTTCGATCCGGTAGTATAAGAAAGAGAAGTGAAAACTTGACAATTCGTAAGTGCGGCCGTACACCTATACACAATAAATGATTCCACTTTGACTTCGACGCGATATACACACCTAGCCTACCACCGTACAAGCATAGACATACCATTTGAAACTAACATGACAGTTCCAGACTAATTTTAATATGGATGTGTATAGATGTGTGTGTATGTGTGTGTGATGTATAATAAGTCACGCTTTGACGTTTACGTCTGCCGGATTGTATATGAAAAAAAGCGACCCCTGCAACATTTTTTGATCCAAATTATTTTGATGTGTTTATCAAGATCATTAAAGCATCAAAAAGTCATTAAGATGGACCAATAAAACGACTTTTTGGCACTTATTTATATAAACCAATACATACACTTATGCATCGTCAATAAATCTATACTATATAATATTATAAAGCTAAAGAGTTTGTTTGTTTGTTTGGTTGAACGCGCTAATCTCAGGAACTGCTGGTCCGAATCGAATAATTATTTTTGTGTTAAATAGTTCATTTATCGAGGAAGGTTATAAGCTATATATTATCACGCTACGACCAAAAGGAGCGGAGCAGCAACGAATAATGTGGCAAAAACGGGAAAATTCCCGAACATGAATCGGGTATTATAGACTTATAATCATAGACTTTATAACATCACTCTACGCCAAAGTAACTATTAGCGCGGGTGAAACCGCGGGCATAGCTAGTAGTAAATATAGTAGCTCTACCACCCATTCGGAATGCATTTCCTATGGAGAAGAATAGGCATGCTTTTTTCAAATAAGAATTTAAATTTTTGTGTTTTTCTTAATTAACAATTATACAATATAAAGTTAATGAGGCTATACATTCTCAAAACACAATTAAATCACTACACAAACTACGTGTTGTACAAGATTTAAAGGTAGGAAAGAGGAGGAAAACGGGACAAATAGCTAAAATCCCTTAAATGAGTTCCTGTGGAGCCGGACCACCGCCTGACCAAGCGTGTTTATCCTCTAAATAATCACTTATTGGGTTTTAACACTTATACCCTCGATATTTTAAGGACGATCTTATTTTCATACGTAGGCTCATTCGGCACACGGAGAAACTTCTCGAGGAGAAGGAGGAGAAGCTATGCGTGAAGGTGCTGCGCACTCTCCGCGAGATGATGGCTGTTGACCCCGAGTATGGGGAAAAGGTATCACACAAACACCATAACGATTTTTCTTTTACGAGCCTAATCATTACTTATAGTAATTATGTGTTATCAAAACATGAACAAGTAATAGTATTACGCACATGCAGTGGTTGGAAAAGGTGCATTACTGTGCACCCACACTGCGGCGATGTGTATTGTATTTAAAATAGTAGTGAACAAGAAAATCTAATATTAATTGTTTTTGCAAATTCTCGCGCGCCTGTGCACGCAACGATGAAACTTGTTAGAAAAGTAATACAAACTACTTTGTGAAAGTTGTATTTTTTTTCTCATTGTTTGGTAAACCATCATCACGTCTGTATTCCCCGAAGGGCTAGTTAGAGGTGCACTGCAGTGCGCCCACACTTCGCCGATGTATGTTGATCCCAATGCAATAGGGGGCGAGCCTATTGCCATTGTATCGGGCACATTCCAACTCAATACGAGGGAGATTTGGGCCATAGTCCACCACGCTGGCCCAGTGCGGGTTGGTGAACTTTCACACGCCTTTCTATAGACTAGCAGGTTTCCTCACGATGTTTTCCTTCACCGCTCTATCTATGTATCTAAATATGAGACGAGAGAATCAATTGTGACACTGTCCTCTTTAGTTCACTAAATCACTGCACGCCTTGCCATCTGCTTTTACGTAAAATCCAATAAATCCGTATACTACAGCTGTTCATTTTTCATTCGCATTCCAACAAAACTCACCCTCAATATTCAACTACTACTACTACAGCCCTTTTAACGTCCCACTGCTGGGCACGGGCCTCCCCTCTATGCGAGGGGGATTCAGGCCATACCCACCACGCTGGCCCAGTGCGTGTTGGCAGACTTCACACATCTATCTAGAACTAGACAAGTTCCCTCAGACGTGCAGGTTTCCTCACGATGTTTTCCTTCACCGTTTCATAGCAAGTGATAATCTCGGATGGTAATGAGATTCGCACATAAATCCCAGAGGTGCGAGCCGGGGTTTGAACCTGCACACTTTGATTTGCAAGGCGTGCTGCGTTCGACCACTCAACTACCACCACTTATATTCAACGCGGCATTCTTATACCTGTAGTTGTAGCATGTACGCCAAGACTACGCTTATGCCATTGAATATTATGCCTGATTTGGTCTCTTGCTCTCGTATGAAATAAGACAGAGAGCGAGCGAACGAATCTGAAGTCTTGAAATGATTGCTAATCCCACTGATTGGTGGATTTATAAATTGTTTAAATTCCCAGGGCAATCAACTCCGCAGCAAGCTTCTCTCACAGTACTTCATAAACCGGAAGTCGGAGCCGAAAATACAGGTTCCGCCGCCATCCGTCACCGTCACACATGGACCAGGCGGTATGTTATCAGAAAATATATGTTTAATAGTGATTGAACGACTAAAATATAATTTTAAAGCTATTAGAAGTATGTAGATGGATTATAACGCTGTCATATGTGATTTTTATAAGGCGAGTTTAAAAATCAGGGCGTTTACTCGCAAAATCGAATCGTTAAACATAATAAATTTGTCTGTGACTGCGATAGACGATAAGTCATCCGAACAGCCTGTAGAGTAGTGTAAATGCAATCCATTCGTATTACTATCATTTATAGTTTCCGATGTATCGTCGATTTTAGGAGTGGACTTCATTAAGTACTTTATAAGTCGTAGCACATACGCCGACACAGCACTTTTGTTGCGAAGACATTGATTTTTGTCTCTTTCTCTCGTATGAAATAAGACAGAGAGCGATCGAATTCGTGACAGAGGTCTAGTTTATCCCAATACGTTATAAGAAGTAATATTAAAATTAATTAATTATATGCACTATAGTGAAAAAGTTATAGTCATTGGCACTACTTTAATATACTGCCTTCCGATGGCTAAAAGACCGTTGGGTAAATTTATTTTTTGAACTACAAGCAAAAATGCGAAAACCTTTTTAATAGAAAAAGAAATTATCACAAAGGATGTCTTTGATACCAGTATTCAAATTTTTTCACATAAGAATCTCAGAGGTGCGGGTAGGGGATTTGAACTTGCACCTCTCCTCCGGTAAAGCTGTAAAGGCCACCTCACGGCCAACAGTAAGTCCTTCAAAAAAAAAAAAACTTGCACCCCTTAAGTTCGCGGCGGAAACGTCCGCGGTGAACGAGCTGGGCTACCATAATATCTTTAGTACTGTTAAATAATAGAGTTAAGTTACCGTTTGTGTACTTCAGAATCTACATCACAGCTACGGTATATGTGCGTAATCCGATTATACACCTTATATAGATGGCAACAAAGACGTCCTTCAATTATTAACACGTATAGCTTAGTGTAGAGCGTGTTTTCTGTTTCTCTCATCGCATCGCATGCGCAGCAGAATGCAACCCGCACCAGCCGAAGACAGGTAGGTTCCGCAGACAGTACAACCGGCTACATGCACACCGTTTAATTTAATATACACTGCTGGACATAAAAATATAAACCGTTTAATTTATAAAGCTTGTACAATGGGTACCGTACAATGGACTGGGAACGATCCCACTTACACTCGTTTTTGGGCAAAATCCGAAAATGCCGTTTTCGACATTTGTTGCTGATGGGAATCGAACCTTCAGTGAGCGGAGTGGCCTCTACGCTCAAAGTCTCAAGTCCCAAATCGTCAAAAAAAAAAAAATTTTATTCGTGTAGGCCAAAAAGCATTTACAAATAGTCAGATTCTACCACCGGTTCGGAATGCTGCTTCCACTGAGAAGAGCCGATAAGAAACTCAATGGTTACTCTTTTCAAAATGATAATTGCGAGTAATACATTCTCAGGAGCAGCAACGCCATGAGAGCAGACAGCACCTTTGCTATAATACTAGAGAAGAATTATACTCACGGCAGTCTAATCGTCAAATATAGGAACGCCATTAAAAAAATACCACGAAGGTATATCTGTTAATAAATTATTTCACATCAAATATGTCCAGCGGTGGTATATACCTAATGTAATGTATTATTTATTTATCGGTCGAAAACAGCACATTTAGACCTAAATACTTAGTTCTTACTCGCTGTTATACTATCATGTCATCTTATAGCTTATTATCGATTCACATGCCTATATATAATTTGCTGTTTATCTCCATCAATTTGTACAAGTATCACTAGTGAAAGTTACTCACAGCAGCGCCCGACCAATATTTTCCCAATACCATACCGTTTTGAACCTAACGTATTGGCTAACAAAATAAACTCATTTATGAACGGAATGTCATCGGTCATGTGTGGCTGCTACCACAGAAATTCATCATCATCATAAATACATCATCACGCCTGTATTCCCCGAAGGGGTAGGCAGAGGTGCACTGCAGTGCGCCCACACTTCGCCGATGCATTTTTTGTCCCAATGTAATATGGGGCGAGCCTATTGCCATTATACCGGGCACATTCTCCCTCAATACGAGGGAGATTTTTGGGCTATTGTCCACCACGCTGGCCCAGTGCGGGTTGGTGAACTTCACACGCCTTTCTATAGACGTGCAGGTTTCCTCACGATGTTTTCCTTCACCGTTTCAAAGCAAGTGGTAATCTCGGATGAAAATGAGATTCGCACATAAACCCAGAGGTGCGAGTCGGGGTTTGAACCTGCACACTTTGATTTGCAAGGCGTGCGTTCCACCACTCGGCTACCACTGTTGTTCAAAATTCAAACTTTATATATATCGTGACAGAGTATATTTTCAAAAAATGTCTATTAGTTTTATCGTCTTACAACAGCGGCCCATATTGTTTACCAGATTTTGAGTATCTCCAACCAATATTGATTGATACGCACGCGCGTGTCTTTGCGAATCATAATAAATTACTTATTAAAATGTTCTTTATATTCATGTTCATTTTGTGGGTGCACTGCAGTCCACCTCTGCCTACCCCTTCGCGGAAGACAGGCGTTATGATAATTGTTTTTTTTATTGTATGGGTCGCCTTTGTAATATAATAAAATAAAATCTACCGCGTTTCAATTCAGTTTGTACACATAATTAATGTTCTTAACTTAGAAAAAAGACGAATGCACTAATAAATAATTATGAAGGTATGTATTTATATTACATGCTCAATGTAAATACCATTCCATAGTAAGCGACAAGACCCTAGTGGCTAGACGGGTTCGATCCCGACCCTGGCTATTGAACTATTGCCTTGAGCCCACTCCTAGTACAAACGTTTAGCGTAGACGGAGAGGCTTACGGGACTGTATACAGGGTGTTACAGAAGTCCGAAATACACCCTGTATACTGAAGTGATGATCCCACATGTATCTATAAAAAAAGTACAAATATGTTATATCGAGGGTTGAAAGGCTTTTGACTGGAGCGACACTTTCGGGGCGATATTGACATAATGATTATTTGGAATCAGCAGTTTTTTCTGGGTCGAATAAGTAGTATGCTCGACTGTAAAGTTTAAAAAATTTCGTTTAAGTCAAATAGCCCCCTCGATATAATGTGATTCAGAATGGATATACCTACTAACCCTTAAAATATAGGTTCCCTACCTTATTCTAAAGGAACATGTGAAATCGGGATTATTATATTTTTTAATAATAGCAGTGGTAGCCGAGTGGCCGAACGCACGCCTTGCAAATCAAAGTGTGCAGGTTCAAACCCCGGCTCGCACCTCTGGGTTTATGTGCGAATCTCATTTTCATCCGAGATTACCACATGCTATGAAACGGTGAAGGAAAACATCGTGAGGAAACCTGCACGTCTATAGAAAGGCGTGTGAAGTTCACCAACCCGCACTGGGCCTGCGTAGTGAACTAAAGCCCAAAAATCTTGTGCCCGGTATAATGGCAATAGGCTCGCCCCCTATTACATTGGGACCAAAAATACATCGGCGAAGCGTGGGCGCACTACGGTGCACCTCTGCCTACCCCTTCGGGGAATACAGGCGTGATGATGTATTTATGTATTTGATGTATATATTTTTTGACGTGTAAATTATGGGCGCAACTCATCTCCAAAATCAGCTGTTATATTTTAACACTCTTTGTTTTAAAGATTAACACAGCAAAATAGTCTAGCTACGTATTGAACTTACCTATTTAAATATATTGAGGTGTGAAAGGCTATTTGGACTAAGCGACATTTTTTTAACTTTAGGAGAGCATACTTATTTGACGCAGTAAAAATTGTTGATTCCCGATATGTATATAAGCCAATATCGCCCAAAAGTGTCGCTTAATTCAATAGCCTTTCACTCCTTTATATGCTCTTGTCAAATTAATGTTTTTGGAACGTAATTCCTTATCGCGCGTTGCGAAAGGGGGCTAGACGGAAAAAATTAAGACTGTAACGACACTTTTACATATGTGTGCGTGATTTTTATTGTATACATTTATGTTAGGATTTCGATTCCAATTTCGATTCGTGTGTGTGTGTATGTATATGTACAATTTCTTTGCTTTTTTTATTTCAAAAGGAACTTCGATCCATCCGGGTGTCCCTTGACACCTCTCAAGTTTTTTATCTTTGAGGGAAGTAAAAAAAAAAAATATTCTGTCTCCATAAAATGATATCCCATACCGTACATGAACAAGGGTTTGTTATACCCATTCCAAATCACATTTTATATTACGTGTCCATTGTAAATACCTTTGTAACTATGTTGTAACATTCCTTGGGTAATATGTTTTCTGTCTGCAGCGAAGGTACTGCTGCGCACGGGGCAGACCCTGGCGCAGGTGCAGGCGCACCTGGACAAGGAAGGCGCGTCCGACCTGGTGGTGGACCTGGTCATCAAGAGCACCAACCGACCAGCCATATTCTTGGAGGCCATACAGCTTGGTAATCACAAAGACAAATCAAATATTTCGTATAGGCCTAGTTATTTTATTATTACAAGCTTTATATTAACTTGCAATGTATCTATGTCCAGGTGGAATCTTGCAACTGAATTTTAAATCAGTTGAGCTGAAATTTGGTATACACGCTTATTTTAGATGACAATGCATGCTTAGCTATGTGACGACATTCTAATTCCAATATGGCGGATCATACAAGATGGCAAAATAGTTATTTTTTCTGCACTACCACGGTATGGGTATCAAATGAAAGGGCTTGCTGAGGGGAACACGAAAACTAAGGGCAATTATATAAAAGCTTGTTTTTAAAAAGTATTTTTACCATTATTTTTTTACGAAATTAGTGAAATTTAATAGAATGAGATGAGAAATGGCCGCACCTGCGATTATTCGTATGTATGCCAATGTAGAGTAGTTTATAGCAAGGACAAATTCATTGAATATGTATTATAAATAACAAGGGGTTATGGCAGTTATAAAGATGGCGG
Organism: Ptilodon capucinus; assembly: GCA_914767695.1. NCBI lineage: Eukaryota > Metazoa > Arthropoda > Insecta > Lepidoptera > Notodontidae > Ptilodon > Ptilodon capucinus. Next base: position 7,086,114 of record OU611831.1, read on the forward strand.
CCTACTTATTTATCTCTTTTTTTTATATATTGTTACTAGACAGTCTTTTTGCTTTTAATAATGTGCTAATTCTTGTTTTTTTTAACGATTTCAATACGTCATCTACATTTTGAAAAACAAAATTAGTAAAAAATACGAAAACTAAAATAATTAGGTTATTTCTAGGTTTTTAGTGCACACTGGGTTTTTAAAGTCGGTTTTTGTTTTATTTTTTATTTATTAACCGTGTCCAATGTTTTGTGTGTCAGGTATTGCTCTTCTGGAAGGTGGCAACCCGATAATTCAACACAGCATATTCACAAAACTACAAAACGGCGAGATTTCGCAGGCCTTCTTAAAGGTTTGATGCTTTTTTTTATATTCAATAGTGTCTAACCGAAGCTAAGGCAAAGCCGAATGTTTAATAACGCTAAGAAATTTAGTACAAGATTGACTAAATGTTAATAAAATAATGTGTAATCACTCGATGCGAAAATGCTGTGACCATTTGGCCACTTTTGAGGGTGAAACGTGGCCACAACAAGCCCAGGGCCCCTATTTTCGTGCGATCGAGATTCATCTCTATTCGAGATATCTGGAAACGAAACGTCAAATCGTATGTATTTTTTTCATTTTTTTCGAGATATCTCGAATAGAGATGAATCTCGAACGCACGAAAATCGGGGCCCAGGACAGGGACATGTGGAGACGGGAGGGGGAGGCCTTTGCCCAGCAGTGGGACATTCAATAGTAACTTGAGCAACTTTATGTTCTAAATTTCATGCGGGCTACTTAATTATAAAAATGTACGTGAGCTTACAAGCGGCGAGGGTATTTTTCGTAATAGAGTACGTGTGTCAGGTGTTCCACGACAAGATGCGTGAAGCCCAGCTGGAGATCCGCTCGCTGGCGGCCAGTAGCACGGCCGCGGCCGGCGCCGACAAGCAGCGCGCCGCGCACTCCGACCGGCAGAAGGTCGCCGCCACCGACTGTGAGACACACTCATACACGCTCAGTTGTTGTAGCATGTGCGCCACCACTAGACTTATGCCACAGAATATATTGTCTGTTTCTCTCTTATGACAGAGAGCAATCGAAGCAATCCGTGACAGAGGTCTTGTCTTGACATGCGTGCTATCACCACTGTAGTAAGAAAAAGCCATCCGAGCACGCCGCAAAATTGGCTCGCGTGGTCAAAGAAATTTTGTTGAAGTATGAACTTTTTCTACGAGGCAATACAGTTAGTTATAGTGCTGAAATATGAAACTTATTAAATTTATACTTATTAAATTGGGGATTATGCTCTATTAGACTGTCTATACATTTGAGAGGATTTTCTTATTTCAGGCATGGATATTAGAGATCGGAGAAGGGGAGTGTTTGACGGACATTTCCGTTTCCGTGAACTCCCCGCTGATTGTATATTAAAGTAATGTCCATTGAACAGTGCACAAGCCGACGCCGGGCGTGCTCGTCGTAGGTGAAGAAATGGACGACGAGGTGGCCAACGCGTGCGGCTCCGCCGTGCACGCCTACTCGGACATACACACCATGTCGCATGGTAAATATCGCCAGACAACACATCGCATCTTTAAAACTATCATCATCATCAGCCGGTGTCAGTCCACTGCTGGACGTAGGCCTCTCCCAAGATGCGCTACTGAGCCCGATCTTCGGCTCTTCCTTTCCAGTCACTGCCCACCGCTTTACGTATGTCGTCGCTCCACCTAGTCACAGGACGTCCTACACTACGTTTGCCGATTCGCGGTCTCCACTCTAGAGTAGTCTCATAAAGTATAGAGACCCATTTTGAAATTTTAGGATTTCGACTATAAATCTTAAAGGTTCGGACTAACGACCATTTTACAACAACATTATTTTTGAGTTAGGTCTCTATACTTTTAAAGATGCGACACACTCATCGTATTATCCAAAACTAAGCACAGCTTCTACTGTGCACATTGGACTCGGGGCGATCCCACTTACACCCAGACCAGAATTGCAAATTCCACAAAGGTCATTTCCGGGCCACTTACGGGAAACGAACCCGCAATCACCTGGCGCAGTGAGCGGAGTGGGCTTACGCTTAAACCACTAATCCAAGGCGTCGTCAACATGCTGTACCTTGTTCGCTCCTGTATTCGTCCCTGTATCATGTATCATTCATTACCAATCTCATATAAAACGAGGTATGACTTGGTGCTTTATTTGTATGTAAAATTAAAATAAAATAACATTTAATATTAACAAACCAAATAAGTTACTGGGGGACCCAAATTAGGCCTTGCCCCTATATCCTGTATTAAAATAATTAGGTCAGGTAATAAATAAATTTATGATAGTGAATTAATTAATTAAGTAATTTATTTATTTAACAGGACATCCAAAAACTGTAGCATTAATAAATAACACATTAATATAAAATACAAATAAGGGAAAACTAAATGCACAGTTAACAAAGGTGCCACAGCATACATAAGTAAGAGAAATAACATAAAAGGAACATTGGTAATAAATGAAAAATAAGAATGCGATATTAAAAATTAAATTAAATTAAATGTGATGAGTGACTAGAAGGCTATCATTGACGCACCATGACAAGATCAGTTTGCGAAATTTGTAGAGTGTATCATTAAACAAATCCACTTCATGGCCGATTGAGTTGAAGGTAGTTGACAGTCTTGATAATAGGAAGTACTGTTTTAGGTTAAATAGGTAAAACATAAAATTACAACAATATGAATAGTAAGTGTGTCAGTGCGTGTTTGATACGTTTGTCTTATAATTATTGGCATAATCAATTAACTATTTTTAGGAAAATTACAGTATTTTTGCAAAAAAAAAGTTACATGCATATTTCTTTGCCAAAGCTCAACAGTATTGGATTTAATCCCATAAAAAAACCATACGTGGATTATGATTCTATTGACAATTGCTCACTGATGCCAGGTACAACAGTCCTGGAAGAGATAATGGCGGAGAAGAAGGAGGCTGGCAATTCGGACGTGCTGCCCGCTAAGGTGGCGGTCATGAGACCCATCCTGCGGTTCCTGCAGCTGCTCTGCGAGAACCACAACCCCGACCTGCAGGTATCACGGCCCCACATTATAATATCTCGACCTTGGTCTCACTTTTTTATTTTCTATACTAAAACTAGCTGTCCCGGCGTACTTCGTACGACACTTAGAATTACATACGAAAGCAGCGCCACCTACCGGGTCCAATTGTGAATCTAAACCATCCAGGGCGCCACCCAAACGCATACAAAAAAAAATGAGAAAAGATACGTTCTGTTCCTACTATTGCCTTGTTAAAAACTAAATGACATTTTCAAGAAAGTAATAAACTCTATGACATAATTAGGTACAAAAAAAGAATTTTCATATAAGTATAATAATTTTGTATAATTAAGGGCCCACAATGCAGAATATTATTATATTATATTACTTAAAAAAATATACGTAAATATATGTTCAACAAAATCTTCCATTGACAGAATCTTCTCCGCAACCAAAACAACAAATCGAACTACAATCTGGTCTCGGAGACGCTCATGTTCCTGGACTGCATTTGTGGATCCACCACGGGCGGTCTGGGTCTCCTGGGGCTGTACATCAACGAGGGCAACGTGGCGCTCATCAACCAGACCCTGGAAACCCTTACGGAGTACTGCCAGGGTGAGGCAACTACTTCTAAATGTCGTAACTTGTTAAACTGATTTTTTACTGGGAAGAAATCATTGCACTCACATTAGGGTTACGTTTTTGGGCACGCGGGCCGGGCCGAAATAGGGCCCGGATTAAAAAAAAAACAAAAAACTGATTTTTTAACGACTGGAACGTTTGAAGCAGTGGAAGCCTAGTTGGTACAACAAAGTTCAAATCCCAGGCCCATACCTCTTGAGTTTCTCATGTGCGAATGTCATTGTTAATAATTATTACCACTTGCTGAACGGTGAAGAACAACATCGTGAGGAAACCTGCACGTCTATCGAAAGGCGTGTGAAGTTCACCAACCCGCACTATGGCCCAAATCTCCCTCGTATTGAGTGGGAATGTGCCCGGTATAATGGCAATAAGCTCACCGCATTTGTGACCAAAATTCATTGGAGAAGCGTGTGTGCACAGCAGTGAACCTCTGCCTACCCCTTTGAGGAATACAGGGCGTGATGATAATGTATTCCTCAGGTCCATGTCACGAGAACCAGAACTGCATAGCGACACACGAGAGCAACGGACTTGACATAATAACAGCACTGATATTGAACGACATCAACCCGCTCGGCAAGACGCGCATGGACCTCGTCCTGGAGCTGAAGAACAACGCCTCCAAGCTGCTGCTGGCTATCATGGAGTCGAGGAACGACTCTGAGAATAACGCCGAGAGGATTCTGTACAACATGAATCCTAAGCAGCTGGTCAGTAGTCTATACATACAAATAAATAAAATTGGAGTGTCTGTTTGTAATATCAAAATAACACTTTTTTACCAAATGCGTATGAAAGTATATACGATACCTATAACGAAAACGCAATTTTAAAATTTTTTGTCTGTCTGTCTGTCTGTCTGTTTGTTTGAGGTAAACTTCTAAACGGCTGAACCGATTTCAATGGAACTTTCACTGACAGATAGCTGACGTTCCAAGGCGTAACTTAGGCTACTTTAATTTTAGAAAAAGCATTAGGGTTCCGCGGGAAAAACATAAAACCCATATTTCCGGGTAATCTCCTTAGAGTCCACGCGGGCGAAGTCGCGGGCACAGCTAGTGGAATATAAAAACAAGTATTTTTATCTACCCGCCACTTTGTCCGCGCAGATTTCAATGATTTAATGTGGTTATAAATTGTAGACTATATGTTATTCTGATGTATGAACAATAAAACTGTAAAGTTTCATCAAAATCCTTTCAGTAGTTTTTGCGTGGAAGGGTAACAAACATCTATCCATCCATACTCACAAACTTTCACATCCTACTAATAATCTAAATATTATATTATACTTGTCATACAGCCTTTATAAACTACTAGCCTATATGTTATTCTAATGTGTAGACAATAATACTCTAAAGTTTCATCAGAATCCGTTCAGTAGATTTGGCGTAAAAGAATAACAATCATCCATCCATCCATCCATCCCCATCCATCCATCCATCCATCCATCAATCTGTCCGTCCGTCCGTCCATTCATTCATTCATTCATCCATCCACACAAACTTGCACATGTATAAAATTAGTAGGAAGTTCAGTAGGATATTGTTAATGTGTCAGGTCGATGTTGCCTGCTCGGCCTTCCACCAGGAGCACGCCATGGATGCGGACTCCGACTCGGAGGACGACGCCATCGTGCAGGGCGTGTCTCCTAAGGAGGTCAGTGTTGTTATAGTGCTATATCTTCAATGACATTTGTGTGCGTTCATTTCAGCTGGCATCTTCGTCCATTGGAAAATATCACAGATAATATTCATGTCGGGGGATGAAAGGCTATTGAGACTCACGCGACATTTTTTAGGGTTCCGTACCCAAAGGGTAAAACGGGAACCCTATTACTAAGACTTCGCTGTCCGTCCGTCCGTCCGGCCGTCTGTCACCAGGCTGTATCTCATGAACCGTGATAGTTAGAGAGTTGAAATTTTCACAGATGATGTATTTCTGCTGCCGCTTTAACAACAAATACTAAAAAACAGAATAAATTAAATATTTAAGGGGGCTCCCATACAATAAACGTGATTTTTTTGCCGTTTTTTTAACTTTACAAGAGAGCATGCTCATTAGACGCATAAAAATTCGCTGATTCCAAATATGTATAAGTAAGTCAATAAAAAGCTCCTGTCTCTGCTCCTCCTCATGGCGTTGCTGCTCCTGAGAATGTATTACTCGCAATTATCATTTTGAAAAGAGTAACCATTGAGTTTCTTACCGGCCCTTCTCAGTGGAAGCAGCGTTCCGAACCGGTAGAATCTGACTATTTGTAAGTGCTTTTTGGCCTACACGAATAAAAACTTTTTGATTTTGATAATATCGCCCAAAAGTTTATCTTAAGTCTTAAGTCTTTCACCATGCTATTTGAAGTGTCTGCGCCTAAAAACGGCTTCGAACGTCAATTATAAAAATCGTTGATGCGATGATGTAAGGCTATAAGACCTCCCGCTCATTGGGGCGTTGTCGCTCTCTCGTATTGTTTTTTTACCAAATACAATAAAGACCGAAGGTGTTGTTGAATCAGAATCAGATTTTTCTTCATTCTTATAAACCAATACAGGCACTTATGAATCGTCAATAAAGAAAAAAAAACTGAGCCGTGGCGGGACGCCTAGCAGATGTGAAATAAAACATAGTAGTCTAGGCGGTGAGTGAGCGGAGTCAGCCGGTGGGCGGAGTCTAAGCGGCGGAAAGAACCGAGAAGCCGAGGAGTACAAAGCGTGGCCGTATTTAAAACTATACTTTATGCATTAAGTAATAAGGTTGATTTAATTTTGTTGTGGCGAAGCGTCGGCAAATCTCGCCACGCCAAAAATCAGGTTTACCCCTCGCCTATAGATGTTTCTCATCAAAATATCTAGCAGGCAAGTGGTAAGAGTGTGTGATGTGTGCGTGTCAGGTGGGGCACAACATCTACATCCTGTGCCACCAGCTGGCCGCGCACAACAAGGAGCTGGCGGCGCTGGTGCGCGCCACGCCGCACGGCGCGCACGCCGACGCGCTGCGGTACTACCGTACTCACACGGCGCAGATCGAGGTACATTACAACACCATATCACCATTGTCGAAATACATTATTGATGTATCTACAGGATGTTACAGAAGTCCGGAATAATACTTACCGCGAGTGTCGGTTATACAACTGAATGGTATACATTTCTCATCGAAATTTGATCATTTTGAAATCTAGCTATATTTCACATTCAATGTCAAATTTTCAAATTCTGTTTTGAGACTATTAGTAGCTATCCCTCGTATATGTAGTTTACACTGTTAAACAGGGGTATTAAACGACACTTTTACATATGTGGGTGTACCCTAAGGGCACAACCCGATACCAGTGACAAATATTCAAAGGTTTATAAATCAGAAACTATGATAGTTAGGTATAATATGCCTTCACTATGCATCTTACACATTAGTTATAGAATATGTACCTTAAGAATTATTTCGGACTTCTGAAACACTCTGTATACATCATCACGCCTGTATTCCCCGAAGGGATAGGCAGAGGCGCACTGCAGTGCGCCCACACTTTGCCGATGTATTTTGGTCCCGATGCAATAGGGGGCGAGCCTATTGCCATTATACCGGGCACATTCTCCTTCAATACGAGGGAGATTTTTTGGGCCGTAGTCCACCACGCTGGCCCAGTGCGGGTTGGTGAACTTCACACGCCTTTCTATAGACGTGCAGGTTTCCTCACGACGTTTTCCTTCACCGTTTCGTAGCAAGTGATAATCTTGGATAAAAAAAGGAAGCCTTATATGATCACTTTGTTGTCTGTGTGTCTGTCTGTCAAGACCCTTTTTCTCTGGAACATGGTATATACAGAATGTATCAAAAATCCGAAATCATACTCTTAGTACATATACGGTAGCACATATGTGGATGCTTAGTGAAGGCAGTTAATACCTAACTATCATAGTTTCTGAGTTATAGACCTTTGAATATTTGTCAGAGATATCGTGTTCTGGGCTATGGGTACATCCATAAACCTATTCAGCAGTGTAAACTGAACTTATGAAGGGCGGCCACCAATGTTTACAGAACAGAACATGCAAATTTTACATAGAACTCGAGATATTACGAGTACGAAAACATAACATGGGTGAATTCCGATCAAATTTTTATACCATCAAGTTGTATACCCGATACTGATGCAAACGTCAAAGTATTATTTCGGACTTCTGAAACATACTGTATACCCAACATAATAATTCGGACTTCTGATACACCCTGTAAAGACTAGTTACCCATCGCTCATGCAGATAGTACGCACCGACCGGAGCATGGAGCAGATAGTGTTCCCGATCCCCGAGATCTGCGAGTATCTGCCCGCCGACAGTAAGCACCGCGTGCTGCAGAGCGCCGAGCGAGACGACCAGGGTAGCAAGGTGGCCGACTTCTTCTCGCGGCTCGACAACCTCTTCCACGAGATGAAGTGGCAGAAGAAGCTGCGAGGTAAATAGAACAGCACTCACCAAGCCTTTTTTTAATAGCCTGTATCGTCACACTGCTGGGCAAAGACCTCCCTTTCCTTCCTCCACTCCTCTCTGTTCATTCCCAGTGTGTGTCATACACCGAGTCATACATTATTATAACTATCATGATCATAGAACAAGAGTATGATTAGAATGGCACTAACAAAAGTATTGTAGATCATTGTTATTTATTATTGTCATCGTCATAGAACATAAGAATGTCGTCAGAATGGCGGTTACAATGGTTTTATAGATAATTATCATAGAACATAACATGTTGGCAATAGCAATATTTTTGTTTGTTATCATAAAATTGTCGACATGTGTATTTTGCCCGTCCTAACCTATGGTGCACAAACGTGGTCGTTGACTGAGCAACAGAGGTTCAAGCTCAAGGTTTGTCAAAGAGCAATGGAGCGCAGCATTCTCAATGTCAAACGAGCCGATAGAGTTAAAAATACCATCTTGCGCTCCATAACTCAAATAACAGACGTAGGAGAAAAGACTGCTAGGCTGAAGTGGGAGTGGGCCGGCCATGTAGCCCGCATGAGCCCGCAAAGGTGGGCAAACATCGCTACCAATTGGATACCTGTTGACGGTCGCTGACGAAGAGGTCGACCGAGGAAGAGGTGGCGAGATGATTTGAACACCTTTGCGGGGACATCGTGGCAGGAAATAGCCCAAGACCGAGATGTGTGGAGAAGTAAAGGGGAGGCTTTTGCCCAGGAGTGGGACACGTAAAGGCTAGTAAAAAAAAAAAAAATCATAAAATTATTATCATCATCATAGAACTTAACAATGTAGTCATAATGGCAATAGCTGTATTGTCGTAGATCATTATATTAGCATCATCATAGAACATAAGAACGCGGTTAGAATGGCAGTAATAATAGTTTGGTAAATTGTATTTTTTTTTTCAAATGTATGCATTGTTCTCAGGACAACGCCTCCTCTTCTGGGTGTCGTCCTACATGTCTCTGTGGAGCGCCATACTGTTTAACTTTGCTGTTCTAATCAACATCATCGTGGCTTTTTTCTATCCATTCCAAGATGAAAACCCAAGTGAGTGTCTATGATTCTTCTTCGTTTGGGGCCGTCCATTAATCACGTGTTTTTTTTAGCATTTTTTAACCCTTATCACCCTTGGTGATACGTGGTAAGGTTTAAGACTAACCTCCAAAGCATGTGTATTTTTTTTTGTGCCTTCAAAGAATCTTATTTTTTTTTAAAATTTTTATCAGGTTTTTGAAAACTAGACAGCAAGGTAGCAGTTGTCTGAGAAAGTGGTTACACAGCAGTGCATATCTACTTACCCCATCTGGGAAAAATGCTTATTTACGGGGATTGCTATACTGAATCTGTATTACCTACTCCCCCTCTTAACTAGTGGGGATGGCAAAAATAATTGTTTAACGAAATGATGTTGACAGCTCAAGGTGATTTTACAGAGCGGTCTTGTGGCTCTTACCAAAGAAATTAAATATTAATGGGAAATTATTTCATTTATTATTTCATATTTGACGCTTCAGTGTGCACAGGGCTTGATTTTACATTAGGCTTTTCAATGAATGAAAATTTACTCTATATTTATATAAATAAAGGCTGAATGTCTGTGGCCAAAATACTAAATTTGCCCTGCTCCTTTCCCGCCCTTAAGGCATTGGTTGGAGTCGCACTCTGCACTCGCCACTCCTCCGGTGAAGCTGTAAAGGCCAACTCACGGCCAACAGCGTAATCATATAAAACAAAAAAAAGACTAAATACGGTCGTCTCATCGAATATTTTCATTAAAAATGTGCTTTTACGATCACAGTAGGTTTTAGTATTGCCTCTGGTACCATGGCGGTAAAAGTAAAACGGAGATGGCCTATCATTTCCGCCCTGCGGCAATTTTTTTGACGTTTAGAGGTGTCGAAACTGGTCAGTTAAAGTCAATTTTTTGAACGGTGGTCAGTAACAGTCAGTTTTTTCTGAAAATAGTCATCAAAGACGGTATTTTAGACTCAGAAAAACTAATTTTCGAGTAAAATATCTGTGTCTTCAAAGAGTTACATACGCATATAGAGTGTCTGTTACTACGTGTCGGGCGCCGTATAGCGTTTTCATGCCTTAAAAAATGGAGTCACGGCAACTCCACGACGCTATTGTTAGTAGACTTGGAGCCCAGTTTTCGTGTTGCCACCACATTGTGGGGCGTATAGTGAATGTGGTTGTGGTTGTTGTGGTGTAGAGCTGGGCGAGCACCTGTCGCTGGTGGTGTGGTGCGTGTCGGGCGTGGCGGGCGCGCTGGTGACGTGGCTGCCGCGGGGCGGCGGGGCGCGCGCGCTGCTGGCCAGCGCCGCCGTGCGGCTCATGTACTCCGCCGGGCCCGAGCCCACGCTCTGGGCGCTCGCCATGCTCACGGTCAGTATCCAGCACTACTGGTGGACTGTTGACTACATTCTATAAATTTAGAGACTAGTCAGGTGTAAAAATTCTATAATTTTATGAATGAGTCGGGTGTCGAAATTTTATAAATTTAGATACGAATCAACTATCAACATTCTATAAATTTAGGGACGGGACTCTTGTCAAAATTCTTTAAATTTAGGCACGAGTCAGTTATCAAAATTATGGAAATTTGGATGGGACTCTTGTCAAAATTCTATTAATTGTGGTACCAGTCAGTTGTCAAAATTCTATAATTATTGGGATGGGACTTTTCTCAAAATTCTATAAATTTAGGTCCGTTTTTAAAATTCTGTAGATTTACGAATGAGAATGTTTTCTAAATCCTACAAATTAGGTATGATCAAATTTCTATAAAATTCGAAATGAAACTTGTCAAAATACTTTAAATAAAGGGATGTATTCGTGTGCGGTACTTATTATACTTGTGCCAATCACCACAGATAGTGGTGAAGGGGATCCACCTGGTGAGCATTATGGGCAACCAGGGCACTCTGTCCAAGTCGCCCAGGAACGTGCTCACCGACCCTGAGCTGCTGTACCACAGCGTCTACCTCGTCTTCTGCTTCCTCGGCATCTGCTGCCATCCATTCTTCTTCTCAGTGCTCGTAAGTATTCATAACTACAGTATGTAACAGAAGATCGTTATCATATTTTAGGCATATACGTATCTGTAAAAGCAGTGGTAGCCGAGTGGTCGAACACACGCCTTGCAAATCAAAGTGTGCAGGTTCAAACCCCGGCTCGCACCTCTGGGTTTCATGTGCGAATCTCATTTACATCCGAGATTATCACTTGCTATGAAACGGTGAAGGAAAACATCGTGAGGAAACCTGCACGTTTGAGGGAACTTGACTAGTTCTCGATGTGTGAAGTCTGCCAACCCACACTGGGCCATGGCCTGGCATGGCGTGGACTATGGCCTGAATCCCCCTCGCATTGAGGGGAGGCCCGTGCCCAGCTGTGGGACGTTAAAAGGGCTGTAGTTAGTTAGTTTATACGTATCTGTAGTTGTAATAAAAAATACGGCGTATTAAATTGCTTAACTAGTACATTTTCAAGGGAATGAAAAACCTATAGGGTACTTCCCGTTGACCCAAAATCATGAATTTTGGCAAGAAGCAATGTTTTCTAGCACAAGCAGAGGGACAATCGGAAAACAGTAATTAATTTATTACTCTCATAGGCAATTAGTTTGTTTGGGAACAACATTATACCACCGGCAAAGTTATGTGTGTCTCTTTGTTCGGTGCTTTCATAGTTTATGTACGGAAGCCTCGGTGCGCGAGTCCACCTCGCACTTAACCAGTTTTTTTTTTAGCTCTTAGACATAGTGTACCGCGAAGAGACTCTCTTGAACGTGATGCGATCAGTGACACGCAACGGGCGGTCCATCTTACTGACGGCAGTCCTGGCGCTGGTGCTGGTCTATATGTTCTCCATCGTAGGCTACATGTTCTTCCGGGACCACTTCCTCGTCAGCGTGGACCGGCTCGATGGTCAGTATCATTTCAGTGAACCAAAATATTGCACCAAAAATGTATTTTGTGAAGTCATCAGAATTATTTGCGACTTTTGTTTTTCTATTGATAATAAATATTGCATCATCACGTCTGTATTCCCCAAAAGGGTAGGCAGTGGCACATTTCGTTGATGTATTTTGGTCCGTTAAACAATGTCGATCGCTATATTTTGCTGCTGTTGTATATTGTAAACTAAATAAATAAGGATAAAAAAAAAATATACCAGTGTTCGCCCGTGTCCGTGGCTCCAGCCGCCTTGCCGATGGATGGTAGTGTGTTGGGATAGGAAACGAGGCTCTCTGGGGTGTGGGCCCCGGACGCTCTTAAGTAGACGACGACCCTGAGGAGGACGGCGCCGTATGCACTGCGAGGGTGCCGGGGGAGCGAACATCTGCTCCCCCCGGGACGAGCTCCTGGGCACAAAGCTCGGGAGCGAGGCACAGAGGGACACCGGTGCGTTCCGGTAGGAGATCCCGGAGTCTCTCTAACGTGTCGAAGACGGCCACCGGGGAGGTTTTAGTGGGTAAGAATCCCACATATCCCAGTCTTCTCCCACACAGAAGACTGGGAATCTTTGTGAAGATTTCCTCCCCGACAACAAAAACAAAAAAAGGAAACGACGCTCTTCGTGTATCTTCGCACTATCGTGTACTTTAAAAGTATTAAAGGTATTAATTATATAAGATAATGTGCCGAGTCGGTATTGGTAGGCAAGCAATAAAATGTATTGTTGACACTGACAGATTCTTTAGTGTCTATGGGAGCGTTCCTATTCACGTGTATAAGGGCAGCTATTCACAGACTGGCGATTGTCTTTGCGCCATCTAGTGACAAATGGTTAACTTAGGTTGTTCATGTTGGTCACTAGATGGCGCCTTGACAACTCGCATTTTTATTGCAAAGTATTGGGGGGCAATTCTCGCAAGATCGATATGATCTCTAATTCGACATATATCGAATTAGTGATGATGTCGATTTTGCGAGAATTGGATCCTTAGTTTGATTGCTAGGCTACTATGACAGCTCTTTTTATTTTGCAAAAACATTGCGTGGTACAGATGACGACGACCCACGGTTCGACGTGACCAGCTGCGCGGAGTCTGGCGGCTCTAAGTACCTGCCGGAGCGCGAGCAGTGCCGGCGCGCGGCGCGACTGGTGTCGGTGGGCGGCGAGCTGCGCGAGCGCAGCTGCGACTCGCTCATCATGTGCATCGTCACCACGCTCAACCAGGGCCTGCGAAACGGCGGCGGCATCGGGGACATCCTGCGGGCCCCCGCCAGCTTCGTCAGTATAACATTTTTTTTCTTTTTTATGTTATAGTGCGGCAAACGAGCAGACGTGTCACTTGATGGTAAGTGATCAGCGCCAGAAACATCGCAAGTGCGTTGCCGGCATAAAGGCGTTTCTTGAAGGTACCTTTGTCGTATCGGTCCGGGAACACCGCTACAGGAAGTTCGTTCCACAATTTGGTGGTGCGAGGAAGAAAATTTCTAGTATATCGCATTGTACTGGAACGCCATTCATCCAGATGGTGAGGATGGTAATGCAGTCTGTGGCGAGCCGTGCGATGATGGAATTCAGCGGCAGGTATAATACCGAACAATTTCTCGGAACACTGGCATTTGAAGGGCACAGGCAAAGAACAGGGAATGTCCTTATTAATGAATTTTGGGAAAAACAATTTGAAAGTTTAAAAGAAGAGTTTAAAAGTCCAATTAGGTTATTTAACTTTGTTATTATATTGGGGGCCACATATTATTCTGATTTACATTTACATTCAATTACACGTGTTATACGTGCAAGCTACACACCCAGACTGTTTACCGGGCGGGAAGCGTGTAGTTGTCACCCCGCTCACACATTCATGTACGTGCACTTACATCGAGCGTGCGGCAAGCTAGCAGGCTGGAGCGTCCGGCCTTTTATCGCGTTACAAGACGTTTTTTGACGAGTTGGCATCCGCCCGGATACTGAACTACAATCCGACATCCAGCCGGATACTGAATTACTATCCGGTATCCGGCCGGATACTGAGTTATTATCCGGCATCCGGCCGGATACTGAATTACTACCCGGCATCCGGACCGAATACTGAGTTACTATCCGGCATCCGGCCGGATACTGAATTACTATCTGGCATCCGGCCAGATACTGAGTTACTATCCGGCATCCGGCCGGATACTGAATTACTATCCGGTATCCGGCTGGATAGTGAAAACAAGGCCTGATACCGAATAGTTACCGGATATCTGTTTCATCTCTATTTAAAAGTATTTTATTTTTATTCATATCAATGCATGCAATAACCGTTATGTCATGGACATTCCCAGTACTTTTCGTTTAGGCCATAACCATGACTGCATTTTTGGCGCGCCATCTGTTAACTTTTTTTTTTAATTTTAATTTATTTATTGTTAGGATGATTTACAGACAAATAGTATTAATAAGTATGTAGTCCTGTGCTATTAACAAATCTTCACAGATTAAATATCAAAAATTTCAGCTAAAAATAACAGTAAATATATTAAAATGCGAACGAAGTGTGACATGTATAAGATAACTACTGAATCAAAGTTTAAACTGGAAAAAATGAGTGGATAGCTGTGTCTTATAATAGTTATCAATGCAAGGTTAAATCGTTGACATTATTATTGAAAAAAAATCGTAACATATAAGTTTTTTAGCTGAATCAGTGCTACAGCAAAACAGGTCTTTATCATGTGGTAGTAGATTGAAGGATTTACACGCACGTACAACAAATGTGTTAGATCTATATCTGGTCCTTGACTGTGGAACATTTCAAAATACCATCGAGAAAGATATGTAGTAAAGATAGTAAGTTATGTTCGGATTAGAAGGAGTTCGGATTAAAGAGGTCCTGCAGGGTGATTTTAAAACACTCGGAATTGAATTCGGAAACGGAATCTTTCCGTCACGGATTCCAGCCATCGCTATTTTGATTTCCGTACCCGACGATTTTTGACATTTCTCGTCGGATAAATCATCCGAATAGACGGAAAGTTTCCGACACCTTTTTCCTCGCGGAAAGCTTCCGAAATTGAACAAAAACATAAATAAAATACCAAATTTAAGTGTTATCTAAATACTTGTATAATATTTAAGGTAAGTCAGTACTAAAGAGTGTTTAAAATAAACCCATTGACGTTGTTTTATGGCCCTTTACATTATTGTGAAAATTATTCCCTTCAACCTTCGATAGGATGGAATATTATCTTATAGGAGACAACATAGGGCGGCTGCTGTGCAGCGCCGGCAAACAATCGTGCTGCATTATTCACTTCGTGGTTGTGTTTTTATTTACCGAAATACAGCGCCATGCGCCATCTATGACGTAGCTCTGAAACTTCGTGGTTGCAAAGGCGTGATGTTACCCTTCACTTTCACTTTGACGTATCAGTAAAAATTTTCGAGGTTCGTTATAACCAAAAATAATGAAGGAGAGTAAGTTTTAAATCGATAATTTAAATAAGTAATCAATTTCCAATTTTATAATTATGATAAGTGTGTTTATATAAGACTTTTTGGCCAAAAAAATTCGTATTAATAACTGTTTTGTAATCGAATTATATTTCTACCATTTCTACCATTTTTAAACGTTCTTTGTAAACGCACACAATCTTTCCGACGTCGGAACTTTCCAATTGGCCCTTCCGTCCGCTATTCAAAATCGCGTTTTGACATACCGTCGGAAACGGAATCGACAACTCGAAGTTTTCGATTCCGTTTCCGAATTCGATTCCGAGTGTTTTAAAATCACCATACTGGTGTAGTTCGTTTTGGTATTGGAAGTTGTATTTTTTAATGATGTGCGGTTGTGCGTGTGTATCTAGGAGCCCCTGTTCGTGGCGCGCGTGGTGTACGACCTGCTGTTCTTCTTCGTGGTGATCATCATCGTGCTGAACCTGATTTTTGGCGTTATTATCGACACCTTCGCCGATCTGCGCAGCGAAAAACAACAAAAGGAGCTCATACTGAAGAGCACCTGTTTTGTATGTGGTAAGCACGACTCCGAATCTATACACGGTGTAACAAAAAAACAAAAAAATAGTCATGTCTATACAGGGTGTATCAGAAGTCTGAAATAATGCTTTAAGGCTTTAGGAAGCTCGAGTATCAAATGGTAAACAACTGGATGGTTTAAATGTCATACAATTGTTATATCATGAGTCCGAAATTTTTAAGTTGTTCTATTTATATTAGTAGCCACCTCTAGTAGATGTAGTTTACATTGTTTAATAGGGTTAAAGGTGTGTTCTACGGCCACAACACAATACCATTTGACAATTAATATTCAGAGGTCTGTAACTCAGAAACTGTGATAGTTAGGTATGGTGTCTTCACTATGCATTTTAGATATTATTTTGGACTTCTAATACTTTTTTTTTTTTTTGGCGGGTACTTGTAAAAGCGTGTTGTAAAATTGCAGCTCCTTCAAGATTAAATAAAAGAAATATAATAAACTGTGTATTTATAAGTGTTTACATGCTTAAAACTATCAATTGAGTCACACTACCTGCCAGTCAGTGTTATATCACCTTATCACACAACACAAAACAAAATATCACTTCACCAATGGAGCAGTTAAAGGGTTCGCTTGCTGACATGATGGACATATTCAACAAGAGGATGTGCGACTTCGAGGGTCAACTCCAGAAGACACCCACGGGCCACCCCAGTGCGACGAGTTTGGCATCCGACTTTGGCACATTTAAAGCCTTTATAGTCGAAGCACTTGGTAGCCTCCAGCAACAAGTCTCGATGTTGGCTCGCAATGTCGATAGCGTGGAGATGAGAGGACGCCGTAAGATGTTGATGGTCCATGGAGTTGCCGAGGACACTTCAAAGGAAGACACGGTTCAGTGTATTGTTAAGTTTGTCCATGATCGGTTCAGTGAGGTGCCTTTTTCGAAAGACGATATCAAACGGTGTCACAGGATGGGTAGGCCTAGCGGGAACAAAGCCAGGCCCATTATCTGCAAATTCCGAAGTCTGGCTGTTCGTGACAAGATCTGGTTCGCCAAAACGAACCTTAAAGGCTCTGGTGTCACCATCACCGAATTCCTCACGAAGCCGCGACATGACGCTTTCATGGCGGCTCGTGAGAAGTTCGGAATCAATCAATGCTGGACCAGGGAAGGATGGATACATCTGATAGGTCCTGACGGCTCCAGACATCGCGTGGCTTCCCTTTGCGATGTCAATAACATTGCGCTTATGGACCCGGCGAAGCCTGCGCCTGCGGCGAAAGCGTCATCCAAGCCAAGACGCGCTGCTACCTTGAAGAAATAGATAAATAGTACTGTTTATATTCGTGCCGGTACATATTTTCTTTTTTTGTAATTTCACAATTTGTATTTTATATCTCACCTTCAATTTTTCTTGTTTTGGACAACATCACTCGCAGAGAAACATGAAATATGTCATAAGTGTCATAACTGCTGTCACTGTCATACACTCTTGTCAGTGTTTCTTTTCTACGTTCCGCTTTACGCGTGTTGTGTGGCGTTTCGTTTCTATTTTATTTATTTTTTTATTTTATTTTTTTATTTATGTTGCCAACGTTCTGTTTCACTGTGTGTGTTGAATTTTCGATGGTTGCTAAAATTCGTGTGATGAATGGTACCGGGCAGAATAGCTTTCTTAGTGTTAACTTTTATTTTAATATTACTTGATATATAAACTAACATCGACTGGCGGGTGGACAGGAATTATTTTGTTTTTAAATTTGCTTTGTTTTTAATAGTTAGTAGTGCTAATTGTTTATTAATATATTTATTTATTCTTTTTAATAACACGTATAAAAGTTTTTATTTATTTATTAATTATGTATACTCACACTTACGTACTACATATAAATGACATCTTTTTACAACTGTAGTAGCGACACCGATAGCTTTTCTTCGGCAATTAGTGACGATGATAGCTTTGTCAGCATTCCATCCCTTGCTGAGACTTTAGTCTCACAGTTTTCCGACGTTCCTAAGAATTTCAATGTGGTTCATATCAACGCTCAGAGTATTCCGGCTCACTACCCTGATATGCTGGCCAATTTAGACTATAAGCATATTCACGCTATTCTTGTTTCCGAATCTTGGCTTAAACCAAGTCTCCCCTCTACTTCTTACTCTATTCCTGGGTTCAAGATTATTAGAAATGATCGCACCAGTGGTGGTGGTGGCGGTGTTGCCATATATGTCCGTTCATATATATCCTGCTCTATTTTAAGTATGTCAACACAGCCACCACCAGCTAATGCCGGCGAGCATTTATTTCTGGAAGTTGAACTTCAACACACCAAACTTCTACTTGGCGTTTACTACTGCCCCTCATCGCGGATAGACTACTTCTCCTCCTTTGAAAGCATTCTGGAAACTCTCACTCCTTCTTTCAATCACACCATCATTATGGGGGACTTTAATACCTGTCTCATTAAAAACGATGGCCGCTCTTCCTCCTTTCATTCTATTGTAGAATCCTGTAACTTACATGTACTTCCTCTTCAAGCGACCCATCACTTTCCAAACACTACACCTTCTCTACTTGATCTCCTTGTTGTATCTTCTCGTGATCGTGTCATTAAACACGGTCAATGTCCGGCTGATGCCTTTTCCTATCACGATCTCATTTTCCTTTCTTACAAAATTCGTCCTCCTAAAAATAAACCGCGAATTCTGTTGCAGCGTAATTTTAGTGGTATGGTTCTGGATGATTTGCTTAGGGATGCCAACAGTATTGATTGGGAACCGCTTTACTGCCTCGTTACGGTTGATGAACAAGTCAACCTTTTCACCTCCAAGCTTGTCCAACTGTATGATGTTCACGCCCCTATACGCCCTATTAAGGTTAAACATCTGCCGGCACCATGGCTGACGGATGATCTTAAAACAATAATGGCTAAAAAAGCTGGTGCAAAAACCAAATATAAGTGTCGGCCTACAGATCATAATTTGGAGAAATACATCTGCATACGAAATCGCTGCAATAAGTTGTGTAGGTCAGCTCAACGCCAACATATCCATAGCTCGGTTGAAAATGGGGATCCAGCAAAAGTCTGGAGGTTTCTCAGGTCATTGGGGGTTGGAAAAGCACGACACGATTCACTCTCAACAAATTTTAATACTGATCTTCTGAACCAACATTTCTCTTCGTCCTCCGCCTGTACCAGGGCAGATAAGTTACAAACCCTTAATACTCTTTCGTCGCTTCCAACTCCTGACTGTTCTCCTTTTGTTCTTAATCAATTTGCTGCTTGTGATGTTAAGGCGAGCATACTATCAATCTCATCGAATGCGATCGGCAGTGATTGTATTAGTCGAAACATGATCCTTCCTATCGTTGATCAAGTTCTTCCCATAATTACCTATATCCTCAACTTTTCTATTTCTAAGGGTGTCTTTCCATCTTTATGGAAAGATGCGCTAATTACGCCGCTTCCTAAAAAACCGAATCTCTCATCCTTTTCAGAACTACGTCCTATTTCTATCCTACCTTTTCTTTCCAAAGTCCTAGAACGTCTGGTTTATAACCAACTCAGCGTTTTCCTTTCTAAACACAATCTTCTTAATCCTTTGCAGTCCGGCTTCCGTCCAGGGCATAGTACAGTTACTGCCCTCGTCAAGATCACAGATGATATTAGGTCGGGCATGGATAACGGAAATCTAACTGTACTCTCCTTACTTGACTTCAGTAACGCTTTTAACACAGTAGACTTCGATATCCTGCTCGGCATACTAAGCTCCCTTAATATATCTCCAACAGCGATTGATTGGTTTCAAAGTTACCTGTTTGGTCGTCGGCAGCGTATTCGCATTGAGGATACATTGTCTTCATGGTGTAGTACGTCGGCTGGCGTTCCTCAGGGTGGCGTGCTATCTCCGTTACTTTTCGCAATCTTTATAAATACTATCTCCAATAGACTTCTTTCTTCCTACCACCTGTATGCAGATGACCTCCAAATTTATTCTCAAGTACCATTAGATCGTCTACCGGAAGCTGTGAATGCTGTAAATACAGACTTGGCCCAGATTTGTGAATGGAGCAGGTCTTACGGTCTTAAGGTTAATCCCTTAAAGACCCAAATCATCATTGTTGGCAGCCCTAGGTTAATGTCACGAATCAACTGGCTGCAACTTCCCAAAGTTAACTTTGATGGCACTACCTTACCTTATGCCCATACGGTTAAAGATTTAGGTATATTTATTGATGAAAATCTGTCCTGGAGACCCCAATTAAAGGAAGTTAGCCGTAAGGTATTTGCCTCAGCAGGATCTTTACGTAGATTACGTAACTTTCTACCAGTTCCCACTAAAATTGCGCTCGCACAATCTCTTCTTCCTATCATGGATTATGCTGATGCCAGTTATCTCGATCTCACAGAGGATCAGTTAAACAAGCTTGAGCGACTCCAAAACTTTTGCATCCGGTTCATATTCGGCTTACGCAAGTATGACCACGTTTCAGTATTTCGTAATAAGCTCAAGTGGCTCCCAATTCGCCTTCGCCGTAATACTCACATTCTGTCTCTTCTCTATACTATTCTTTTTCACTCCACTACTCCCTCTTATCTAAAGGAACGATTTGAATTCCTTCATGAATCACATTGCCGATCCTTGAGATCGTCGGAGAATTTGAGCCTAAAAATGCCAGCACACTCATCGGCTTACTACGGTAAGTCGTTTACAGTTCAGGCTGTCAGACTGTGGAACGATCTGCCCCTGCCTATCAGGCGTGCTGAATCTTTACTAGCCTTTAAAACACTGCTAAAGACGCACTACTTAGATTTATAGTTTTAGTTTTATTAGTTATGTATGTCCTACTTTTAAGTTTTTTGAATATGTTGTATATTTTATGTTTCAGTATATGTGAGCATATTATTTTATTTTATACTACGTATTTATTGTTTATATTTATGTATATGTATGGTATATTTATTTATATAATAGATTGGTACACAACTGTCTGCCATCATGTCATTATGACAAAATCCTCTCCATCCAAAGGTTGTCTGGAAGAGATCGCAGCTTGCGATAAGACCGCCCAATGTACACTACTATTTGTTCCTTGTTTTGTCAATATATTTTGTTAATATCCGTGTAACTATTGGTGTACAATAAAGAGTTTTCTATCTATCTATCTACTTTATGTATACGATATGATTCATATGGGTATAACAAACCCACAACCCTTTGTCATGTGCAGTGTTTGAAATCATTTTATGAAGACAGAATATCAATGTCTTTATCCTAACTCCTAAACGGCTGGACCGATTTGAATGTGTTTTTTTTTGTATGCGTTTGAAAAAAATGTCGCTAGCCTTTCATCCCCCGTATATCACTTATCTTGTATCGCATAGTATGTGTTTGTGTACAGGATTGAACAGGTCAGCCTTTGACAACAAGACAGTCTCGTTCGAGGAGCATATAAAGAGCGAGCACAACATGTGGCACTATCTCTACTTCATGGTGCTGGTGAGGGTCAAGGACCCCACAGAGTTCACCGGCCCCGAGAGCTACGTGTACTCTATGATCAAGGTATTGTAACATCACCACTAAACCTCCACAGAGAAGTGAAACATCGTGAGAAGACCTATATGCTTATAGACTATAGCGGGTTCTGTGAAGTTCGCCAAACCGTACTGAGCAAGTGTGGTAGTGGTAGCCAAGTCGGTAGAAACGCCCTCTTATGGATTTTAAAAAATACACAGCTTGATAATAATGTTTGACAGCGTAGGTACTTTGTTGCTATGCCCAAAAATGGCAGATGTTAGGAAATCGAAAAAAAAATTAACGCAGGGTGGAGTCAGTAACGTCACCCACGCAATTATTCCGAATACGAAACAGTGTGTAAACTATTTGTCTCTTTTTAGCACACACATAATCATATTTCCCGCAATGATATATCAAATTTTTATTTCTTCTGTATATTATGCAAATCTGTAACCGATTTTTGTATCTTACCGCCATGTCTCCGGAGTTCTTTCGACCGATTTCGATATTTTTTTTTACTTTTTATAGGGTTGGTTCCATTTTCAAAATATTATCAGAAATCAACCCCCTTGGGCGTGAATTGGGGGGTTGAAGGTCACTTAATCTCAAAAATATTTTTGATCGACTCAAAACTTTGTATATGTATTTTACATACAAAATAAAGAAACACGTGTTGTAGGAATTTTGAAAAAAAAATTTAGTCAATCTGGACTACAGCATATCTCTGGCGTTAATGAAACGATTTCGAAAAAAAACTTTTTTGTTTATTACGGATTATTAACAAGAATTGAAACCCACCCCCAAAATGGGTAGAAAGCGGGGGCGGCGTGATTTTTTTTTTCGGCTGTAAATATTTCCTTTTGTCCTGACTTTGACTTTGCATATTTTTTTTACCAATTATTCACACTAAAAATCGTGAAAAAAACGACTGTACTTAACAAAAACCTAGCTGCACTAAAACCTACAAATAATCTTATAATTCAGTACATTTCGAGTCAGTGCCAAGTCATGTGTGTATTTGCCTAGTCTGACGTAGATTGGCAGCTACTCCAAATGAACTGAATTATATATTGTTTGTAGCTTTTTAGTGCACCTAGGTTTTTGAAGACGGTTTTTGTTATTTGTAACTTACTGCCAGATCAATCAAAATTTATGGGTAACAGCCACGCGACCGTGCGTCAAAATTCACTAGAGTTACGAATGACATTTCGTTGAAAAATGTGCTTCTTGTTTGGATTATTACATTACTCGTTTTGGTATTGACGGGCTTAGGTGTTTACTGACGGTCGTTTGTGGTTTGCCGGCAGTCCAACAACCTGGAATGGTTCCCGCGGCTGCGCGCGCTGTCGCTGATGGGCGGGCGCGAGGGCGAGGGCAGCGAGCTGGAGCTGCGCGCGCTGCAGGCGCAGCTGGACCGCGCGCAGCGGGCCGTGCACACCCTCACAGACCTGCTCACCGACCTGCGCGACCAGGTCACTCCGCCCTCCCCACACCCCTTACATCCCCGCTGAGACAGTACGATAGTAGAACAACCCAAAATAATATTGAAATATTGGTTTAACAGATGACGGAACAAAGGAAGCAGAAGCAACGCATCGGCTTATTAAACTCGACCTCGGCGTACCTCCAGAACTTGCAAATGAACCTGCCGCCATAGACAACACGCCGCACACACGCCATTGACACACACATGTAAACTTTTGGTTTTTTAATATTTTTTTCCCAATGTGAGGTTATTACATCATTAGTAGTCCCGTAAGCTCGCTCCAACTAAGCTGATTGCTTGTGCTAGATGTGGGCTCACGGCAATAGTTTAGTGACCAGAATGGGCATCGAAGCCGGAACCTCTTGCGTACTAGGGCGGCCCGTCTAACCACTAGACTATTGCCGCTAAATAACGCACTAATATAGTATTGGTTGCTGTTTGAAAATTCTTTACAAGATTATAAATTTACTTACTACTTAAGTTGATGCATTTGCATATATTTCATACATTCATACCCGTTTACACTTATACTAGGCGACGCCTTAACCAGATGCCTAAATATAAAGCACGAACCACAATAAGGCCTCTCCTAGTGTTACTGTAAATTTAGTGTAATGGATTTCGAGGAAAAATGTAGCAATAAATTAGGAAAATGTGACTTAATTTAACATTTAAAGTTAGTGATTAAAAAAAAAAGTTAGTAAATACATCATCCTCCATAATCGACATAATAGACAGTGGTGCGCTGCAGTGCACCCATACTTTCGCCGATGTATTAATACGTTAGAAGTAGTTTCTGAAACAGATGTGTGTGTGTGTGTCATATACCTGACATCTAACCTCCCACTCATGGATACCTCAGTATCGCACAATCAATAGTTAACTTAAGCGCAGTTAACTTTAATTTGACTATTGAACAACTTGTAAACTTTGATTTCCATTGACACAAAACAAAAAATGACGTCGATTTTTTTTACTATCGAAGAATTATTATTATACGGTCTGCTATTTGTATATAGCCGGAATATTTTCACAGATTATCAAGTAATTACTCTTAAAGTATTTCTTTTTTTTTTTTAAATATAACCCCAGACGTTTATAAAGACATTACAATACATTTAAAAAAAAAACTGTAAAAAATCAATATGTCTTATAATATGTCTGGGAATTGTTATGAGTGTAATTATATTTGTTGACTTTACTCATGTTCAATATTCCGTCACAGTTCAATGAATACGTAAATAAGATAAATCATCATCCCAACGCCCCGAGGGTATCAGTAGATGTAGTAATCAAACATATCTCACTATGATATTCGACTATGTAAACTATTTTTTAGTGAACGTGGTCTTGGAAAGCGTCCGCTTGCACTGATAGGGCTAACGAGCCAGTTAAGGACTGTAACTGTTATTATCTCGCCATTTACTTCACGTGGTAGGCAGAGATACATAATTCTGGCAATGAAAATGATAGATTCAATTATAATGTTTGTTAAATTGATTTTGAACCTTCTCGTTTGAAATCTGGTTCAATGAAAGTTCACATACCTAAAACAGCTTAACACACAAAGTAAAGCATTGATATTTAAACTTTATATCGTTGTTAATACAGTTAAATATTAAATTAAAGACGAATCAGTGATGAGCGCGTGATTATATTAGATAATTTGGACTTAACTAGACATGTTATAAGGTTCACATTACAATGCTCTATTTAGTGTTGATTTTAGACCTCGGTGCAGTGCGTGAACGCCTATACATCTTCGTATTGACCTTAAATCGACGTCCAAAGTCACTTTGAGCTTAACTAACGCCGTGACCTGTATTGACATAGCAAGAAACAAAATTTGCTATACAAAAATGTGACATAACAACGGTAGAATAAGGTCTCTATTTCATTGCACATATGGAGATTCTTAAATTGTATTTAGCTACAATGAGCTCAATATAGCTCAGGCCGCGGCTGTTTATAAAAGTTTCCACTTTTTATCCTAATTATAGACGAGAAATATATTTTGAAATCGTTAACAGAACAAATAGTGTTGTTCGTAGTTAGTTAGATTAGAATTTTAGACGGGGGAGGGATCATAAAACATTCGGCCATCAAGATTTTCTTAAAAAAAAAACAAATAAAACTAAATAAACTTATAATAATAAACTTAATATAACACTTTTGACTGTTTATTGCGAGAAAAGTGTTTTTTGGAACCCAAAAAGTTGGTATTATTTTTATTCTAAGTTACATTCTATTTTTACAATAAAAAAGGTCTTTGATTTTGACGATTGTAGTCATCGTAGTACAGATCTTTGATCCGCTTGCCCCTTACACTGTACGGTTAAAGGCGAGCGGGTCCCAGACCAAATAAATTTCGCTATTTTATTCCCTCTAAGAATTTTTCTTTATAAATCTTCAACCTATCTTACCGCAACGTTTCGCGTTTAAATTCAAATTTATCTAATTCATCTTCTCATGTATATTTATTATTTAAATATCTTTTGAGATGTTATTTTATGATCTGTTTATAATAATCTTATTTCAATTTATTTTTTTCAATTCTTAGCGGATTTCAAGAGGTAGGTAATTGTAATAGAGTACACAATGAAAGACGGCGGTATATTCATACATATTCAATCATAGAGAGAGAAAAGTCATTTCTTTTTTTTTGTAGCTGCTGGTATAGATAAAGACTAAAATAATTATTGCCAACCGATTGAATCAGTACGCGAACTACAGTGTAACCGTCTCTGTCATTGGCATAACATACAATAAGGACGGGGCAATAATTTGTATTAATAACAGAGTTAGTGCCTTTGTCAGTCTCCTGTTAATGACCCTATAAGATCTCCCCCCCCCCCCCCTAATTATTAAGTGCAATATATAGCTCAAACTGTTACCTACTGTAGATAGATATCGAATGTATGCGAACGGCATACTATAGTAGCCACAAACGATAGCCTATATGTTATTCGGATGTATAAGCAATGATACTGTAAAGTCTGATCAAAATCTGTTCAGTATTTTATGCCTGCAAGAGTAACAAACATCCATCCATCCAAACTTTCACATAAATATTAGTACGATGTATTAGTTCCATAGACTCGGTTTAGTTTTCAATTATAATAATTGAAAACTAAATTTTCGTAGAAACATTTAGTATGGCGTTCGGGTGTCTTGCTGTTCAAGATTATACTAATCTTTGTAAAGATCTGAAATTTTATCTCTATCGAGTTATATAGTGTAGTGTGGTTGGATCGTATATTATATACTTTTGTTGTATTTTTTAAATGGGTGATAGTTTTTGTTATATAATAGTTTTATAAGTAATATTAAGATGTCTAGATTTAAGTGTAGAGTCGGCGCCTTAGCGAGGTTCAACACTAATGTCTGTCGAATAACAAGAAAACTGTTTCGTTTGTCATCGTAAAGCCGCCTACACACTGGAGCGTCAACAAAACATCATTTTCTTCCAATACCAAAACGGTCTGTATTCCCTCAGAGATAAAGTCCATTCTTCAAAGAAATTACATTGACACAGAGCTCGTTTTCATATTGGCAATTATAACGTGCGACTTTTAATGCTTTACTGTGCTCCTTCATCCTTTTTATCAAGCCATTTATTAATGAAGACCTTATTTCTTTGGTTCCGCTCACTTGTCGACTAATGTCGCAATCAGTCGCCCAACATGTTTGTCGATCAATCCATCTAGTAGAGTGTGAAATCTGACTATTGTGAATTTAATAACTTTAGCTATTAACCTATAGATGACTACCGCTTGGTCTAATGGTCTGTGCGTAGGCCGCTCGGATCACAGCACCGGGTGGTTGGGCCTTTTTGGGATTTGCCCTCGTCTGTACTTATCTTCTCGTTAGTACTCATATTTTTCATTATTTTCACTGTTTGGCATTCAGTATTTAGAAAGATTAAACGGTAAACATTGAATACAAGTAGTTAATCAGGTTATATAGTGTGTATCTAACTATTAGGAATTGATACATTAGTGTTGAACTTCCTTTAACAAAGGGTGTTTTACGAATGGTAAATGACGAAAGCAAAGAAAGAAATAAAATTCTTTGTTAACCATAGAGACTGCAGCTCATTGTAGTTGTGTCTCGTTCATAGACTACATGTTAAAACGAGATGGAAATATTTAACTATAGGTTCCCCACTCACCTGAGGAGTTATAAATAATTTAATTACCTTCAAATATGAAGTTTATAAGCATATATATTATGAGAACAATCTTTTTTAATTTGTTTGTGTATACGAAATGAAATCGTGCCATTCGGTTATCGTTGTAGTAAAATTATATTTATGTCAAACGCAACAGTACATAAGATGTGTTCTATGACAGATATTAGACAGTGCTGATTCTGTTGGTTGGTACTAAACTATGCGTATGCGCCGTCCTTCTCGCGGCGGTAAAGTATGAGCGAGACGCCAATAGTGTTGTCAAGCTTAGATATAGTTTATTTACTACAGAATCTGCACAAATGCTGTTTCATTGCGTTTTACTATGTTGATATAGATTATTGCCCCGTACCCCCCTTCCCACAGACTAACGGCAACTGAATCGGGGCAAAAACGGGGCACGAGTTAATATTCACTCTTGACATCTTAAAACCTAGAGAGTGTAGTGATTACACTGGGGCGTATCTGGGATTATTTTACAGGTGGGGGTGGTCGCCCCCTGAAAAATGTACTACTTAATATTCTTTAATTAGACAATCCGAGGATACAGCCCCAGCAGGTTAGACATAAGTTTTATTTTTTCCACCTGTCAAACTTGTCAAGAAAATTTTGTCACATCAAGTTATGTCTAATAGAAAGCTCGGTGACGTAATTTGCTCGACAAGTCTTACAGGTGGAAGAGATAAAATGTATGGCTACTTGGTCATGCTAAACCTGCCGGTAATATATAGTTTGATGATTGATTGACGTAACTATTTCTTTCTTATTAACTGTAATATCTTAGAGCTTAAATGGTAACATCGTGTCTCCGATTGTTTTTTTAATTCTTTCTTTTTTAACTACTCTGTTAATTAGTACATTCATCATTACCAAAATGTTTAGAAATTACAATCTGTTTGCAAAGGCGTTTTACAGTGTATAAGTGTTTTGTAATGCCGCTGTTAGTGGTACCGTAAATTTGGGTGTATGTAACTACAGCCCTTTTAACGTCCCACTGCTTGGCACGGGCCTCCCCTCAATGCGAGGGGGATTCAGGCGATTGTCCACCACGCTGGCCCAGTGCGGGTTGGCAGACTTCACACATCGAGAACTAGTCAAGTTCCCTCAAACGTGCAGGTTTCCTCACGATGTTTTCCTTCACCGTTTCATAGCAAGTGGTAATCTCGGATGTAAATGAGATTCGCACATGAAACCCAGAGGTGCGATTTGGGGTTTGAACCTGCACACTTTGATTTGCAAGGCGTGCGTTCGACCACTCGGCTACCACTGCTGTACTACCACCACTGGGTGTATGTAATTTCATATTATTGTACAGATACGTCAGTAAATTGTAAGTCTATAGATTACATAGTTGTTTTCGTTAAATTTGTTATACATTTTGTACTTAAATTCGAATCTAAACTTATAAACATTCAAACTAACATTCCTATCTAAACAATAAATAAATCAATTCTCGCATGATCGACATTATCTGTTATTCGACATATTATGTCGAAAGAAAAAACGCCAAATTGGTCGAATTTATTCGTTTTCTTTTGAAATATGTCGAACGTGCGAGAATTGCCAGCTACTACCCTCGATAATGTTGTTTAATTAATTATATCTCTATTTACACGAGAGGACATTAAGCTTTGTCTACGAGACATGGCTCAATGTGACGTCATTTCCTCGACAAATGTGACAAGGGGAAAAGATAAAACTTATGTCGCACCGAGTGCTTTTTTACTTTATTTTTTACTAGAGGAATAGACAATGAAATCGATTCTTTTGTTCACAAACTATAACTAAACGATATTTAAAATATATATATTAACTACTCCCTCATACGTTGCGGGCGTAAGAAGGACGACTATACGCTTATCGGAGTGTGGTGCCAACATGATCGACATCAAAGTTATATCTCACATTTTGTCATGTCGCAAGTGGCTTTTATTACCACTTCTCCAGTGGTGTTAGCAAGCATGTCGCAACAAGACCTTTGTCACAGATTCACTCGTTCGCTCTCTGTTTAATTTCATACGAGAGAAAGAGACAACATCAAGATATTCCTCGACATACGTTATTGTTAAAACCTTTCAATTTTATATATTTTCCTTATTCGGCATACAGCTTAATAAAATTTACATAGATTATAAATTAGGTTATATTTTGTATAGTTTTTTTTTTATTGAAAATACACATGGTGTGTTTTGTTTATGTTAATTTTATGACTTAAAGATGTTTATAAAATCATTGTGAACAATATTTTTTTTTGTTAAATCTAAATGTATTTATACAAAAGGATACTAGTGATTTTCAGGTAACTTTGACCCAGTTTACTATTTCTCGAATAAAATATTTATATTTCAAATATTTATTTGATCATTACAACAACATTGATTATTTTTATATACATATCCTTCCATCGATAAATGTTTTTTTTTTTTAAATAAGGGTTTAAGTGACGGAGATAAAAACAGATTATAATAACGTGATGCCAAACTTATAACTTTTTTAAAACTTACTTTATTATGTAATTAAATATCTACAGACCAACTAACTAACGTCTCTATATAGATATATTTTTAAAACGTCTTTAAAACTAAACTTTAATTATACTTAAATCATTATATTTATCACATTTCATATATAGATGTAATACATACCTAGTGTATTTTTTTATATTATTTATTCAAATATTACAAAGTAGATCTGTATTTTTGAATCTGTGCACGTGACGGGGAGAATAGAAGTTTAAAATGTTCTACCTAGACTGGCTTCATGGCCTTCTCCTTAGCCAAAACGTAGTTGTAACCGTTTCTCTAAATCCTTACTAAATCCATAGAGTTACTAGAGAACCCGTATCGACTTCGCCCTACGTATGCGGCGATTTTTTGACATTTATCTGACATCCGTACCAAAAACAATATTGTCCAATTTGTAATAAGTCGTTGTAAAGGATTTAATTGGTTTTCATTCATTTGGGGTAATTTTTTTAGTATAACGATCAAACACATTCCAATAGCGCATTTATATTCCAGATCTATTTTACAAGCTTTATTATTAACTTGCAATGTATGTCCGGGTGGAATCTTGCAACTGAATTTTAAATCAGTTATCTTTAACCGATTGAGCTGAAATTTCGTATACCTACACACTTATTTTGGATGGCAATGCATGCTTAGCTATGAGACGTCATTCTATTTCCAATATCGCGGATCATCCAAGATGGCGGAATAGTTATTTTTTCTGCACTACTGCAGTATGGGTATCAAATGAAAGGGTTTGCCGAGGAGAACACGAAAACCAAGGGCAATTAAATAAAAGCTTATTTTTACCATTATTTTTTAAAGCCATTTTAAACTTCTGTTCATTCCCTGAGACGTGTCGTTGTTTGTTTATCTGCGATAACTTGTAGTGATATTTCCTCTCTTGTATTTTTACTAACGCAAGGTGATATTACCGACTTGTCATGTTCTAAACTGTTTGTTGTGATATCCGCCATAAAATGTGTTTGGTTAAAGTGAAAAATAAATATTATGGCACATTTTTGTTGTTTCATTAGCAAAAGCAGTGGTTGCCTCGTCGGTAGAACGCTTACCCGAAGTTCAAATCCCAGGCTCTCTGAGTTACTTTTCATGTGCCAATGTCATTTTCAATAATGCTTACCTTTTGCTGAATGGTGAAGGAAAACATCGTGAGAAAACCTGCACGTCTATAGAAGGGCGTGTGAAGTTCACCAACTCGCACTGAGCCGGGGTGGTGGACTATGGCCCAAAAATATACCTCGTATATCAATACGTCTAAGAGAAGAGAACGTGCCCGGTATAATGGCATTAGGCTCGCCTCCTATTCGATTTTGGGACCAAAATACATTGGCGATGTGTGGGCGCACTGCAGTGAACCTCTGCCTACCCCTTCGGGGAGTACAGGCGTGATGTATCATTATTATTATTTTCACAAACAAATCATTTATTTTGTATATGCCTACAGGGGCACTTATAATTTGTCAAGTTTTTTTTTACAGTTCAAGGTGACAATGTTTAATTTCTACAATTCTAACTATCATTGATGAAAATTGTTTTTCAATCATTATATAGTGACGCCATTGTCATACTATAACGACACTTCTAATGAACCTATGACTCGGCGGCGCAATGTTGTCAATATGAGTCAGACGTAATCATTAGAACATCAAAGGATATCTATAAAAAGTGTTTATTCTCACGATATTTGTCACAAATGCGATTAATAATTGAGATAAAAAATGTTTTATCAATATCGATAAGTAGTATCGGCAGCAAGTACTGGCACACGAGTGTAGTGTTCTTTCAAAATGTGGCGCGTCGTGGTTGTTCTAGCATCTATAGCGTGCTGTAAGTCTTAATATATCAGTGATTTTGTGTTTGAAAATAGTTATAAATAATTATTATCTTACTAAATCTATACTTATAATAATATTATAAAGCTAAAGAGTCTGTTTGTTTGTTTGGTTGAACGCGCTAAACTCAGGAACTACTGGTCCGAATGGAATAATTATTTTTGTGTTAAATAGTTCATTTATCGAGGAAGGTTATAAGCTATATATCATCACGCTACAACCAATAGGAGCGGAGCAGCAACGAATAGTGTGGCAAAAACGGGAAAATTCCCGAACATGAATCGGGTATTATAGACTTATATAATCATAGACTTTATAACATCACTCTACGCCAAAGTAACTATTAGCGCGGGTGAAACCGCGGGCACAGCTAGTATAAAATAACCTTAAGTCCCAACGTTGACAAGTTGCAGTATTTTAGGAAGTTATCAATCCACTTCAGTAAGTGGAGCGAGACCTGCTTTCAATACTTTACAAGTGGCTTAAAGAGGACTGGTTTATAAGATATAGATGAATGCATAACTCATGCATACCTATTTTCTTCTTAGATGTTTTCGTGAAATAACTATCATAGGGGGTCGAAAATGGCCAGAACTGCTTCGAGAAAAGAATACGTACAGCCGTGCCGCTTTCCTGCTCGACTTGTCGGGGGCACTGCCATGCCCGCAGATGTAATATTATTTTAAAATTGAGTTTTTTGTTATAAATGTAATGGTTATTTTCTATGTGTGTAAAAATGTACTATGCTAACCTATATACTCAATAGGGAGCCCTTATGGTTGTCAATATTTATAAACATTAAAAGTTTTAATTTAAATTCATTTAGTGATCACAATAAAATTATTATTTTCAAATTATCAGATTTTTCTCTTCCATTCTCTATGACCAAAATATATAGCCAAACTTATTCTTCTATAGATAAACAATAAAAACTAGCAATGTGAGGTTAACGCATTAGTACCTAGTACCTAGTCATGTTAACCGCTACAACTAAGCTAAATGCTTGTGCTTAAAGTGGGCTTCCATGAATAGTTCAAAGGCCAGGGTGAGAATCAAATCCGGTAGATACACTTCAGTTACTTTAGTTTCTGTTTATTTTTATTATAAACTTCTTCAGCTCAAGCGGCGGAAATTTTCAACATAACGGCAGTACCGCTGCCTACCTCAGCCCCGACAAACACACGTATCATTGGAGGCAACCCTACTACAATACAGAAATACCCATACGCTGTACAGGTAACTTTAATTTAAATTGCAAAGGACTAGTACCCAAGGCCGTAAACCACATTTTAAAAAAGACTTGGTATTTCTTCTTCTTTTTTTATAAAATGGTGAAATATTGGAATAAGATGAGAAAAGGCTCCACGCGCAGTTACCGAATATTTTGCCAATGTCAAGTAAAGGACAAATTCAATAAATAAACATTATAAATAAAATGGAAGATGAAGATAATAAAGATGGCGGATGACTCTAATCTAATGTTACCTACTTAATTTTTGTATGAATTTGTATTAGTAATGTATTACCTTCCATAAACGTGCAAAACAAGATAACGACCTTTTGTTACGATTAGATTAAAATATTATTAAGTAATTAGATTATCTAGGTATAATAAAAACAAATACAATTTTATCAGAATCCATATGTTTTAGTTTATGTTGAATGGAAAGTTTTCATTATTTATTTTATTAATACATTGGAGGGTAGTTTTCGACTTTGATTCGATGTACCTACCCACGGTAGTGAACTGTGTGTTCATTTGAGTTCGTTACACGAAAGCAGTTATACTCGCAGTGAGGGATTCTTTTGAACGTAGTTAGTTATATCTAAATTTGTCAACAGTCAATAGGTAGATAACATCTAGGTAGGTACATAGAAGACGTAATAAAGTTATTACTAATATCATCGGCCATCCCAGGTGCTGTACAACAGTCAGTTGATCTGCGCGGGGTCTCTCCTGACAAGCCGCCACGTGCTCTCCGCCGCACATTGCTTCGTAGACCAGTGAGTTAAATTTTTAAGTCTCCTAACATTATCGTTTTGTCATGCCAATGACCTCTCTTTATAATGCGTTAAAAAGTATCAATGCTAGCTAGAATATGAGCAGTGTAGACATTGTCACCTTGAGGCCATTAGATTAGTCATATTCTTGCTATTATTCTTCTTCTTTTCGAGTCAATGGTCTACACCTCGTTTTGTAGAAATTTTGCCACAGCAATCGCGTTGGGAGAGGCCGCATACAGGTTCTCCCTGGTGCAGGTGGTTGGGCACAGGGGACAGGACAGCAAGTGTGGCATAGACTGTGCGGGATCATCACAGTCGCACTGCGTTAGGGTGGGATCCCTGAAGCCCCACTTGCACATGTTTAGTCTGCAGCGACCCACTCCAGTGCGAAGCCGGTTGAGAGTTTTCCACATTGACCACGGTAGGTCGTGCCCCGGTGGGAGCTCTTCTTTGACGGGAAGAAAATCCGATGGAGGGGGACATCTCTCCATCTATAGGGAGCAAGGTGTCAAGATGGTAGCCCGTGTGTTGCGCAGAAAACTCTTATTATTATTGAAAAAATATGTTGTTTTCATGACTAAAAAAATGAAGATAGGAAATCCGCAACGATTGTTAGTACATTCGGGGCTCAGCCCCCTTAGCATGACCGTGTAGACATAAGTTTTATCTTATTCAACTGTCAGATTAGTCGAGAAAATGACGTCACTTTGAGCTTTTTGTACTGAACATGGCTCGTTGTGACGTCATTTTCTCGACGAATCTGACAGTTGAAAGAGATAAAACATGTCTACACAGTCATGATACAGGGCTTAGGGCTTAGCTTAGGCACACTAGGTCTAGCGAAATGAAATTAAAACTGTTCTGTTTGGTTTCAAACGAAAATTGATAGCAATTAAAGTTACATAATCGCCAAGCTGAATTATTATTATTATCTACTATGTAAGTATTTGAAGATAAAATATTTCCAGAGATGGCAACCTCGTCCGGCCAAGTCTGTTTGCAGTACGAGTGGGCACAGAGCTTCTCAATTCGGGTAAATATCTACCTATTTAATTTGGATTTACTATACCTACCAAGCATGAAAATTTACATGTCATTGAGGTCAAGGTCTGTGACCTTAATCGCGAGGTTAAGGTCTCAAAAGACCATACTATACTTTTAATAGTCCCATCACATCAGCTCCCGAATGGGATGGCGAATGTGTTTTGGTCTTGTTTTTGGATATAATTTTATTCTTAGACTCCTTATAAGCTATTTAGACTCCTAAATAATCTGCAGGTGGGTCCGTGCACTCTGTATCAGCTATCATAGTGCACGAGAGTTATAATATCCCGGTTCGAGACAACGACGTCGCCGTATTGTTGCTGGCGTCAAGCGTGACGCTGGCCGACAACGCGAATGTGGGCACGGCGTCAATACCCGTGCAGGACGCCGTGGTGCCGGACAACAGCACCGTCGTTCACATCGGCTGGGGGAGGACCAATGTAAGAACTTCTTCTTTTACGAAATGATATAATTGGAATTCAATATCAAGTAATTTATAAGAAGGGCAAATTCTTGAAGGATTATATCTCCATCTGAGTTATCTATTCATCCATAGATACATCATCATCATCACGCCTGTATTCCCCGAAGGGGTAGGCAGAGGTGCACTGTCGTGCACCCACATTTCGCCGATGTATTTTGGTCCCAATGGGGCGAGCCTATTGCCATTATACCGGGCACATTCCCCCTCAATACGAGGGAGATTTGGGCCATAGCCACAGGTTTCTTCACGATGTTTTCCTTCACCGTTCAGCAAGTGGTAATCATTGTTGAAAATGACATTCGCACATGAAAATAATCTCAGATGTGAGGGCCTGGGATTTGAACTTGCACCCCTTACGTTCAAGGCGGGTGTTCTTGCCCGCGAGGCTACCACTGCTGCATTATTCATCCATAAAAATAAATAATTGATGTGTCTGTTTGTAATATCAATATAACAACATTATGATACATACATATGAAAGCATATACGCTACTAAACTTGTACGTGGTTGATCGTCGTGGGCTCAGTTGGTAATCATTTTTAAAACGCACATATGCCTAGTTATGTCGAATAACGTGAATTTTATAATAATATTATAAAATTCAGTTCTTGACGACGCGTTGAAGTGGTTTGGGCGTAGACATCCCACTGCACCGGGTAGTTGCTGGTTTGATTTCCGTCAGCGACCAGTTTCGGAATTTGCTCTTCTGTCCACGGTACCCATAGTACAAGCGTTCCTTTGTTGGAGATCATACGATGAGTATGTGATGTTTAGCGATGTTAACTCTTATGAAATATCGAGGGTATAGTGCTGAAACCCAATAAGTATAAAATTGTTACTTTCGAAATAGAATAAAAGTTTTAGGGACCAAATATCTACTACTACTATAGCCCATCTACGTCCCACTGCTGGGCACGGGCCTCCCCTCAATGAGAGGGGGATTCATGCCATAGTCCACCACGCTGGCCTAGTGCGGGTTGGCAGACTTTACACATCTAAAGAGAACTAGTTAAGTTCTCTCAGACTTGCAGGTTTCCTTACGATGTTTTCCTTCACCGTTTCTTAGCAAGTGATAATCTCGGATGAATATGAGAAACCCAGAGGTGCGAGCCGGGGTTTAAACCTGCACACTTTGGTTGCAAAGCATGCGTTCGACCACTCAGCTACTACTACAATATTAAATATCCATGTAATTCAAAAGATATTGTTACAATAAGTATGTTGTGGACAAAGTGGACACCATTGAAAATACCATGAAAATGCACTAAGATATACCAATATAGCGATTATTATTTTGTTTACACTTATTGGGATTTAACACCATATTTTGTAATTATAATATAAGACAGAATATTTACATAACAATTATTTACAATGATTACAAAAAAAAATTACAACCCAAAAAAAGTAGCCGTCGCGTGACGCCGGGCAGATGTGAAACATTATGTTATTTGGAGTAGAGAGAGAGAAGCGTCATAGCGGCGAGTGAGCGGAATCAGCCGGTGGGCGGAGTCTAAGCGGCGGGAAGAACCGAGGTGCCACGGAGCTGCTCGAAGTTTTCGCATCACGGCATCGCGGCATCAACAGTTGCTCTCACTCGCCAAGCGCGCCATTAGATGTTTCACATCAAAATAATCAATATGTTCGAAATTATATTCAGGTCAACATAGCTGCGGCGGCGCAGGTGTTGAACGAAGTGGAAGTGCGGAAGGTGAGCTTCGAGGAGTGTTACGCGCGATACAGCTTCCTCCAGACTGTGACCGGGGAGTCCTACCCCGTCACTAGGAACATGATCTGCGCGGGACTGCTCGATGTCGGAGGTTCGTCAAATATTAATAAAACCGGCCAAGTGCGAGTCGGACTCGCGCACGAAAGGTTCCGTACCGTTATCTATAAAAACGGCAAAAATCACGTTGGTTGTGTGGGAGCCCCCTAATATATTTATTTTATTTAGTTTTTTTAGTGTTTGTTGTTATAGCGGCAACAGAAATACATCATCTGTGAAAATTTCAACTCTCTAACTATCACGGTTCATGAGATACAGCCTGGTGACAGACGGACGGACGGACAGCGAAGTCTTAGTAATAGGGTTCCCGTTTAGCTTCTACGCGCAGACTTCGATGACTCAATATCATTATAAACTATAGCCTCTTTAAAGTTTTATCAAAGTCTGTTCAGTAGTTTTTGCGTGAAAGAGAAACTTCCATCCATCCTTCGCCAAATTGTATGTAGCGGTGGTTTTGAGGTTAATTTTGATATGGTAGAATAATAAAAAGACTTAAAGTATTTTTATTTATGTAGCAAGTGTGCAACACGCTACATTCCTCACTTAATAGGTGAAAAAAATATTTTAACAAAGTTGAAAAAGTTTTTTTTATCCTCACAACCATTCACGTAGGATTAAATGTGTGTATGTAAGTGTGTATGTGTGTATACAGGTAAGGACGCGTGTCAAGGGGACTCTGGGGGGCCGCTGATATATGACGGGGTGGTGGTTGGCATCACCTCGTGGGGCTACGGCTGCGCGGAGCCGCTGTTCCCGGGCGTGTCCGCCAGGGTGGCCAGCTACACGAATTGGATCAATGCCACGGTAAGCTCACAAGTGCGTAATTTTTATCTACCAGACTAACATGCACGCTAAGACTACAGTTAAGCCTCGCCCATTGGGACGTTGACCCTCGCGCGTCGATTTTATGTCATACCAAATAAAAAACTGTACCTACTGATTTATAGAACACTAGCTGTCCCGGCGAACTTCGTACCGCCATAGAATTAGTGACATTCGAAAGCAGCGCCACCGACCGGGTGCAATTGTGAAGTCCATCCAGGAACCCATTGAAATATACACATAAAATTTCATCCAAATCGGTCCAACCGTTTGGGAGGAGTTCAGTGACATACACACGCACAGTAGATATATAATTAAGTTCATGTTCATTCTTCAACTAACTGTAACTGATAGCGCGACTCAGCGCGAGTGAATTTCGACACGCTGAGGAATGGCAAAATGGAAATGGAATTCAAAATGGAATGGAATGGAATGGAAAAATCAAACGTCCTCCAGCGCCCTGGCTTACACCATTTATCAAGATGGCTATGAGACGACGCGATCGAGCCTTCCGTCGGTTCAAAAAGGAGCGCTCGGAATCAAATTGGGGCTTATTTAAAACTGCACGAAATAGGTGTAACCAGATAATGGCTTTCTGTCCATAAATGTTTTGGTATTGGCAAAATACTCTCCCTGTTTGTGAGGGGCCTTATGAGTTAATCTAGAATCGACGATACGGAAAAAAGAGTTTATGAGGCAAAATAAACCAATCATAAAATTCGAATGGCATAGCAATGTGTGTAGTTAGGAAAACCCGGTGGTAAGCATTATCTAAATGGCCGATAGATACCTAATTGATGAGTAATATGATATCTGATATCTAGGTTTACGCCGTAAGTCCCCGTGTTATCTTTATACTTTAATGTACTCGGCGTGACATAAAAGTATGTGAGATAAGTTTATAAAATAAAATAAATATACATCATCACGCCTGTATTCCCCGAAGGGGTAGGCAGAGGTGCATTGCAGTGCGCCCACACTTCGCCGATGTATTTTGGTCCCAATGTAATAGGAGGCGAGCCTATTGCCATTATACCGGGCACATTCCCCCTCATTACGAGGGAGATTTGGGCCATAGTCCACCACGCTGGCCCAGTGCGGGTTGGTGAACTTCACACGCCTAGACGTGCAGGTTTCCTCACGATGTTTTTCTTCACCGTTCAGCAAGTGGTAATCATTGTAAATAATGACATTCGCACATGAAAATTATCTCAGAGGTGCGGGCCTGGGATTTGAACTTGCACCCCTTACGTTCAAGGCGGGCGTTCTTGCCCGCGAGGCTACCACTGCTTTTAAGTGTTAGCATAGAATATAATAGAATCATAGAGTAACAAGAGAACCGCTTATCGACTACGCCCTACGTATGGCTCTGCGGAAATTTGTTTTACGTTTATCTGCCATCCGCCATTGTAGTTACCTGTATTATACGGCAACTACACAGGGCAACTGCAATGGTGAATGTTAGATAAAAAGCAGAAGAAAAATTTAAAAAAAAAAAAAACAAAAAGCGACTTCAAAAACCTAGGTGCACTAAAAATCTGCGTCGCGGTGCATGCGGAAGCGATCCCGTGGCGCCCCGATATAAGCGGAAGATGGTACACCGTCGGTTTTTAGTGGGTATACGGCCTTCTGGCCGGGACTCCCACATAACCCTGTCACTTCCCCCGAGGTGGCAGGGTATCCATAAAGGAGTTTTGGACGTTAAAAAAAAAGGTGCATTAAAAATCAACAAATAATCTTATAATTCAGTACACTTAGAATTGCTGCCAATATACGACAGACTGGGATTTGGGATCATACGATGAGTTTGTGTTGTCTGGCAATATTTATTTATATTTAGAAACTTATGTGCAATATTGCACTATTGCTTGTCATGTCAAAGTGTAGCGTGTGTAGCCTTACTAACGTATTATTAGCTTTTTTTTTAACCTATATTGTCCCACTGCTGGGCAAAGGTCTCCCCCATTCTCCTCCACACATCTCCTGTCATATCACTCCATCCCTCCTGATAACGGTCTAGGTCATCGCACCACCTTTTCTTGGGTCGACCACGGCGGCGGTGTCCGTTATTATTATTATTATTAGCTTATCATTATTATTTTAAAAGCAGCTCTTAAGGCAACACACTGGAGCTATATGTACCTTCCTGTGTATTTATAATAAGTTTTGGCGATTTAAAAAATATGATCAGCCCACTGAGTTGCTTGCCGGATCTTCTCAGTTGAGGTCGCGTTTCGATCCGGTAGTACCTACTTATAGTAAATAGTACCTATATAAGAAAAAAATAATTAAACTTGACAGTTTGTAAGTACCCTGTCCAGAATAAATGATTTGACTTGACTGTATGTGTAACTACTGTCCCAGTATTTTTTTTTTATATTCTTATTATTTTACCTATTTACTTATTTGTTCCAGGTGACACGTTACAGCGGCGGCGCGAGCGTGTCGAGCGCTGGCTTTACCGCACTGCTCACCCCACTCCTGTTAATGCTCTGTTTATCTTAAGTACCTACCTATATAAGAAATGTCCTTAATAGTATTTTTTTAATAAAATGCATGTCGCATGTATCCGATGTTTTCAGTGATTTCCAGCAACCTTCCTAACTTTTTAGGGACAGAGCCCTAAGCAGGAAAAAAGAAACCAGAATCACTTCGTTATCCGTCCTTCTGTGTGTCCCTTTTCAAGGTTCCGTACCCAAAGGGTAAAACGGGAACCCTATTACTAAGACTTCGCTGTCCGTCCGTCCATCCGTCCGTCCGTCTGTCCCCAGGCTGTATCTCATGAACCGTGATAGTTAGAGAGTTGAAATTTTCACAGATGATGTATTTCTGTTGCCGCTATAACAACAAATACTAAAAAACAGAATAAAATAAATATTTAAGGGGGCTCCCATACAACAAACGTGTTTTATGCCGTTTTTATAGATAATGGTACGGTACCCTTAGTGCGCGATACCGAATCGCACTTGGCCGGTTTTTAGACCCTTTTTCTAAGGAACGCGTGGAAGTAAGATATAATTAATAAGAAAGACACAAGTCTATAATCCTTTGGAGCTGTAAAAAATACTTCTAAGTTGACGCCACCAAAATTTACATATCAAAATATCAGAAGAAACAAAAGATAAAGATAGGATTCATTTATGAGCTCAATTTATCAGCCTTCCCCTTCCCTGACAGGACCATGACCATGAGCAATCTTTATAATATTACTTTCAGCTTTTGACGGTTCACTCAGTATAAAATCTGTAAAAAACCGGCCAAGTGCGAGTCGGACTCGCGCAAGGAGGGTGCCGTACCATTATCTATAAAAACAGCAAAAAAATCACGTCTGTTGTATGGGAGCCCCCTTAAATATTCATTGTATTTTGTTTTTTAGTGTTTGTTGTTATAGCGGCAACAGAAATACATCATCTGTGGAAATGTCAACTCTCTAGCTATCACGGTTCATGAGATACAGCCTGGTGACAGACGGACGGACGGACGGACAGCGAAGTCTCAGTAATAGGGTTCCCGTTTTACCCTTTGGGTACGGAACCCTAAAAATGGACAGTTACTATTTATTTTTTTATTTATTTTTTTACCGGACCTCTATCGGCCCGGCCCGCGTGCTCACCTCTGATGTGGGGGTCAGAGTTCTTAAAATTAGCCTTAAGTTTAGTGTGTAAAATAATTTTTCCAGCCTGGATTATATTTATTGAAATAATAAAATCAAAATTTTTTTTATTAAAAAATTTAAAGTCAAAAGACACAATAAAAAGTAAACCCGTCTAAAAAATAACACTATAACAGACAATAAAATACCAAAAGGCTATGGACAAGGATAATAAACAGAATATAATACATGGTAAAAATAAAATAACAGTTTCCCTACTATCCATTGCGCGGATCCGGCAACCAGAGCCAATGATGCGCAGTGTAGTGTAGGCGGCTGTTGGTCACTTATGGACAAATAAGTTGGCAGCTGGCCTCTTTCTGCTCAGGTCTTATTTCTATCAATGACTCTGGTCACCACCTCCACGCAATAGCCTAGTAGGGTATCACGTCTATCCTTGTCCATGACGAGCTTACTTAGGTTGGATAAAACTAAGGCTACGCCTAAGGTCATCTCAACATCATGCCTTCGGCGCGCAAACACAGGGCAATGAAGCAAGATGTGCTCCACTGTCTCGCTGACACCCGATTCGCAGATGCACGATGGGTCCTCCTTGCGCTTGAAACGGTTCAAGTACCCAGAGAACCCACCGTGCCCCGTCAGAACCTGTGTGAGCACGACAGTGGGCACGATCTCTCTAATCGTCCTGTACGCTACCAGAAGGTCAGGGAAAAACATTTTGGTCGTGGATGCAGTGGTGCCAGTCTGGTACCTACGATTCCATTCGTCAAGCGATTCCGAGCGGATTTGTCGCTTGACGAATGAAACCGGACATTTGTCGTACACAGGTTTGGTCCTAACGTGCAGCGCTGCTTGTTTAGCCAGCTCGTCTGCTCTCTCATTACCCGCCAGCCCCGCGTGTGCTTTTATCCAAAACAAGGAAACGTCCTTGTTTTGGAGTCTACAGCGGGCGATGTTGTCCCGCGCCTCGGCGGCTAGCGGATGATGAGAGAGTGCGTTGACCACTGTCTCGAGTGCCGAACGCGAGTCACTGATGATAGCAAAACTGGCGCTTCCACTCTCAAACGCGAATTTCGTGGCTCTGCATATGGCCAAAAGTTCAGCCTGATAGACCGTGCAGTAAGATGACAGCTTGAGTTTGAACGACTTGGTCTCCACTTCGCTATTCCATACGGATAGTGAGGCGCCGACCTTGCCTTCAATCTTGCTGCCATCTGTATAGATTCGTACTGCGCTGCATACGTTGATGGTCACGTCTCGCTGATCCATCAGGCTTATGAACTTGAGGTCCATATGTTTCGCGGGATGCGGAGTACTCGTGTACGCCAGTCTGCTTTCTACCTCGACGTCTCTCAGCTCTGGTCGAGGTAATCCCCTCTTGGCCTTGTAAAGGGAGGCCGCTTCGCGTATGCGAATGTCGAGGGGTAGTAACCCGGTCAGAGCGAGGGACGCGTTCAGGGACACCGTTTTGTAGGCTTTGCACATCTTCAGCGCAAAGCCTCTCTGGACAGTGTTCAGCTGCTTCTGAATAGTGATCTTGTTTGTCGACGGCGACCAGGCACTGGCGGCATACAGGATGAGGGGCTCAACAGTGGCTGTGTAAATCACCCGGATGACTTCCGGGTGGAGGCCCCAGCTAGTTTTGGCGGCCCTTGCCAACTGTTTGTAGACATTCAACGCCTTTCTGCAGGTATTCGCAGTGTGGCTGTTGAATGTCAACTTATGATCGATAGTGAGTCCCAAGATCTTGATCTCATCGGTCATGCCAATGTCAACCCCGCCCATGGTCAGCAGGGGGGTGTCATAAATATGCTTCCTTGTCACAACCATCGCGCTTGTTTTGTGAGGTGCGAACTTCAGCTTATTTTTGACACCCCAATCCCGCACATATGCGAGGGTGGGATTGGCTTGCCTCTGTATGTCCAGTGCCGTTTCGCCGTGGAAAACAAGCACTACGTCATCTGCGAAAGCCTGTACGTAATGCCCTCGCGTTTCAAGTCCTTTCAGCAGCGGGTCAAGGAGAAGATTCCAGAGTACCGGTCCGCCAATAGACCCCTGCACGCACCCTTTCTGAGTGCCCTTTATGTACTCCTCACCAGCATACCTGACACGGACCTTACGATCCTGCAGGTAGCTGTCGACGACTCGTCGGAGGTTGACCGGGCACGGACAGTTACTATTGAAATAATACTATTTCTTGGAAAAGGAAACCACT
Source organism: Ptilodon capucinus (assembly GCA_914767695.1). Classification (NCBI taxonomy): domain Eukaryota; kingdom Metazoa; phylum Arthropoda; class Insecta; order Lepidoptera; family Notodontidae; genus Ptilodon; species Ptilodon capucinus. The sequence continues at coordinate 7,129,757 of OU611831.1, forward strand.
GCCTTACACGACCTTTCACTACCGATCATAAAGCGTAGCCTACTAGTTTAATTTAGCCCAATTGTCTCTGTGAAACGCCTGTTATTTCTTAGCATGTGCCCTGTATAATTTGCTATAAAACATATTTCATAGGGCGTAATACATGAGAGCTTTCGATTAATACAAATAACGTTAGTTGCATTCACCCTGCGGCTCATACGTTACCCTCAGTCTTATGATCCGGTCGCAGTGATTATAACATCATTGGATATCCATGAAAAGTGTTTGTTCTCAAGATTTTATCAATATTGATAAGTAGTGTCGGCATCCAGAGTGGTCACACGAGGACGGCGGTCTGCCAACATGTGGCGTGTTGTGGTTATTCTAGCATTCGTTACATGCTGTAAGTCTGAGTATCCCACTGATTTGTACTAGAAGTGTGTACAACAGCTATACAGACCTATTATTGAAAGTATTCTAGCAGATATAAGTACATGTAAATGATATTAGAAATTAAATATACCCAAATGTGTCAAACGACGTAAAAATATTGGAATGAATTTGGTCTCATTGATAACTGCTGTCTTTTTTTTTATCCGAGCCCTAAGTCCTTCATTAGCCTTAATATTTAATGTGTAAAATGATATTTCCAGTCTTTATTTTTCTGATAACTGTTGTCTGGTCTTGACATAGACAATCTGTTGACGTTAAAGTGATATATAAAATTGGACGTATGAAACTGTTAAAAGCTAGGAGAAGCTGTCTCTTTCACATAATAACTCGTAGTGTGCATGTTTAACGTGTGGGTCTTGTCTCAAAGTGTCTTGTGTCTTGATGAAATACTGAGTCATCATTTTCAAATTCAATGCACACCTTCCTAGTATTTATTTATCTTTGCGCTCAGTAATGTCTCCATACCAAAATGAAATTTATTTAGACAAAAAGCACTTACAAATACCTAGATTCTACCATCGTCTGCGATTCCCACCACTGTTACTCTTGTAAGCCAGGATCGATAGCGGTATCCATTAAAGACTGAGGTTTGACCCTCGGTAGTCACGGACAAAAAGCTAAATTGTCTTGGAACCCGCACGAATTTATGTTATTTATAATGTCGACGCTTGAAAGGAAATCCTTGCCTACTAAACAAAAAAAAATAGTTATAATAGACTAAACGAGGCAGAAAAATCTGGCCGTTCGAATGGTATATAACTCATTTTACCATTTCTTGTCGCTTAGTAAGGATTGACTTTAAGCGTCCATGTGAATTTATTGACACTGTAATTCGTTTTCTTGTGTGAAGCCACGAAGAAGAATAACTAATTGACGTTATTTTACCTGTTCGTCCAAAATAATGACCATCAATTCATCAGCCCATGCAGCGGACACGTATAAGATATTGGCGGTTCCGCTGCCAGCCGTACAGAAAGAATCGCGCATCATCGGAGGCAACCCTACCATTATACAGAAATACCCTTTTGCTGTACAGGTAAAATTACTTACATTTTTAGGGTTCCGTACCCAAAGGGTAAAACGGGAACCCTATTACTGAGACTTCGCTGTCAGTCCGTCCGTCCGTCCGTCTGTCACCATCTCATGAACCGTGATAGTTAGACAGTTGAAAATTTCACGGATGATGTATTTCTGAAAACAGAATAAAATAAATATTTAAGGGGGCTCCCATACAATAAACGTGATTTTTTGCCGTTTTTATAGATAGTACGGAACCCATTTGTGCGCGAGCCCGACTCGCACTTGGCCGGTTTTTTAGTGATCTAAATATTTATTCGTTGGTAAAAAATTATGAATAAGTTGTGATAACAACGACTAATTCCTAGATGGAATTTTATGAAAAATAACCATCTTTATCCGCCTACAGTGAACGTAACTAAGTACCTACGATACATATATGCATAAGGATATATATATATTCGATATAAAATACGCCAAGTTCGATTCTTGGTCTACGTATACTAATCCAATTTCATCAGAAGGTAGTGAAGCCCCGTGCGAGCTGAAATGAACTCCCAAAAAACAAATGTTTTAATTTTAAAACATAAAATTATTGTCTACAAGAGAACGTCGGCAAATTAGGAGTAATGATCTGTGTTTAGTTTTTGAGACATTTCCGATGACGACGTACGGTGATGTAAGTGTACCATAGCGCGCGATATTATGTATTCAATTCGTTGCTACCTACCCTCAATGTGGCGTGATATGAAAATGTACAATGCGATCCAAATAAGAATAATAAGAATGTCAGTAACCTCTATCTGTCAAATGTTACTTGAACATTATGGTTTGCGAAAAACTTATTTGCATATCAATAATAATAGTCTTTACAGGACTATTGTAGCCAATAAGCCTGATATTGTGCTGATAGATCGCCAAGAGCGCCGTGCAATGATTATCGATGTCACTGTCCCCCATGACGATAATCTCGTGAAAGCAGAGAAAGATAAAGAAAGCAAGTATCTTGATCTGGCTCACGAGGTTGTCGACATGTGGGACATTGATGCGGCAATCACTGTACCGATAGTCGTTTCCGCCCATGGCTTATTAGCCAAGAGCCTCGACAAACACCTAAAGAGGCTCGTGTTAGGCAGCTGGATCAAGGGACAGATTCAGAAGGCAGTACTTCTGGAGACGGCGCGCATTGTGAGGAAGTTCCTCTCTCTGGAGCCCTGACCACTGGTAACTAGGACCCTGTTCCAGATGCCGGTGGGGAACTGTTTTTTATATTTTTAAATGTATTTTTTATATATATATTTAAAAATGTAATTTATAAGAAAGATAAGAAATAAAGGATATATAGTCTTACATCAAATTAAAATAATAAGGTTAAATTAGTAGTAAATTGTCTTAGTATAATATTTAATTATTTAAAGTCATAATTTGTTTTCGTTCGTCACAATATGGCGCAAAGTCGATCCTATTCTCATTTGAATCGCATAGTATTGTTGTCAGGTGCTGAAAGGAAGATTTTTGACGTGTGGGGGCTCCCTGCTCACGAGATGGCATGTGCTCACTGCTGCACATTGCTTCGTTCGGTAAGTTACATCTAAGAACATCTAGTTAACTTTGTGTTGCTTCCTATTGCGATTTCACTCTGAATTTTAAGCATGTTTAGAGCCACTGCTAATAATTATCGCCATAGAACAATGATTGTGCGAATGTCATTTTCAATATGGTTACTACTTGCTGAACTGTGAAGGGAAAGATCATGAGGAAACCTGCGCGTCCATAGAAAGCCGTGTGAACTTCACCAACCCGCACTGGCGTTGAGACTATGGCTCAAATCTCCTTCGTATTGAGGGAGAATATGCCCGGTTTAATGGCAATAGGCTCGCCACCCAATAAATTGTGACCAAAATCGGTGAAGTGTGGGCGCAGTGCACCTCTGCGTACCTCTTTAGGGAATATAGCCGTGATGGTGATGTATAGTAAATTACCTTGAACTTGAGATTTTAGATTATGAATATTTACCAACAGGAACAACAGCATTACCCCAGCAATTAATACTGCTGTGAGAGTGGGGACCACGTTTTACAATTTGGGTCAGTAACTACTTGTTTTGTTTTACCTTTACCAAGCACATATCTTCTTTATATACAGGGTGTATCAGAAGTTCGAAATAATACTTTAGGTACATATACGGTAGGTCATATGTGGATGCATAGTGAAGACAGATTATACCTAACTACCATGGTTTCTGAGTTGTAGACCTTTGAAAATTTGTCACGAGTATCATGTTCTGGCCTTTGGGTACATCCATGATCCTATTAAGAAGTGTAAACTACATTTAAGAGGGACGGCTACAAATATCCACGAAAGAGTACATGAAAATTTAACGCAGAACTCGAGATATTACAAATTACAGAAATCGGCGACGGAGAAAAAGTTACAAAAACATGTTCGAATTTCAATCTCATTTTTATACCATTCAGTTGTGTACCCGATACTGATGCAAATCCCAAAGTATTATTTCGGACTTCTGAAACACCCTGTATATAATTCTACTCTACGTGTGTAAGTCACTGAACTCTGATTTGAATATTTTTTGTATGCGTTTGGGTGGCGCCCTAGGTGGTTTAGATTCACAATTGGATATGGTAGGTGGCGCTGCTTTCGGATGTCACTAATTCTAAGGCGGTACGAAGTTCGCCCGGTCAGCTAGTCACATATAAATAAATATCGCTAGACAATACATAATCATCGTCTGATCCCAAACTAGTCAAAGCTTGTACTGTGGGTACCGTAAAAGTGGGGGCGATCTCAGGTACCTACACCCAGACCAGGGGCCCGATTTTCGTACGATCGACATTCATCTCGATTCGAGATATCTCGAAACTAAACGTCAAATCGTATTTTTTTCATTTGTTTCGACATATCTCGAATCAAGATGAATGTCGATCGCACGAAAATCGGGCCCCTGTAGGCTTACCATGACCGCGTAGACTTTAGTTTGATCTCTTTAAACTGTCAGATTTGTTGAGAAAATGACATTACATCGAGCCATTTCCAGTACAAAAAGCTCGAAGTGACGTAATTTTCTCGACAAATCTGACAGTTGAAAGAGATAAAACTTACCTATGTCTACGCGGTCATGCTAAGCCTACTGGCGTCGACGGTCGCGCCTCAATTTTCTTGTCTTACTGAAACAAACTGGATTGATTCAGAAGAAATTCATTCTTCAACTAAATGACACTGAATTTTTCACTGAAACGTTTGCACCAGTATCGGATATACAACTGAATGGTATAAAAATTTGATCTATATTTTTCCAACTTTTTTTTCGTCTTCAATTTCTTTAACTCCTAAGTGTAGTTAACACTGCTGAATAGGGTTATGGATGTACCTTTTTTTTTAACGTCGGAAAATCCTCGGATACCCTGCCTGTAATACCTCGGGGGAAGGGCTATGTGGGAGTCCCGGCAGAAGGCCGTATACCCACTAAAAACCGACGGTGTACCATCCTCCGCTTATATCGGGACGCTAAAGGATCGCTTTCGCATGCACCGCGACGCGTTATGGATGTACCTACTAAAAGCCCAGAACACGATACTTGTGACAAATATTCAAAGGGATATTACTAAGATATTATGATAGGTACTTACGTATAAACTGTCACTGTTTTCAATAAGCATCTACATAGAGCTACCGTATATGTACCCAAAGTATTATTTCGAACTTCTGATATATTGTAGAGGTGGCACAATATTAAGTAGGTAGCATGATTGATAAGTGTATTTCTGTGCAGGTGGCTCCGTGCACGCAGCATCCGAGATTTTCGTGCACGAGAACTACTCGACTTGGAACTCCAACAACGACATAGCAGTGATACTGCTGAAGTCCAGAGTGACGCTCTCCGAGCATGTGAGCTTGGCGCTGATACCCAAAAACGACCACGTGGTGCCAGACAACGATACTGTCATCGCCATCGGTTGGGGTACAACTGTGGTCAGTTCAATATCATCGCTACTAACTCCCTCATCTCTACTGAATATGCCATTATACCATTTGAAGTTTGCCCAGTCTATGGTGAAAATTGGTCGACCCAGGATCTGGCCGTTCCCTCGCTCAACGAGTCAAATCAAAGTCAAAGTCAAATCATTTATTCTGTATAGGCCTATGGGGGCACTTATAAATTGTCAAGTTTACATTTTTTTTTCTTATATTCTACTATACTACCACCGGATCGAAACGCGACCTCAACTGAGAAGATCCGGCAAGAAACTCAGTGGGCTGATAATTTTTTAAATCGCCAAAACTTATTACAAATACAGGAACATATAGCTCCAGTGTGTTGCCTTAGAGCTGCTTTTAATAATAAAGATAGCGTATACTTTGCCCCATGTAATAGTTATTTATTCTGTGGAGACGAGTAACGTGTACGGATAGCATATGCTTATTCCGTGTATTTGACGAGTGAACATCGCTTCTTTTATCAAAATTGCTTATATTTTTCTTAACATACATTAAATTTTCAAATATGAATTGGGATATGACAGTTCGAATATTTATCTCCTTAAACTTTTCTCTAAGGGAATCTCTCGGAGCTAGGTTGTAAATGGCTCGTATGGCCCTCTTCTGTAGTACGAAAATATAATGAAGGTCGACAGAGCATCCCCAGAGCAATATGCCATAAGACATAACGCTATGGAAATAACTGAAACAAATAACTGAATAATACTATTCTAGCTGTTTCCACATCAGTTAAGAATCTAATTCTTTTAACAGCAAAAGCCGCCGAACTGAGCCTACCCGACAATTTTTTAATGTGGGGACCCCATTGTAATTTGGAATCTATCGTGATACCTAAAAAGACAGTTGACTCCACAGGGTCCAACCCCGTTCCATTTAGTTGAAGACTGGTCCGTGGCACGTTTGGTGTCGAGAACTTTATGCATTTAGTTTTTTTTTCGTTCAAAAGCAGGTTGTTCTTGTTGAATTGAGTGGATTTTGCCATTCAGCGAGGGAATATAGCCAGCATCGATTGGGGCACAACTGGGCCTCCAGTCCCTGTATCGTCGGGTAGTTGATAAGACTTCTTTTTTTAAGGCATGGAGGTTACAGATGTACCTTATTTCAGAATTCTGATATATCCTGTACATAACCTGTGGCCTACCCTATACCCCTATAACCCTATACCCCGCCACAAAAAGCAGAACTTCCGCTAATCGCCATTAGATGGCGCGACTACCAACACATCTCAATTCTACTCGTACAAGAAGTCGAACCGCCATATAAAGTACTATGAAAATCCTACCTCACGATAGAAGAGTTCTCGGCAATCTAAGCTATATATACAAATTCCCTAACGACGACAGTGGGGTGGAGCGAACCCCGCCAGGCATACCAACAGTCTGGCAGGAAGATCTTCCCTTTACCGCCAAAAATGCTTAATAATAATTTTAAATCCAGCCGGGGGAGAAAAAGCCACCGGTGGTGCTGCACGAAGTGGAAATACGGAAGGTAGGCTTGTCGGAGTGCTCCGCGCGCTACGGCTCCCCCAGGCCGTCTGTGACCCAGCGGTCCAAGATTACTACAAACATGATCTGCGCGGGACTACTCGATATTGGAGGTTCTTCAAATAATAATGTATGATGAGTGTCAAGATTTTTTTTTAACGTGCCAAAATGCGTAAAGCGGGTTTCAGACTACGCTATACTATTGTGCTATATAGTATAGCAAAGAAGGATGCTATATAGTATAGCATAGCATGGCGTTCACATTACGCGACATTATCACAAGCATTTATAGTACCTATATAGCAAGCTCAGTTGACGGGACGGTCAGGGATGAGGGAGGAGGAAAAGGCCTGCGCTTCGCACCAATTTATAGAATAGTAAGCCAATAATATGTAGTACAGTACAGTGTGAACGTGTCCATAACAATGTATGGTGCGCGATATTGTTGTTGTACTATTTGTTGATATATCTACTATATGCTATTATATTATAGCGTAGTCTGAAACCCGCTTAACGCATCCCCCTCGGACTCGGGGGAGTCGAAGAGGGTATGTCGGGCTCCGGGAAGAGTGCCGTATACCGACTAAAAACCCACGGTAAACCTTCTCCCGCCTAGTGAGAGGGCTCCCGTAGGCTTAGCATGACCGTTTATACATAAGTTTTATGTCTTTCAATTGTCAGATATGTCGAGAAAATGACGTCATTTTCTCGACAAATCTGCCAGTTGAAAGAGACAAAACTTATGTCTACGCGGTCATGCTAAGGCTACTGGCGCCGATGCTCGCGCGTAAATTTTCTTGTCATACCAAAACAAACCATTTTTTTTAATGTTCTCAATTATTATTATTTTTTCTTCCGGGCTCTGGACTTAGAAAGGTCTCAGTCTCAGAGTCGGCTTGCGCCCCCTAGGACTCTGGACCGAACGCATTAAACCTCCGGGTAAAGACGTCCCTGATGACAGGCATACGGCATACGGCATACGGCTGAAGATTGTGGCTCAAGCCGCTTCGGAAATCGACCTTTGGTCGGACTCTAGTGCAAATGTGTACGTGTTTGCAGGTAAGGACGCGTGTAAGGGCGACTCCGGCGGTCCGCTGATCCACAAGGGCGTGGTAGTGGGCGTCACCTCGTTTGGCACAGGGTGCGCCCGTCCCAAATACCCGGGCGTGTATACCAGAGTCGCCAACTACCTCTCCTGGATTACCACGGTAAGTGCTTGGCACTTATATCATGTAGATGCCACATTGGAACTACTAAGATACCGATATAATGTAAGCTATTGTATCTACCAGTATATTGATAGCTACAATTAGGCTAATGGACAAGCGACCCAACTGACCATTCCTAGGCTTGTCTAAGTTTTAAAATACTAGATTGAGCTGAAAGGTATACCTTATTTTGGATGACAATGCATGCTTAGCTATGTGACGTCATTCTAATTCCAATATGGCGGATCGTCCAAGATGGCGGAATAGTTATGTTTTCTGCGCTACCACAGTATGGGTATCAAATGAAAGGTCTTGCTGAGTAGAACACGAAAACTCAAATTCAAATTCAAATAGCCTCTATTGCTGTATGTATTAGCTTAAGTAACAGTAAGTGCGTTTTCTAACATATAGTACTTATACTTATAAAAATTAAATTTTAAATCTGCAGGTATTTGTTCCTCTACAGCTTGTCCTCCACGGACGACATAGGCCTCCTCTAATAATCTCCACTCCTCTCTATCCTTAGCTTTGCGTAGCCACATGGGGCCAGCCGCTCTGCTAAGGTCGTCCTCCCATCGTTTTGCTTGCCTTCCGCTTTTCCTTTTGTTTTCGCGTGGTAGCCATTCTGTTACTTTTCTGGTCCATTTGACCCTATTTTCTCTCATGATGTGTCCCGCCCACTTCCATTTAAGTATTTTGCTGGAAGTAACTGCGTTTCTGAACTTGGTCTTACTTTTGATAATTTGTAGATTTACTTTATCTTTCAGTCTTACTCACACTCCTTTCGATACTGTTTTGGCATACTCTGAGCTGGTTTTCTTGTTTGTCTGTCAGCGACCATTTTTGACACGCATATATTAGGCATGGTAATATACAAGAGTCGAAGATTTTTCTCTTGTGGAACATTTTCAGGTTTCGGTTCTTCATGATTTCAGACAGTGACCAGTATCTTTTCCAAGTGTTGGTGACCCTTCGGTCCAGCTCCTTACCCATGCATTCTTTGTTGGCTATTAAATGGCCTAGGTATATATATTCATTCACATATTCTACTTGGTCTTCATTCACTTTTATAGGTACTTGTTTCGAATTTGTCATCACTTTGGTCTTTGATGTTTATTGATAATCCTATTTTAGCACTCTCTCCGGCTAGTTCTTGTAGCATGCTCTCCAGTTGTCAAGGGCATTCAGAAAATGTAACAATATCATCTGCGAAGCGTAGGTGGGATAGTTTTTCGCCACATATATTTATTATTTATACCCTTATTTTCCCAGTCTAGGTTCCTAAATACCATCCCAAGGACTGCTATGAATAGTTTAGGTGATATAGGGTCTCCTAGGGTCTCCCAACACGAAAACTAAGGGCAATTAAATAAAAACTTGATTTTTTAAATATTTTTCCGTCTTTTGAAATGGGTTTTGTGCAATGTTACCAAAATGGCGCTTGAGTCAATACGCCTTTTAGGCCTACCGTACACTGGGGCGCCGACGCTTGCGCGTAATTTTTTTTGCCATTGTAAAACGAACTGTATTGTCACATAGAAAAAGTTCATTCTACAAAGAAATTACACTGACGCGGAGCGATAATAATTTGACGCGTGGGGGCGTGACTCTACGATAAATTAGACGTGGCCTTTACGTCATTTTCAAGAAAAAAACGAAACCAGTTACTTGGTCGGCGTTACCTGTTTCAAAACTCATGGTTTTTGTAAATAGTTTTTTTATTTATCTACCGTGATTGTTTGCATATATAACTCCATCAATTATACAGTTACACACGAAACGAAAATAAATTAAATCACTATCTAAGTGTTTCTAGCTACACAGTTAAATCAATCAATTAAGTTACGTCTCTTGCTCACAGTTACTGTTAACAGAAATAACGCAGTTACAAAAATCATTATAATTCATCATTGAAACAAGTGATTCGGTAACATGCCGCTTAGCTAGTTATTGTAAATAGTGACGTTAAATAACGCCCACGTCTACTTGATTTGAACTTTATGCATAATGGCACATACTTCGTTTTGGTATTGACAAAAAATTTAATGGGTGGGGGTTGACGCCCCAGCGGGGCTTCAATATATAATTCTACTGTACGTGTGTATGTCACTGAACTCCTCCTAAACGGCTGGACCGATTAGATTATTTTTTTGTATGCGTTGGATGGCGCCCTAGATGGTTTAGATTCACAATTGGACCCGGTAGGTGGCGCTGCTTTCGTATGTAATTCTAAGTCGGCACGAAGTTTGCCGGGTCTGCTAATGTTAAATAATTATTTATTTCAGGTGACGCAACACATAAATGTGGAGAGGGTCCCGAGCGCGGGGATCGCCGCGTCTGTCACACCACTTCTGCTATTACTGTCTTCGCCATGTTCATACTTACTGATCTAATAATAAAGTATCTTTAAAATAATAATAAAGTGCGTGTTGCATGTACCCGATGCTTGGCTTGTTTCCTTATTAGTTATTTGGTACTCGCTAAAGGCTTCTATGAATATTTTAATTTATGAGTAATGCTATCTAGACACGCGGTAGAGCGTCAAGCCAAAAAAAGCGTGGCTTGTTGCACACCGTGTGTAGTATTGTTGACTTCTACGACAAAAGAAGCGAGATCTGAATGGGTGCTGAGTTCAGTGGTCAGTCCAGAAACTTATTTATATCAACATAAAATATTTCATAAACGGCAAAAGAAGTGATATCTGAATGGGTGCTGAGCTCAGTGGTCAGTCCAGAAATTTATTTATATCAACATAAAATATTTCATAAACGACAAAACAAGTGAGACCCGAATGGGTGCCGAGTTCAGTGGTCAGTCCAGAAATTAATTTATATCAACATAAAATATTTCATAAACGGCAAAAGAAGTGATATCTGAATGGGTGCCGAGCTCAGTGGTCAGTCCAGAAATGTATTTATATCAACATAAAATATTTCATAACGACTTAAAATATCATTTCTTCTTATAACTTAGAATAATATTATATTCTTGGCTATAGATCTAATATAATAATAATAATAATAATAGTAATAGGCGGGTTGTTCCTGTCGCATCGTCGCAGCCGGCGGCCCAGCCTGTGGCAAGTGCCACGGTTACTTCACGGCTTGCCGCCGATAGCGACGTTGATAGAGATAACGCGCCTATTAATGTAAGTAACCAATACAATGAATTGTTGAGGAGTACTTTGGAGGATGTAGTTCGGGTGTATCGGTCCATGCCGAACCACCTTAGACCTCGTATACCTCGCCTACCCATGCATAAAGGGAATAGGGCGCTAGTGGGTGCCTTGGACTCACTACTGTCAATTTACTTTGACAGTAGTGATAACCTTGCGGATACACACTCTATCCTGTATTGTGCTGCCATTACGGTATGTCGTGTAGCTCGTGTCAAGGTTTTTAACACTGACACAGCTACACGTCCAAAACCCGCCGTCCCGGCATGGCAATGCAGGATAGAGCGTCGTATTAGCGAGGCTAGGGCACTCATTGGCAAGCTCAGCTGCTTCAGGGAGGGTAATACCCGCCCTAGAGTTATGCGCTTTGTGAAGCGGGCATTCGCTGGGACTGATGTCAGTCCCCGCGAATATATTTCCCGCGTCACAGAGCGCATTGACTTCCTGAAGCAGAAAATTTATGCATGGGCAAACCGTATACGTAGGTATAAGGTTCGCGTGGATCGATATTCCCAGAACTCCATGTTCCAAAGGGATCAAAGATGGGTTTATAGATCCTGGGAGCGACCCAGTGAACCGGTGAGTGAATTGCAGCGACCAGATGATAACGCCACGACAACATTCTGGCGTGATATCTGGTCGGTGCCAGTCACTCACTACGAAGGTGATTGGATCGGTGATGTCGAGCGAATGTGCGAACCAATAAAAGAAATGGAAGCCATCTCCATCGGGCCCCTAGACGTAGCCAATGCAGTCCGTTCTTTACCTAATTGGAAGGCCCCAGGCCCGGACGGACTGCATAATTTTTGGCTCAAATGGCTACGTAGCTCGCACGTTCGCTTGGCATCCCAATTCCAATCAGCCTTACAATCTGGGTCGTTACCGGAATTTATAACTACCGGCGTAACCCATCTGCTCCATAAAACCGGAAGTACCACGGACCCTAAAAATTATAGACCGATCACCTGTCTACCTACAATTTACAAAACTCTTACATCCATCCTGAGAGCGAAAATCGCCAGACATGTTGAAGATAATTCAATAATGTCTGCCTCTCAGAATGGATGTAGGAGTGGGTCCCGTGGTACTAAGGAGCTACTCCTCATCGATATGACCATTTGTCAACAGGCTCGCCGTAACCGAAAGGATCTGTCGACATGCTGGATAGATTATAAGAAGGCCTATGATTCTGTGCCGCATACGTGGCTTGTGAGAGTGCTTGAGTTGTATAAAATAGATACAACTCTACGCACTTTCTTGGAGTCATGTATGAGGCAATGGAAAACGGTCCTTCTCTGTCCAGGCTCTCGACAGATCCTTGGGAATGGCGAGCCTATAAGGATAGAGCGAGGTATCTTCCAGGGTGATAGTCTGAGTCCACTATGGTTTTGCCTGGCCCTGAACCCTCTGAGCACACTTTTAGAGGAGTCAGGGTTTGGCTTTCGGTTGCGACGAGGAGGTCAGGTAATATCTCACCTGCTTTACATGGATGACCTTAAACTGTTTGCCCCCACTGCGCTCCAACTGACGGGATTACTGAAGGTTACAGAGACCTTTAGTAATTCTATCAGGATGGAGTTTGGTGTGGATAAATGTGCGGTCATGCATGCAAAGCAGGGGAGATTGGTGGAGTCTGAAGGCATCCAACTTTCAGATTCCATCCAACTGAGATCACTCGCCGCAACCGAGACCTACAAATACTTGGGTATGTCACAAGGGTTAGGCATTAGTGAGACTGACATGAAACAGTTATTGCGGGATCGCTTCTTGGGGCGCCTGAAAAAAGTTCTGAAAAGTCTTTTATCAGGCGGAAACAAGGTGCGAGCCTACAACGGCTGGGTCATGCCAGTCTTGATGTACTCTTTTGGCATACTCAAGTGGACTCAGACCGAATTGGACACCCTGGATAGAACAGTCCGTACTACGCTCACTGCATACCGCATGCATCACCCACGCTCATCGGTAATGAGACTATATATCCCTCGGAAATGTGGAGGTCGTGGCTTTTTAAACGTCAAGACTTTGCATAACCGGGAGATATGTAGCCTCAGGGAATATTTTCTCCGTGCCGATGGGGAAATGCATGTGGATGTAGTGGCAGTAGATAATGGACTCACCCCTCTATCTTTGGCAAAAGAGAACTGGCGCAAACCTGTAGTACTGACAACGGATGATCGTAGGTTGGTATGGCAGGGCAAGGAGCTACACGGAAGGTACTATCGGGCCCTTCATGGGCCCGATGTAGATCTTGCGGCCTCCGTGGCCTGGCTACGATTCGGCGACCTCTTTGGGGAAACCGAAGGTTTTGTCTGTGCAATTATGGACGAAGTTGTGATGACGAACAACTACCGGAAATATATTCTTCGGGATGGCACCATCGACATTTGTCGGGCATGTCATCGCCCTGGAGAATCCCTGAGGCATATCATCTCCGGTTGTTCGCGTCTCGCAAATGGTCAATATTTACACAGACACAACCAAGTAGCCAGGATTATCCACCAGCAACTTGCCCTGAAATATCGCCTTGTGACATCCGAGGTACCGTACTACAGGTATGAACCACAACCAGTTCTCGAAGAAGGTCATATCTCATTGTATTGGGACCGATCTATCATCACAGACAGGACTATTGTAGCCAATAAGCCTGATATTGTGCTGATAGATCGCCAAGAGCGTCGTGCAATGATTGTCGATATCACTGTCCCCCATGACGAGAATCTCGTGAAGGCCGAGAAAGATAAAGAAAGCAAGTATCTTGATCTGGCTCACGAGGTTGTCGACATGTGGGACATTGATGCGGCAATCATTGTACCGATAGTCGTTTCCGCCCATGGCTTATTAGCCAAGAGCCTCGACAAACACCTAAAGAGGCTCGCGTTAGGCGGCTGGATCAAGGGACAGATTCAGAAGGCGGTACTTCTGGAGACGGCGCGCATTGTGAGGAAGTTCCTATCTCTGGAGCCCTAACCACTGGTAACTAGGACCCTGTTCCAGATGCCGGTGGGGAACTGTTTTTTATATTTTTAAATGTATTTTTTATATATATATTTAAAAATGTAATTTATAAGAAAGATAAGAAATAAAGGAATAATAATATTATTATATTAGATCTATAGCCAAGAATATAATATTATTCGAATATACGAATTATAATATAGCCTTCGCAAGATATAAAGCTTTAAAGTCTTATTTTATTTATAAGAAATAGCTAAGTCAGACCTTAGGATTCAATAAATTATAAGATATAAGAAGTGATATTTTAAGTAACTCATTTAACATTTATGTTTATGATGGGATCCAATTTATGTGATTCTTCTTTAGTTTGTGCGAAATAATTGCCATATGGTCCCATAAAAAATAAATTGAAATTGTGTGACCTTCAACCCCCCATTTCACCACCAAGGGGGTTGATTTCTGATAATATTTTGAAAATGGGTCCACCCTCGAAGAATTCCCCAGCAAACGTCATATTTTTTTTTTAAATCGGTCGAATGACGCCGGAGATATACATAAAAAAAAAATATGCGTCGAATGGGAACCTCCCCATGAGAACCTCCCCCTTTTTTTTCGTCGGTTAAAAATTAACATAGTTTGACCCAGTAGGTCGTTTCGACCCACCTTACACTCGCTGCGACACTCCTGACAATAGTCACGATACTTCTGACACTCGTCACGACATTCTCGACACTCCTGACACTCGTCACGTCTCTCTTGACACTCCTGATACTGGTCAGGATACTTCTGACACTCATCACGACACTCTCGACACTCGTCTTGACACTCCTGACACTCGTCTCGACACTTCTGACACTTTTCTCGACACTTCTGTCTGACAAATCAGAATCAGATTCAGATTCCGATTTCGATTAAAGATGAAACGGATAGTGGTTTAGCCAGATACAGGATATCCGGCACGCTACCAGGCCGGAGCGCCGGATATCCGGCTACCGGATAACCGGCCCTTTACATGACGCTTCTTAAATACATCTCGAATCGATCGCAATCACGACCCATGCAATGGTGGTCAGTTAATTCGCACCAGTACCCGCAGTTGTCAAGGTTTGCTAGAATGTATCTTTCTTTGGTAGCCTCACGGGCAAGAACGCCCGCCTTGAACGTAAGGGGTGCAAGTTCAAATCCCAGGCTCGCACCTCTGTGATAATTTTCATGTGCGAATGTCATTTTTAACAATTATTAGGTACCACTTTCTGTACGGTGAAGGAAACATCGTGAGGAAACCTGCACGTCTATAGAAAGGCGTGTGAAGTTCACCAGCCCAAACTGAGCCAGCGTGGTGGATTATGGCCCAAATCTCCCTCGTATTGAGGGGGAATGTGCCCGGTATAATAGCAAAAGGCTCGCCCCCTATTACATTGGGACCAAAATATATCGGCGACGTATGGTCGCACTACACTGCACCTCTGCCTACCCCTTCGGGCAGGCAGAGGTGCAGTATACAGGCGTGATGATGTATTATTAGCACCTGGCAGAAGCGTTTGCAAAGGCTATTGTGATAAGCTGGTCTGGTATACGAAACCAAACGGAGTCGCCTCTTAGCAACAAATGCGGAAAATGTTCAAATTTAGTATTCATTCACCACTATTTGCCAATTGTAAATTTTAAGTACTAAACTAATTAATAGAACAAATATTTTTGACGTGCGATGATTTGCCTTGTATGATGAGATTTTTTTTAATTTTACTATCCGGTATCCGGCCGGATACTAAATTACTATTCAGTATCCGGCCGGATAGTGAAAACAAAGCCGGAATAAAAAAAACCGGATAGTTACTGGATATTTGTTTCATCTCTGATTTCGACTTCGACTACGATTTTTGATAAGTTTATTATCTGGTATCCGGCCGGATACTGAATTAGGTACTATCCGGTATCCGGCCGAATACTGAACTACTATCCGGTATCTGCCATTCGGCATTCGATTTCGATTTCAATTTAGATTTTTGATAATTTTACTATCTGGTATCCGGCCGGATACTGAATTAGGTACTATCCGGTACCCGGCCGAATACTGAACTACTATCCGGTATCTGCCATTCGGCATTCGATTTCGATTTCAATTTAGATTTTTGATAATTTTACTATCCGGTATCCGGCCGGATACTGAACTACTATCCGGTATCTGCCATTCGGCATTCGATTTCGATTTCAATTTCGATTTTTAATAATTTTACTATCCGGTATCCGGCCGGATACTGAATCACTATCCAGTATCCGGCCGGATACTGAATCACTATCCGGTATCCGGCCGGATACCGAATTAGGTACTATCCGGTATCCGGCCGAATACTGAACTACTATCCGGTATCTGCCATTCGGCATTCGATTTCGATTTCAATTTCGATTTTTGATAATTTTACTATCCGGTATCCGGCCGGATACTGAATCACTATCCGGTATCCGGCCGGATACTGAACTACTATCCGGTATCTGCCATTCGGCATTCGATTTCAATTTCAATTTGGATTTTTGATAATTTTACTATCCGGTATCCGGCCGGATACTGAATCACTATCCGGTATCCGGCCGGATTGCGATCGATCCGGCTAAACCACTATCCGTTTCATCTTTAATCAAAATCTGAATCTGAATGTGACGTCATTTTCTCGACAAATCCGACAGTTTCAAGAGATAAAACTTGTTTCTACTCGGTCATGCATGTGTTAACTCGATTTGTACACCTTTACAGGTCCATGCAGCTATATGCCACTAATTTAAATAACATGTTCCATAATACCCATAGCTTACTAGTTTTACGTAGCCCACTCGTCTTATACTATTCGTATATAACGTCTATTATTTCTTATCACACGTGTTCTTTATAAACTATACAGCATAATATTTCGTATCTCGTTATTAAATTATCTTCCGAATACTACAAATAACGTTAATTGTATTCACCCTGCGGCTCATACGTTACCCTCAGTCTTATGATCCGGTCGCAGTGATTATAACATCATTGGATATCTATGAAAAGTGTTTGTTCTCAAGATTTTATCTAAATTGATAAGCAGTGTCGGCATCCAGAGTGGTCACACGAGGACGGCGGTCTGCCAACATGTGGCGTGTTGTGGTTATTCTAGCATTTGTTACATGCTGTAAGTCCGAGTATCACACTGATACTATAATCCCATACACAACACAACCAACACACTTCTACCATAGGGTAGAATACAG
Organism: Ptilodon capucinus; assembly: GCA_914767695.1. Taxonomy (NCBI): domain Eukaryota; kingdom Metazoa; phylum Arthropoda; class Insecta; order Lepidoptera; family Notodontidae; genus Ptilodon; species Ptilodon capucinus. The sequence continues at coordinate 7,147,285 of OU611831.1, forward strand.
AAGTAGGTGTATGCAATGATATTGGATAGTATGTAGGTACGTATGCCACGAGGGTGGAAAACAGTGCTGAATATATCTACGGGCGGAGTCCATATTATTTGCCAGCAAAAAGATTTCTTATCTTCTATGCTTGCCTATATTATTTACAAAAAGTTATAAGTTCCAATTGTTTAGTACCGAATCCTAATATTATTATTCAAACATGTGCGGCCAGGAATGTGTACCTTTGTAAACAGGGTGCGCCAGAGAATGTAAAGTCAAAGTCAAATTTATTTTGTATGGGCCTATGGGGGCACTTACAAATTGTCAAGTTCACATTTTTTAGGGTTCCGTACCTAAAAAGGAAAAAACTGAACCTTATAGGATCACTTTGTTGTCCGTCTGTCTGTCTGTCAAGACCATTTTCTCAGAAACGCGTGGAGGTATCAAGTTGAAATTTATAACGAAGACTCTGCGGTCTCTTCGTGCCCTTAAAAAAATCAAACTTCTATGTTAACACATTCACTGCGTTACGGGAAGTATTTGGTTGTAATTGGACTTTGCTCTGTGCGGCAGCTAGTTGTCCTTGTTTTGCACTCCGTGCGGAGGTGATTTTTTCAAGTATTCGTACAAGTAAAAAGAGACACCTATATTCCCGGTGTCCTTGCTTGAAGTGTATTGAAATTTACTATTAAAAATGTACGGGAATTCTTTTATCGTAACGCACAGAAAGGTAATACGGGATACGGGATACGGGAACTATTTGGTCGTATCCTAAACCCCGTACCGCACTGAACGTGCGCGCGCGCGGAGCTTCGACTAGCCGTAGTACTATGCCCAGTTAATATGTTTATTCAAAACGCGATATTTTATTCGTCACGCGTAAGTAGGTAAATTGTACATAAACAATGAAACGTTCACGTAAAAAACTTATTGGGAAAAGGTGTAAAGAGAGAAGGTGAAGAGGCTAGAAACATTATTGTGCAGAGTAGTGGTTCCAGTTTATCGAATCCCAAACCATCTAGTACTGAAAAAGCTGATATTTTGACGTGAGAATTTACGGTTGAAAATTAGGGTGCTTTTTCGATATTACAGTCAAAATAAGGTGAAAAAAATAATATTCTAAATAAAAAAAATTACAGTGTGTTTGGGACATAAAAAGGTAAGTTTTCACCAAATTTCGTGAAGAAATAATAACTTTTGTATAAGATAAAAATAAAAAACCAAAAACTAGGTTATTTGAATTTTTCACATAAATTATTAGGTTATGTGAAAAAAGTGTTTATACAAAAGTTGTAGATCTTTTTATTATCTACAACTTTGTCTTTCATTTTTTTCCATAGGACTTGTAGTTTTGCCGGAAATCAAGATAAACTGTTTTTTACCCTTAAAACCGCACACCCATCCACTTCCCGGCCTCAGATCGCCCGTAAATTATTTTTCCAATTTTTTTTGGTATATTCTCTTCCTTTGTCAACGGGTTTCATCCTACTATGATTTTATTTTGTTTTAAAAATTATCGACACTGGTCTATTAAGATATTACATAAAACCCTGTGCGACTGCAGCTGTGTATACACAAGTATGTAACGTATTGATTGGTACAACAAAAAAAATCAGCTGTGGAGTTTCCATGTCTCTGTGGAGGTTTGAAGTTAGGACTACGTACGGGAAAATAGACGTCGTAACGCATATCAGGCATTCTTGATACGGGAAGTATGTCACTTGTACAGCACTGGAAGTAAGTCTTAATCTAGCGCAGCCGCAGGGAACGTGTGAACGCAATCAAAAGATACAGCGGCTTATGTTGCATTTGCACGGGAATCAAAAACCTATAGGGTATTTCCCGTTGACCTAGAATCATGAAATTTGGCAAGAAGCACAAGTAAAGGAATAAATCCGAGAACTGTAAATTTATTGTTAGAAAATATTTTTTTGCGCTTACAAACTTATTTTGTTGTTAGTTTGTATGGGGACACCAGTATACCAACTACAAAGATAAGTTTGTCTCTCTGGCCAGTTTTTTATTAACCGACTTCAAATGATCTAAGAGCCACTGAAGATCGACCTTCACCGATCTGATAACCAGATGAGACGTATTTCATATCAAATATAATTTATAAACAAATATGCCTATGATAACTTGCATATCAAAAAGTTCTCGAAGCTATTTTTAATTTAATTAATTTAAATCAATTTTCTTTCATCACCTTCACGTGATTTTTTTTTTATATTTACTTTTTTAGGGCTGTTATAAGGTGATAATATTTGCAAATTTTCAACAATTATTGACACTAAAAATCGTGAAAATAAAATTATTTTTACCAAAAAAGAAAAACCGACTTCGAAAACCTAGGTGCACTAAAAAGCTACAAATAACCTTACAATTCATTACATTTGGAGTCGGTGCCAATTCATGTGTGTATTTGCCTAGTCTGGCGTAGATTGACACCTACTCCAAATGTAATGAATTGTAAGTTTATTTGTACACATATTTGTAGCTTTTTAGTGCACCTAGGTTTTTGAAGTCGGTTATTCTTTTTTATTAAAATTAATCGATAGAGCAATGTTCGGTGCTTTCATAGTTGTCGCGGCGCCTGTGGTTCTATAATCAGCATAATAATATAACGTCACAATTCATCACCATGGAAACTGTGCGACTGACTCTCTTTACTGATTTTACTTGTTCAATCTCGTGTACCACTAAAAGGAGCCCAAGTTAATGGGTACAGATCCCAACCCTACGGTCGTTCACTGTTTTGCTACTCCACTCATATGTTAAGGAGCCCAAGTTAATGGGTACAGTTTCCAACCCTCTGGTCTTCCACTGTTTTGGCCCTCCATAACATGACCTGAACACCACTGCGGCCCATCCGGACCCGCAGCTGAGCCTCCACACACTCCCCTACAGCTCTACCCTGCCACCAGGTACTACTTGGGTGTTCATGCCCATAGGTACTGTGCCCCGTTCGTATACTAGCTACGAAGGCGGCTGCCCCTTGCGCATACTCGCTACGCAAGGCGGCCTACTCAAATCTCTAACCATAGCCCCTCTAGAAAAGACTATAGCTCGATTACAAACTCAATCGCACATTTACCGTAATGACGAGTCCGTGCTCGTATTACTATTTAATAATCTCGAATAATCTTTGTCGTAATAATAGTAATGGGACTCACCCCGATACTCTAGGTAGCATTGCCTCGTGCATCGTGACTCCACGCCTTGCACGCAATTACTTACTTTGTACTTACACGCTCTCTGTACCTAGGTACTGCATTCCTACCTCCATCGTAGCAATGCATAACTTACAACCATTTGTCGGTCTTCACTCCATGAAGACTACACTCACTTTTCTTGTTGACCACTGTAGGTAGATGTGGAACCATTTTACCATCCTTTGCTCTTAATACAACCACCCACATGTCGTAGCGTCCCCTCGCCTACGCCCTTCTTCTATATCAACGCGCTCGCGCACTGTCAAAAACTAATGACATTGACAATCACCTTGGCACATGACAATAACAGATAATAAATCGCGATGAAATCCGCGACAATAGTGTAGGTACGGAAGCCTGGGTGCGCGAGTCCAGCTCGCACTTGGCTGTTTTTTAGGGTTCCGTACCCAAAGGGTACGCTGAAACATGGACGATCCATCAAAAATATCGTCATAAGAAAGACGCCCTTGAGATGTGGTGCTGGAGGCGTTTACTACGAATAAAATGGACTGCTCACCGCACTAACGTTTCCATCCTGAAAGAGCTCCGCATCAAACAAAGACTTTCGTCGATTGTGCAAGCGCGAATCTTTAAGATGTTTGGTCATATCATTCGTAACGAAGACTCATTGGAACGACTAATGATACAAGGAAGAGTAGAGGGTCAACGCTCCCGCGGGAGATCACCAACAAGATGGACAGACCTTATCAAGTCCTCAACGAAGTGTACCCTTAATGAATGCGCACGTAATGCTACTGACAGAGAGAGATGGAGAAGTCTCACAAAAACCGCAACCAACCTACTAGACAATCCATGACCACGACCACTCCGCACGGAGTGTACGACTAAGAAGAAGAACCCAAAGTGTAAAACGGGAACCCTATAACTAAGACTTCGCTGTCCGTCCGTCCGTCCGTCCGTCTGACACCGGGCTGTATCTCATGAGCCGTAATAGCTAGAGAGTTGAAATTTTCATAGATTATGTATTTATGTTGCCGCTATAACAACAAATACTAAAAAACAGAAAAAAAAATATTTAAGGGGGCTCCCATACAACAAACGTGTTTTTTTTAGCCATTTTTATAGATAATGGTACGGAACCCTTCGTGCGCGAGTTCGACTCGGACTTGGCCGGTTTTTTCTTATATACTACTATACTACCACCGGATCGAAATGCGACCTCAACTGAGAAGATCCGGCAAGAAACTCAGTGGGCTGATCATTTTTTTAAATCGCCAAAACTTATTACAAATACACAGGTACATATAGCTCCAGTGTGTTGCCTTTAGAGCTGCTTCTAATAATAAAGATAAAATAATAATACGTTAGTAAGTCAACACACGATACACTTTGACATGACGGGCACTATTTCGATTTTTGTTTTGAACCTGAGCTGTACAATCCCAAGCTAATTTGTCATCTAAATAATCCGAGATTTTGTAATAGCATTGTGTGTAAATGTAAGAAGTAGGACATTGGAATAGTTTGGGCATGAGGTGAGAAGAGATGCAAATGAATGTATTAGGGCTCCCGCTCTCTGGGCATCAACACTTGCGTGTCAATTTATTTGCCATAGCAAAACGAACTGTATTAATACAGAAAAAACAGTCTAAAACGAAATGACACAGAGAGCGTGCGAAATTGGACGCGTGGAGACGTGGCTTTTTGAAAATATATTTAATCTTTATGCATATACAAACAGGGTTCGTTTTGATATATTGCAAGCGTTGACGCCCCAGGGCTATAAGAGTGATAGGATTTGGCTTGGTATGAATGTCAGTATGATGAAAACACGCGACGCATTGAAGGAATAGACATACTACGCTCACCACACATAATGAGAAAAGGTATGGCAAATTATGAATATAAGTAATTAAATTAGATTTGATCATCCGATATCTTTCTCGCCTTCATGACAAATGTTATTTATATGTATCTAATGTGTAATCATATTTTCGTAAAAGAAAAAAATAATATCCAGATTATTTTTTCTGTATGCTCTATGCAACGACTTATCCGTGACCGTCAAGGCGTCAACTCAGCTCAAGCGGGTAAATACAACCAAATGACAGTCCCGCTATCAACCATGCGTAACGAATCGCGCATCATCGGAGGCCACCCTACCTATATACGGAAATATCCTTTCGCTGTGCAGGTAACATTACTTTAATCTACTGATCTTACTATTCATTTAGTAGTAGTTAGTTGATGAAATTGTATGAAAAACAAGCATATTCATCCGTCTTCCTCCTACAAACTTCTATAAATTACAATTTTTGTTGTAACACAGGTGCTGGACAAACGAACAGGTTTTTTTTGTGGTGGCTCCCTGCTTACGAGATGGCACGTGCTCTCCGCCGCACATTGCTTTGCCATGGTGTGAGTTGCATCGCTTTGTTCTTACAATGCTTTTTCTAAAATTAAAGTTTCCTAATTTACTCCTTTTAATCAGCTATATACCGGTGAAAATCCAGTCGAAGCTGTTTGAGAGATTTCCCGAAAATATGGTTTTACCGTAAAACCCATATTTTCGGAAAACTTTTACGTTCGTTCCGCGGGACCCTAATGCTTTTCATAAAATAAAAGTAGCCTTAGTTACGCCTTGGCACATCAGCTATCAGCCAGTGAAAGTCTCGTCGAAATCTGTTCAGCCGTTTGGAAGTTTACCCGGAACAAACAGACAGACAGACAAATATTTTAAAAATAGCATTTTCGTAATAGGCATTATAATAAATAAGGTATATCTACTTTCATATGCATTTGTTAAAATAATGTTATTTCGATATTACAAACATACACTCCAATTTTATTTCATTGTATAGATGTATAGAGATCTCCATGGTTATATCCCTACAACTTTACAATTAAAAAAAAATAGTTTTAATTAAGAAAAAAATAGTCATCAACACCAACCGTTTAAAATCGAAAAATTCGATTCGTCGATCGTTTAAATTCGATTTTAAAGGTTTTTTTCGTTTTAAACGGATTGGTTTATTTGGTTTTAAACAGACTGACTCCAGGTCGGAAGGTTGCGTGAAATAAACTTCACCTAATTTATAGGTCCACTTTTAATGTTCCTATTTCACAATAATAAAACTTATTAAAATATAGTCTCTCAATTATTATCAACTGTACGCGCGCGTTTATAGTGGGGTTCACGGGACAACTCGTCCGACCCCGAACGCAGTGTGCCGCTAACATAACTAAGCTACTATGTCAGTAATACCGCTACAGGGTTTACATCTTATAGTGGGCTCCGAGGTTCGCTTATCGATCACTTCAATCCCCGGGCAAATTGATCAATATTGTAATGTGAACGAACCTATTAGAATTCTGTTATGTTTGTTAGTAAGTAGTTAAGTCTTTTGTAACTTCCTACATACCTACCAGAATATTTACTAAGCGTTGTAAATTAGCTTGAATTGAAGGTTAAGATTTTAAATTATGAATATTTTCCTTCAGGAATGAAATTAATCACATTGCAGTGCGAGTGGGGAGCTCGAGTGTAAATTCGGGTCAGTAACTACTTACTTTGTTTATTTATTTATTTATTTATTTATTTAACAGGACATCCAAAAACTGTAGCATTCATAATACATTAATATAAAATACAAATAAGGGAAAACTAAATGCACAGTTAACAAAGGTGCCACAACATGCATAAGTAAGAGGAATAACATAACATAACAGGAACATTGTTAATAAATGAAAAATAAGAATGTGACAATAAAAATTAAATTAAATGTGATGAGTGAATAGATGAGTGGCTATCATTGACGCACCAACGATGACAAGATCAGTTTGCGAAATTTGTACAGTGTATCATTAAACAAATCCACTTCATGACCGATTGAGTTGAAGGTAGTTGACAGTCTAGATAATAGGAAGTACTGTTTTAGGTTCGTTTTGGCGGGTTCTTTATGTAAAAGGCTAATTGCACGAGTTGACCGAATCGGCAACCTGCGAGGTACATTAAACTTAATGTTTTGCATCAAAGCAGGACAGTCAATTAAATTACGTACAAGCTTAAATAGAAAAATCATATCTGAAACATTTCTGCGGACAATTAGGCTTTGGAGTTTGAAGTGTTCTAATTTACTTGTATATGTGGGGAGTTGTTTGTGTAATCTACAGGAAGAAGTAAGATGACGCATAAATCTTTTTTGTACACGCTCTATTCTTAACTTATGAGTGTTGTAATGTGGTGACCATACGACACTGCAATACTCAAGATGACTTCTGACATATGCGTTGTAAATAACAATTTTGGTTTCTGGTTTGCGGAAAAATTTACCGTTGCGGATGATGAACCCAAGCATTTTGTTGGATTTTGCAATTATCTTATCAAAATGGGGTATAAACGTTAATTTAGAGTCCAAAAGAACGCCCAGATCTCTCACTACAGGTAATTCTGTGATATTGACACCGTTTATATGAAATCCTGTATTAATGTTATTATATTTGCGAGTAAAGATGATATAATTACATTTTTTAATATTCAACGACATGTCGTTGGCAATACACCAATCATTGATACTATCTAGGTCTTCTTGTAATAAAGCACAATCGTTGAGTTCTTTAGTTATTTTACATAATTTTAAATCATCAGCAAAGAGATAAGGACTACTGTATCGTATACAGGTAACAATATCTTTAATGAAGATATTAAACAGCCAAGGTCCTAAATGGGAGCCTTGGGGCACCCCGGAAGTGGCAGGATATGTATCCGAACTAAACCCTTTAACTACTACAAATTGTGTTCTGTTATATAAGTATGATTTTAGCCAATTTAATACTGGTCCATAGATACCAGATATTGCGAGTTTGTGAACTAAAATTTCATGGTTAACCCTGTCAAAGGCTTTGGCAAAATCCATGTACACTGCATTTACCTGCAGACCGGCGTCTACTGCATTGACTATTTCATTCAAATAGGATGCTAGGTTGGTACACGTCGAGCGACACTTTACAAAGCCGTGCTGTTCATTAATTAGAAAATGACTAGAATGATGTTTCAAGAAAGGATAGATTAAAGCCTCAAAAATTTTACCAAAAGTAGATAGTATAGATATTGGCCTGTAGTTTGAAATATTAGCAGCATCACCGCTCTTTAGTATAGGTATAACTTTGGCAATCTTCCATATTGTTGGAAAAACTCCAGTAGATAGTGAGTGGTTGAAAAGGAAGAATAATGGTAGACTCAAACTAGAAGAACACTTAGATATAAAGTATGGTGGTATACCATCTGGTCCCGCTCCTTTATTTACATCAAGACTTTTTAAGTAATTAGTTATAGTAGACTGGGAGATGTAAATATGGTTCAACGTGTTAATAAAAGAGTTGTCATCACGAACTAGGTTAGAATTGTTACTATTCGGTCTTGTGAAAGTAGAAGAGAAGAAAGATGCGAATAGGTTGCATATATTTTGACCGTTCGATGCATTTACACCGTCGAGATACATATCTTGGGGAAACTGACAGATATTACTGCGTTTATTTTTTAAATAACTCCAAAAATATTTTGGATTATTTTTAATGCAGATTTCAACTTTAGACATATAATCGTTATAACAAATAGTTGACAGCTGTTTGCATCTTTTGTTTAATAATTTTAGTGAAATTTCATCTAAAGGATTATTATATATACGGTATCTATGTAGTATTTTATTCTTTTCTTTATTTAGTTTCTTTATAGTTTACATACCCAGTAAGTAGATAGGAAGATGCACGGAGCCACTGCCAAAGATTTTCTCTGATTTCAGCAATGAGTTCCGGTGCTTAAGATTCTATAAACTTAACATAAGCAATATGAATATGTGAATGGACGAGCGTGACAGGAATCCCATTTTGTCAAAGAAACTTGTAAACTTGTAAACCCTTTTTTAACTCAGCCCACTGAGTTTCTTGCCGGATCTTTTCAGTTAAGGTCGCGTTTCGATCCGGTGGTAGTAAAAGAAAAAAATGTAAACTTGACAATTTGTTTGAATAAATGATTTAACTTTGACTTTAACGTCAGAAAATCCTTTACGGATACCCTGCTACCTCGGGGAAGTAACAAGGTAATGTGGGAGTCAGAAGGCCGAAGACCGTATAGTACTTACTAAAAACCGACGGTGTACCTAACCATCCTCCGCAGCAGTTGTAGCCGAGTGGTAGCACGCATACCTTGCAATCAAAGTTCACAGAACCCCGGCTCGCACCTCTGGGTTTCATGTGCGAATCTCATTTTTATCCGAGATTATCACTTGCTATTTATTTATTTATTTTATTTATTTATTTGAGGATAACCCGAAAGGCTTACAATATATCTTACATTAAAGAACAGTGGATTAATACATGGATAAATGCAGCCTTAATTAAGGGCTACCACGGCAAGCGAATTAGTCTGATGTGCTATTGAAAACTAATCTAATAGTACAAATATTTATATATGTACATATAATTGTGTTTTTTTTTTCTTTTTATTTATTTTTTATTTATGTAATAAAAGATGTAAACACTTGTATAGAATTAAAATTAACAATACCTACTTATTTAATGAGTGGATCGCGTAGACGGAATAGCGAGCGATAGAAACGAACGGCCCTCGGCATAAGGCCATCGTTTGTACTGATGTACACTAAGAGCGAATCAAGCAGATATTGTAGTGTGTGTGAAGTGACGATAGGAGCGAAAGGAGTGTTAGGTCTTGAGACAAATGAACATGCCCCGGGAGAGTTAGTGTATGTTTTGGGAGTTTAGGTCTTTATAGTAGTTTAGAATATCGCGCTTGAACTTCTGGTCATATGACGCAAATATATCAATATGTTTATTTTTCTTAGATAGTAAGCAGTATTGTCTTTGAAGCCTGTTGATTGTTGAAAAATAACCTAGGTTACTTTTGGTAGGATGTGGTGTAAAAATGGAGTAATTTTGTTTACGTAAGCGGTTGTTAGGAACAGAGAAATTTATTTTGCTTACGATGTAGGCACAATCCGTACGTCCGTTTAAGATTTTGCGTAGAAATAGTTGATCTAATAGTTGTCTTCTATCCTGCAGCTTCTGTAAAGAGAAGTGGTTTAGTCTGTCTTGGTAAGATACAATTAGTTTTTTTATATTATTGCTATGACAAAGGGAATATAGAAATCGTTTTTGTACTCGTTCCAACCGTTTCACGTGCACTTCATAATGAGGAGACCATACAGGGCTGCCATACTCGAGGCCAGATCTAATGAGCGTATTGAAAAGTAGGATTTTTGTGGAATTATTTTTGAAATGCTTTGAGTTTCTTAATAAAAAGCCTAACAGTTTAAAGGCGTTATTTGTAATTTTTTCTATGTGTACATTGAAGCGTAATTTGCTATCCAAGTGTATCTAATGCTATGAAACGGTGAAGGTAAACATCGTGAGGAAACCTGCACGTCGGAGGGAACTTGACTAGTTCTCGATAGATGTGTGAAGTCTGCCAACCCGCACTGGTCTAGCGTGGTGGACTATGACCTGAATCTCCTTCGCATTGAAGATAGGCCCGTGCCCAGCAGTGGGACGTTAAAAGGGCTATAGTAGTAGTAGTGCTATCCTCCGCATGTATCGGGGCGCCGCGGGATCGCACTAGCATGCACTGTGACTTCACTTGTAAAGCCTCACGTTTGAATCGAAAATAATACTACCTAAATGTATTTCTCTGCAGGTGGCTTCGTGTACGGTGTATGCAAGATCATCCAGCATGAGTACTACAGATTGGGCACCTCAATCAACGACATAGCGGTGTTACTGCTGAAGTCCAGCGTGACGCTCTCCGAGAATGTGAAATTGGCGCTCATCGCAGAGCACGGCACCGTGGTGCCAGACAACGATACCGTCGTCGCTATCGGTTGGGGTAGAACTGTTCTGGTCAGTTCATAAAATATAATCGCTACTAACTCCCCCATCTCTCATCCCGTAAGGTCTACTCTTACTGTTTCTAATTTACCATTTATTATTTTTTACACTACTCCGTGCGGTACGGGCCAGTATCTACTTTCCATTGTTGCACTTGTGAGCTCGCTAGGATCAGGGCAGTTTCCTTTATGAAATTCAGCCATTGTCAGCATGCTTTTCCATACGCCATACGCCAACTTCGTGTAGGCTTAGGGTTGCGACTCGGAGTTAAAGTGTGTACGCCGCACATATACTCCTGCGGGTTGTCATTGACTAGCTTGGACATGGGCTCTTTTACGCTAGGAGTGCTGGCCGCTTCTCCGCTCTTGTTGCTCTTAATGACACCATCCGCCGTTCCCTAGCCACCGCTAATGTACCGGCCATTTTAGAGCCGCAAGGTATCGAGCGTGACCATGGCAAGATGGTTCCTTGAAGCAAAGGGTGGCTGTGATAAGAAGCCAACACTTTGGTTCCTTCTCATCAACTGGGAACTATTTAGTAAGCGAGCTTTTCAAAATATATTTTTTTTATTCGTGTAGGCTAAAAAGCACTTACAAATAGTCAGATTTTACCACGGGTTCAGAATGCTGCTTCCACTGAGAAGAGCCGGCAAGAAACTCAATGGATACTTTTTTCAAAATGATAAAGAGTAAGATTGCGAGTAATAAATTCTCAGGAGCAGCAACGCCATGAGAGCTGACAGCACCTTTGCCACAATACAAGAGAAGAATCCTAATCACGCAGTCTTATATTACATATAAATATTGGCATACGCTTAGAAAGCTAGTATAGTAAGGTGCGTCTACTCCTATTTACAGTGGATTATTCTAAACACCAGGTGGTTATCAAATAATTGCTTTTGTGTGATGCCTTCAACGCAAGATAGGAGAGTAGATGATAAGCTATTAAGATGGAAAGATATGGAAAATGAAAAATTATCAGTGGAGATAGCTGAGACTAAAACGATTAAAGTGTGGGGGCTTACCGAGTATACCATTTGGAGTTGCTTCCAGTCCTTGGTAGAAAATTGGTCGGCGCAATCGGCGACCCAAAAGCTGGCCAAATGCTTGCTCAACAAGTGGATTTTGCCATTCAGCGAGGGTATACAGCCAGCATTTTGAGTACGCTTCCGCATGGGCCATTTTTTTTCTTATTACTGGTATGTATTTAATTTTTTAATTTCAGTTTTAGTTTGTAATTTTAAATTTAGGAGGGGGCGGACAGTGCCGAAGTGCTGCGCGAAGTGGAAGTGAAGAAGGTGAACTTTGAGGAGTGCTGCGCGCGCTACGACCTACTGCAGCCGCCTAATAAATTTTTCACCCTTACCAGCCACATGCTCTGCGCCGCATTGCATGTTGAAGGTTCGTGATATCATACATGTCTCAGAGTAAAGCCCTCTAGCTGCTCACTGCACACTGGGTCGACAAAAGCCGCCCGTCAAAATGTTTGCGAACAACAAAACAAACTTTCTGTCTATATATACCGGGTGTATCAGAAGTCCAAAATAATACTTTAGGGACATATTCAGTAGCTAATATGTAGATGCATATAGAAGGCAGATTATACGTAACTATCATAGTTTCTGAGTTACTGACGTCTGAATATTTGTCACAGGTATCATTTTGGGGCCTTGGGGTACATCCATAACCCTATTTAAAACTGTAAACTAGTTACATCTAATATGGATGGCTACTAATAGCCTTAAACATAATTTGAAAATGTTTTACATAGCAGCCGAGATAAAGCGAGATGTCCAAAGAGGCGGCAATTAAAAAAAATGAAAATTACTGTGGTAACCGCCACGACCACTTCAATAATCACTCGCGCTCAAGTCGATACAGTTCATTGTGATATTGGCAATAAATCGACGCGCGTATTTCGAGGCACGAGTGTGCGGGCTTAATTTATTGCGTATGTGTGCAGGTAAAGGCTCGTGCTATGGTGACTCCGGCAGTCCGCTGATCCACAAGGGCGTGGTAGTGGGCGTCACCTCGGGGGGTCCAATCTGCGCGAGTTCAAATTACCCAGGCCGGTACACAAGACTTGCCAACTTCACTACCTGGATAAATAACGTGGTAAATAAGTGGCATCTGTACCTACCATCAGGTAGATAGGAACCGTAAGCTTAAGGGCTAAATCCAAAGAATTTGTAATAAATAAAGATTGACTGACCTAGACTTACATATGGTACCTATGAACCTCCAGCGCTTGTTATTCAGTACAGCGTTGGACGCCGTATTATGGAAATCCTTGCTTGCGCAAGAAGAGTTCTCGACGATCTGAACTATATATATGAATCTCCGACAATAACAGTTGGGGGGTGGCAGGCGTAGTGAACCCCGCCAGTCATACCACCAGCCTGGCAGGGAGATCTTCCCTTTACCAGCAAAATATTAATGAAATGTTGCGTTGGGTGGTGTCTTGATCTACCAAGGAAGAAACACACTAGATTGGTATTGGCAAACGATTAAACGCGCCCGTCTTAATTCCCCAGGGCTCTGTGGCATTGTCTGATATGAATACTTGTAAAAATGTGTTAAACTATTTATTTATTCCAGGTGACGCGGTACAAAGACCCTGAGGGAGTTCCGTGCGCGGGAGTTACCGAGTCTGTTAGACCACTCCTGTTGATACTGAGTCTGGCATGTTCATATATACTTATCATTCAATAATAAAGTGCATGTTGCATGTATCGAAGGCTTTCAGTGAATTCCTATTTATAATACATCATCACGCCTGTATTCCCCAAAGGGGTAGGCAGAGGTGCACTGTAGTGCGCCCACACTTCGCCGATGTATTTTGGTCCCAATGTAATAGGGGGCGAGCCTATTGCCATTATACCGGGCACATTCCCCCTCAATACGAGGGAGATTTGGGCCATAGTCCACCACGCTGGCCCAGTGCGGTCTGGTGAATTTCACACGCCGTTCTATAGACGTGCAGGTTTCCTCACGATGTTTTCCTTCACCGTTCAGCAAGTGGTAATCATTGTTGAAAATGACATTCGCACATGAAAATTATCTCAGAGGTGCGGGCCTGGGATTTGAACTTGCACCCCTTACGTTCAAGGCGGGCGTTCTTGCCCGCGAGGCTACCTACCACTGCTATTTTCCTCCTATTTGTAACTACTTACAAATATTTCACGTAGCTACTGACTATGAAAAAGAAATTAAGTGGCATTGTAGACTCTTTTGTATTGATAACACACACATACATACACAGAGACACACACAATGGGTAGACGTGGTTTGTAAATGGTTTGCATTTTTTTTTGATTTGGGAATTTTATTTATTTTAAGTTTTTTCATATTTAAAACTTTAGACTTTCGACCTGCGGGGTAATTCTCGCATTATCAAAATTTTGTCGTGTTGTTTCGACGTATGTCAAATTAGAGATAATGTTGTTCATGCGGACATTACTCCCCTGTGGTGGTGATGTTTGTTTTCCGAAGAAACCTTGTAATTATTAGAGTTCCCTGACCTTTGTTGACCAACATACCGAAGTGATATTTGTATTACCATCACCATCACGGACCAAACACCACTAGACGTAGTATTCTTGCACTTTTGCGTGAGATTGCAATCGTCAATACGCTGCGGGGCAGAGGGGAAGACAGCGCATTTTGATTGGTTCGATCGTTTTTTTTTTTTTTTTTTTTTATCCGGACCTCTATCGGCCCGGCCCGCGTGCTCACCTCTGATGTGGGGGTCAGAGTTCTTAAAATTAGCCTTAAGTTTAATGTGTGTAAAATAATTTCTCCAGCCTGGATTATTTTTATTGAAAATAAATAAAAAGTCAACAAGATTTATTTAAAAAGTCAGTTAAAATACATGATGACAAAAAAAGCAAGTAAACTCGTCTTAAAATTAACAATATAAAAAGACAATAAAATAGCAAAAGGCTATGGACAAGGATAATAAACAGCATATAAAACATGATAAAAATAAAATAACGGAGTTTCCCTACTATCCATTGCGCGGATCCGGCAACCAGAGCCATTGATGCGCAGTGTAGTGTAGGCGGCTGTTGGTCGCTTATTGACAAATAAGTTGGCAGCTGGCCTCTTTCTGCTTAGGTTTTATTTCTATCAATGACTCTGGTCGCCACCTTCACGCAATAGCCTAGTAGGGTATCACGTCTATCCTTGTCCATGACGAGCTTACTTAGGCTGGATAAAACTAAGGCTACGCTACGCCTAAGGTCATCTCAACATCATGCCTTCGGCGCGCAAACACAGGGCAATGAAGCAAGATGTGCTCCACTGTCTCGCTGACACCCGGTTCGCAGATGCACGATGGGTCCTCCTTGCGCTTGAAACGGTTCAAGTACCCAGAGAACCCACCGTGCCCCGTCAGAACCTGTGTGAGCACGGCAGTGGGCACGATCTCTCTAATCGTCCTGTACGCTACCAGAAGGTCAGGGAAAAACATTTTGGTCGTGGATGCAGTGGTGCCAGTCTGGTACCTACGATTCCATTCGTCAAGCGATTCCGAGCGGATTTGTTGCTTGACGAATGAAACCGGACATTTGTCGTACACAGGTTTGGACCTAACGTGCAGCGCTGCTTGTTTAGCCAGCTCGTCTGCTCTCTCATTACCCGCCAGCCCCGCGTGTGCTTTTATCCAAAACAAGGAAACGTCCTTGTTTTGGAGTCTACAGCGGGCGATGTTGTTCCGCGCCTCGGCGGCTAGCGGATGATGAGAGAGTGCGTTGACCACTGTACCTATTTTTATAAGACTTTCACTGGCAGATGGTTAATGTTACAATGAGTTTCTTAGGGTACTTTCATTTTTTTTTTAAAAGTACAGTTCCGCGGGAAGAACATAAATCCCATTTATTCCGAGTGTTCTCCAAAACGGCTCTAGCTATTTTGACGTGACTTTCACTGGCAGATAGCTAATATCACAAGGCGTAACTTAACATACTATCATTTTTTTAAAGCATTACGGTTCCGCGGGAAGAACATAACTACCATTTATTCTGAGTGATCTTTCAAACAGCTGTACCTATTTTTATAAGACTTTCACTGGCAAATGGTTAATGTTACAATGAGTTTGTTAGGGTACTTTAATTTTTTTTAAACATTACGGTTTCGCGGGAAGAACATAACTACCATTTATTCTGAGTGATCTTTCAAACAGCTGTACCTATTTTTATAAGACTTTCACTGGCAAATGGTTAATGTTACAATGAGTTTCTTAGGGTACTTTTTTTTTTTTTAAACATTACGGTTCCGCGGGAAGAACATAACTACCATTTATTCTGAGTGATCTTTCAAACAGCTGTACCTATTTTTATAAGACTTTCACTGGCAAATGGTTAATGTTACAATGAGTTTTTTAGGGTACTTTAATTTTTTTTTAAACATTACGGTTCCGCGGGAAGAACATAAATCCCATTTATTCCGAGTGTTCTCCAAAACGGCTCTACCTATTTTGACGTGACTTTCACTGGCAGATAGCTAATATCACAAGGTGTGACTTGGCGTACTATAATTATTTTTAAAACATTAGGCTACTAAGAAAAAATAATTGGGGTTATTTAATTCCGCGCGTACGAAGTCGCGGGTACAGCTAGTCTAAGATATAATCTACAGTTAACATGGTAGCTGCTACAACGGATTTTAAAAGCCTTGTGAATTACTACCTGCCTATGCGGGCGCCGAAATCGTGCTATTTCCTTACGGGCTTTATCGACCTGGCTGCGCACAGTTTGAAAGTACATGAAAACTGACCTAGCAGCCGACGTGTTAACTTTGCATTGGTTTCTATTGTAGTTTGACGCTGGGTTTTAAGCGTGTTAACAGCTATTAGTAACCGGCATTTACAATATATAAGGTAAGAAGCCCCGTAGCCGCCTTTACTTTTCGTGAACTAGATTCATCATTCTAATTAAGATAAACACGGGGATTTTTTATATAATGAGTTGAATGTATACGCAACATTATCTAGCTGTGCCCGTGTGACTTTACCTTGAATAATGGGCATTATGTATTTCCGCGGAACCCCAATTCTTACATACGCCAAATAATGACATTTTTAAGCATATTTTTGACATCTAGTGTTACATTATTGCTGTTTTCGTAGGGATTTCGATTGTTTTTCGAGGAGTGGCGAGCGCAGAGTGCACTCCAACATATCCAGCATATCCTTCAGTGCTAAATGTCAATGAGTTCCGGTGCTTGAGATTCTACAAACTTAACTGCTTTTATAAAGCAATATGATTATGTGAATGAACGAGCATGCATGACAGGAATCCCATTTTGTCAAAGAAACTTAAACCTGTGCGAATTCGTGTTTATGTGTGTGTGTGTGTGTGTGTGAATTCTCATGTGCATATGTCATTTTCAACAATGATTGTCACTTGCTGAACGGTGAAGGAAAACATCGTGAGGAAACCTGCACGTCTATAGAAAGGCGTGTGAAGTTCACCAATCCGCACTGGGCCAGCGTGGTGGACTATGGCCCAAATCTCTCTCGTATTGAGGGGAATGTGCCCGGTATAATGGCAATAGGCTCGCCCCCTATTACATTGGGACCAAAATACATCGGCGAAGTGTGGGCGCACTACAGTGCACATACCCCTCCGGGGAATACAGGGGTGATGATGTAATATTATCACTTAAACCTGTAAAGCCTTTTCTTAACGTCAGAAAATCCTTTACGGATACCCTGCCACCTCGGGGGAAGTAACAGGGTTATATGGGAATCAAAAGGCCGAAGGCCGTATACGCACTAAAAACTGTCGGTGTACCATCCTCCGCATCATTGGTAGCCGGGGTTTGAACCACCAGGTTCAAACCCCGGCTCGCACTACTCGGTTTCATGTGCAAATCTCATTTATATCCGAGATCATGACTTGCTATGAAACAGTGAAGGAAAACATCGTGAGGAAACTTGCACGTATGAGGGAACTTGACTCGTTCACGATGGATGTGTGAAGTCTGCCAACCCGCACCGGGCCAGCGTGGTGAACTATGACCTGAATCTCCCTCGCATCGAAGGGAAGCCCGTGCCCAGCAGTGGGGCGTTAAAAGATATAGTAGTAGTAGTGCCATCCTCCGCCTGTATCGGGGCGTCGCGAGCTCGCACTAGCATGCACTGTGACTTCACTTGTAAACTCACGTGAATCGAAAATACTAATATACCTAAATGTATTTCTCTGCAGGTGGCTTCGTGTACGGTGTAAGCAAGATCATCGTGCACGAGCGCTACAACAACTTCACCGAAGTCAACGTCATAGCGGTGATATTTCTTAAGTCCAGCGTGACGCTCTCCGAGTATGTGAACTTGGCGCTCATCGCAGAGCACGGCACTGTGGTGCCAGACAACGATACCGTCGTCGCCATCGGTTGGGGTACAACTGTTCCGGTCAGTTCATAAAATATCATCGCTACTAACTCCCTCATCTCTCATCCCGTAAGGTCTACTGTTACTGTTTCTAATTTACCATTTATTATTTTTTACACTACTCCGTGCGGTACGGGCCAGTAATCTACTTTCCATTGTTGCACTTGCGAGTTCTCTAGGATCAAGGCAAGGTTTCCTTTATGAAATTCAGCCATTGTCTGCATGCTTTTTCCAAGCACCCTACGCCCACTTCGTGTAGGTTTAGGGTTGCGTCTCGGAGTCGAAGTTTGTACGCCGCACATATACTCGAGTTGTCATTAGATGACTTGAACATGAGCTTTCTTACGCTAGGAGTGCTGGCCGCTTCTCCGCTCATGTTGCTCTGAATGACACCATGCGCCGTTCCCTTGACACCGCTAACGTACCGGCCATTTCAGAACGCAAAGTATCGAGCCTGACCATGGCAAGAGACTCTGGTTCCTTGAAGCAAAGGATGGCTGTGATACCTGCGTCAACACTTTGGTTCCTTCTCATCAACTGGGAACTACTGAGAAAGTGCGGTTTTGATCGGAGACAGCTGAGACTCTACAACGATTAAAGCGTGGGGGCTTGGCAACTGCGAGTACACCATTTAGGGTTGCTTCCAGTCCATGGTCAAAAATGGTCTACCCAAGAGCTGGCCAATTCCTCGCTCAACAAGTAGATTTTGCCATTCAGCGAGGGTATGCAGCCAACATTTTGAGTACGCTTCCGCATGGATCAATTTTTGGAGTACCTAAAAAAGAAAAGGCAACACCCTTATAGGATCACTTTGTTGTCCGTCTTTCTGTCTGTCAAGGCCCTTTTTCTCAGAATCACGTGAAGGTATCAGGTTGTAATTTATAACAGATACTTATAACTGCGGTCCTATGGTGCCCTAAAAACTCTAACTTCAAGATAAACGCAATCAAAAGATACGGCGGTTTATGTTGCATTTTCAGTACATTTGCATGGGAATCAAAAACCTATAGGGTACTTGCCGTTGACCTATAATCATGAAATTTGGCCAGAAGCAAGGTCTTAACGCACAAATAAAGGAAAAAATCAGAAAACTGTAAATTTATTATAAAATAATGTTTTTTTTGTGATTACCAACTTATTTTGTTGTTACTTTGCATGGGGACACCAGTATACCAACGGCAAAGTTAAGTTTTTCTCTTTATCCGAGTCTATCTTTTCCTTAGAGTACTGTCATGGTTTGTCATGGGTCCACCCTCGAAGAATTCCCTAGCAAACGTCATATTTTTTCTTAAAATCGGTCGAATGACGCCGGAGATATACATAAAAAAAAAATATGCGTCGAATTGAGAACCTCCCCCTTTTTTTTCGTCGGTTAAAAATTAACATAGTTTGACCCAGTAGGTCGTCTCGACCCACCTTACACTCGCTGCGACACTCCTGACAATAGTCACGATACTTCTGACACTCGTCACGACATTCTCGACACTCCTGACACTCGTCACGACTCTCTTGACACTCCTGATACTGGTTAGGATAATTCTGACACTCATCACGACACTCTCGACACTCGTCTCGACACTCCCGACACTCGTCACGAATCTCTTGACACAAATCTCGACACTCCTGACACTCGTCTCGACACTCCTGACACTTTTCTCGACACTTCTGTCTGACAAATCTGAATCAGATTCAGATTCCGATTTCGATTAAAGATGAAACGGATAGTGGTTTAGCCGGATACCGGATATCCGGCACGCTACCAGGCCGGAGCGCCGGATATCCGGCTACCGGATAACCGGCCCTTTACATGACGCTTCTTAAATACATCTCGAATCGATCGCAATCACGACCCATGCAATGGTGGTCAGTTAATTCGCACCAGTACCCGCAGTTGTCAAGGTTTGCTAGAATGTATCTTTCTTTGGTAGCCTCACGGGCAAGAACGCTCGCCTATAACGTAAGGGGTGCAAGTTCAAATCCCAGGCTCGCACCGCTGAGATAATTTTCATGTGCGAATGTCATTTTTAACAATTATTAGGTACCACTTTCTGTACGGTGAAGGAAAACATCGTGAGGAAACCTGCACGTCTATAGAAAGGCGTGTGAAGTTCACCAGCCCAAACTGAGCCAGCGTGGTGGACTATGGCCCAAATCTCCCTCGTATTGAGGGGGAATGTGCCCGGTATAATGGCAATAGACTCGCCCCCTATTACATTGGGACCAAAATACATCGGCGACGTATGGGCGCACTACACTGCACCTCTGCCTACCCCTTCGAGCAATACAGGCGTGATGATGTATTATTAGCACCTGGCAGAAGCGTTTGCAAAGGCTATTGTGAGAAGCTGGTCTGGTATACGAAACCCAACGGAGTCGCCTCTTAGCAACAAATGCGGAAAATGTTCAAAGGAGACGGATACGCTTTCATACATTCTTGGGCCCAGTTGTAAAAATATGAGAGTGGTGTCAATTAAGAGCTTATATATTATCCAAGCATTTCCGAAAATTTTGCTGATCTTGGCTATCTGAGAGCAGAATTATAAGAGATTTAGTAAAAATGTGGTTATTCAACAAAGTGACAACAACCTAGATACTATACAGCTGATTTTTTAACTGTGATTGTTACTTTGTTTTAATATACAGTTTTGGTGTTAATTCAACCACTTTAGTGTATATTAATATATTAAAATGAATACAATTATGTGCTTAGTCATTAATAACACAGTTTGTTTTTTAGCTACCGATTCTACCGAACGTGCATACTCTGTATGGGGCGCGCGGGCGTTCGGAAACTCGTCCGTCGACATTTTGTGGAGCGTTCGAAAACGCCACACAGTTATTTACTATATTAATTGTAGTTTTTTATTGTTAACTATCACAATGTATTTATTCATTTTGATTGAATCAATCAAGTATTTTATGTTCGATTGTTTAAATCATTCACAGTAATCGATACTGTATTTCTTCAGTGAAATATACTTATTTTTATGATTTCTCGTCTCCCAGATTGTGAATTGAGCTGATTTTTTTATATTTTCAAACAGAAAAAATACCGCTTTTTTAAACCATATCTCAACTTATTACAATTTGGCCCAGAGATCCCCGTCTCCTTTAGTATTCATTCACCACTATTTGCCAATTGTAAATTTTAAGTACTAAACTAATTAATAGAACAAATATTTTTGACGTGCGTTGATTTGCCTTGTATGATGAGATTTTTTTTAATTTTAGTATCCGGTATCCGGCCGGATACTAAATTACTATTCAGTATCTGCCATTCGGCATTCGATTGCGATTTCAATTTCGATTTTTGATAATTTTACTATCCTGTATCCGGCCGGATACTGTATCACTATCCGGTATCCGGCCGGATACTGAATCACTATCCGGTATCCGGCCGGATACTGAATTAGGTACTATCCGGTATCTGGCCGAATACTGAACTACTATCCGGTATCTGCCATTCGGCATTCGATTTCGATTTCAATTTCGATTTTTGATAATTTTACTATCCGGTATCCGGCCGGATACTGAATCACTATCCGGTATCCGGCCGGATACTGAATAAGGTTCTATCCGGTATCCGGCCGAATACTGAACTACTATCCGGTATCTGCCATTCGGCATTCGATTTCGATTTCAATTTCGATTTTTGATAATTTTACTATCCGGTATCCGGCTGGATACTGAATCACTATCCGGTATCCGGCCGCATACTGAATTAGGTATTATCCGGTATCCGGCCGAATACTGAACTACTATCCGGTATCTGCCATTCGGCATTCGATTTCAATTTCGATTTTTGATAATTTTACTATCCGGTATCCGGCCGAATACTGAACTACTATCCGGTATCTGCCATTCGGCATTCGATTTCGATTTCAATTTCGATTTTTGATAATTTTACTATCCGGTATCCGGCCGGATACTGAACTACTATCCGGTATCTGCCATTCGGCATTCGATTTCGATTTCGATTTTTGATAATTTTACTATGCGGTATCCGGCCGGATACTGAATCACTATCCGGTATCCGGCCGGATACTGAATTAGGTACTATCCGGTATCCGGCCGAATACTGAACTACTATCCGGTATCTGCCATTCGGCATTCGATTTCGATTTCAATTTCGATTTTTGATAATTTTACTATCCTGTATCCGGCCGGATACTGTATCACTATCCGGTATCCGGCCGGATACTGAATCACTATCCGGTATCCGGCCGGATACTGAATTAGGTACTATCCGGTATCCGGCCGAATACTGAACTACTATCCGGTATCTGCCATTCGGCATTCGATTTCGATTTCAATTTCGATTTTTAATAATTTTACTATCCGGTATCCGGCCGGATACTGAATCACTATCCGGTATCCGGCCGGATACTGAACTACTATCCGGTATCTGCCATTCGGCATTCGATTTCAATTTCGATTTTCGATAATTTTACTATCCGGTATCCGGCCGGATACTGAATCACTATCCGGTATCCGGCCGGATTGCGATCGATCCGGCTAAACCACTATCCGTTTCATCTTTAATCAAAATCTGAATCTGAATGTGACGTCATTTTCTCGACAAATCCGACAGTTTCAAGAGATAAAACTTGTTTCTACTCGGTCATGCATGTGTTAACTCGATTTGTACACCTTTACAGGTCCATGCAGCTATATGCCACTAATTTAAATAACATGTTCCATAATACCCATAGCTTACTAGTTTTACGTAGCCCACTCGTCTTATACTATTCGTATATAACGTCTATTATTTCTTAGCACACGTGTCCTTTATACAGCATAATATTTCGTATCTCGTTATTAAATTATCTTCCGAATACTACAAATAACGTTAATTGTATTCACCCTGCGGCTCATACGTTACCCTCAGTCTTATGATCCGGTCGCAGTGATTATAACATCATTGGATATCTATGAAAAGTGTTTGTTCTCAAGATTTTATCAAAATTGATAAGCAGTGTCGGCATCCAGAGTGGTCACACGAGGACGGCGGTCTGCCAGCATGTGGCGTGTTGTGGTTATTCTAGCATTTGTTACATGCTGTAAGTCTGAGTATCACACTGATACCATAATCCCATACACAACACAACCAACACACTTCTACCATAGGGTAGAATACAGAAGTAGGTGTATGCAATGATATTGGATAGTATGTAGGTACGTATGCCACGAGGGTGGAAAACAGTGCTGAATATATCTACGGGCGGAGTCCTTATTATTTGCCAGCAAAAAGATTTCTTATCTTCTATGCTTGCCTATAATATTTACAAAAAGTTTTTATTCGTCACGCGTAAGTAGCTAAATTGTACATAAACAATGAAACGTTCACGTAAAAAACTTATGGGAAATGGTGTTAAGACAGAAGGTGAAGAGGCTAGAAAACATTATTGTGCAGAGTAGTGGTTCCAGTTTATCGAATCCCAAACCATCTAGTACAAAAAAACCCAGTTCATTTTTTAGGGTTCCGTACCCAAAGGGTAAAACGGGAACCCTATTACTGAGACTTCGCTTGACTTGACTAGCTGACTTCCGTCCGTCCGTCCGTCCGTCTGTCACCAGGCTGTATCTCATGAACCGTGATAGCTAGAGAGTTGGAATTTTCACAGATGATGTATTTCTGTTGCCGCTATAACACCAAATACTAATACAGAATAAAATAAATATTTAAGGGGGCTCCCATACAATCAACGTGATTTTTTTGCCGTTTTTATAGATAAAGGTACGAAAGCCTTTGTGCGCGAGTCCGACTCGCACTTGGCCGGTTTTTTAAGTCCATCGGCAGGAAGGGAATTTGGTATATTAGAAGAAGTTATAATTAATAAAAATAAAAATATTTTAATTATTACACCCCATCCCCTAGCAATATGACTGTTGTATGCGCCACGACAAGTATTTTCCCGTAAAATCAACCATTTCCAAAAATACCTGTAACTTTTATAGACCAGTGCAGATGCCTTCAAAAATGGTAAAATAAAAATTAAATAATAGTAGGATGAAACCCGTTGACTGTAATTATTTTTATTTAGAATATTATTTTTTTCACCTTATTTTGACTATAATATCGAAAAAGAACTCTAATTTGCAACCGAAAATTCTCACGTCAAAATCAATTTTCTTTCATCACCTTCACGTGTTTTTTTTTAATATTTACTTTTTTAGGGCTGTTATAAGGTGATAATATTTGCAAATTTTCAAAAATTATTGACACTAAAAATCGTGAGAATAAAATTATTTTTACCAAAAAACAAAAACCGACTTCGAAAACCTAGGTGCACTAAAAAGCTACAAATAACTTTACAATTAATTACATTTGGAGTCGGTGCCAATTCATGTGTGTATTTGCCTAGTCTGACGTAAATTGACAGCTACTCCAAATGTAATGAATTGTAAGTTTATTTGTACACATATTTGTAGCTTTTTAGTGCACCTAGGTTTTTGAAGTCGGTTTTTCTTTTTTATTAAAAATAATCTATAGAGCAATGTTCGGTGCTTTTATAGTGTAGGTACGGAAGCCTCGGTGCGCGAGTCCAGCTCGCACTTGGCTGTTTTTTAGGGTTCCGTACCCAAAGGGTAAAACGGGAACCCTATTACTAAGACTTCGCTGTCCGTCCGTCCGTCCGTCCGTCCGTCTGTCACCAGGCTGTATCTCATGAGCCGTAATAGCTAGAGAGTTGAAATTTTCACATATTATGTATTTACGTTGCCGCTATAACAACAAATACTAAAAAACAGAATAAAACAAATATTTAAGGGGGCTCCCATACAACAAACGTGATTTTTTTTAGCCATTTTTATAGATAATGGTACGGAACCCTTCGTGCGCGAGTCCGACTCGCACTTGGCCGGTTTTTTCTTATATACTACTATACTACCACCGGATCGAAATGCGACCTCAACTGAGAAGATCCGGCAAGAAACTCAGTGGGCTGATCATTTTTTTAAATCGCCAAAACTTATTACAAATACACAGGTACATATAGCTCCAGTGTGTTGCCTTTAGAGCTGCTTCTAATAATAAAGATAAAATAATAATACGTTAGTAAGTCAACACACGATACACTTTGACATGACGGGCACTATTTCGATTTTTGTTTTGAACCTGAGCTGTACAATCCCAAGCTAATATGTCATCTAAATAATCCGAGATTTTGTAATAGCATTGTATGTAAATGTAAGAAGTAGGACATTGGAATAGTTTGGGCATGAGGTGAGAAGAGATGCAAATGAATGTATTAGGGCTCCCGCTCACTGGGCATCAACACTTGCGTGTCAATTTATTTGCCATAGCAATACAGAAAAAACAGTCTAAAACGAGATGACACTGAGAGCGAGCGAAATTGGACGCGTGGAGACGTGGCTTATAGAAAAGCTATTTAATCTTTATGCATATTGAAACAGAGTTCGTTTTGGTATATTGACACGCGAGCGTTGACGCCCCAGGGCTATAAGAGTGATAGGATTGGACTTGGTGTGAATGTCAGTATGATGAAAACACGCGATGCATGGAAGGAATAGACATACTACGCTCACCACACATAAATGAGAAAAGGTATGGCAAATTATTAATTTAAGTCAATACCTACTTAAATTAGAATTGATCATCCGATATCATTTTCGCCTTCATGACAATTGTTATTTATGTGGTATATATATATTATTTATGGTACCTCATGTGGGTTTATTATACTGGCATCCATTTTATTGTGTGTGACGCCAGCCCCCACCCTTTTCCATAATTTTTCATATTTTCGTAAAAGAAAAAAATTAAATCAAGATTATTTTTTCTGTATGATCTATGCAACGACTTATCCGTGACCGTCAAGGCGTCAACTCAGCTCAAGCGGGTAAATACAACCAAATGACAGTCCCGCTGTCAACCATGCGTAACGAATCGCGCATCATCGGAGGCCACCCTACCTATATACGGAAATATCCTTTCGCTGTCCAGGTAACATTACTTTAATCTACTGATCTTACTATTCATTTAGTAATAGTTAGTTGATAAAATTGTATGAAAAATAAGCATATTCATCCGTCTTCCTCCTACCAACTTCTATAAATTACAATTTTTGTTGTAACACAGGTGCTGCACAAACGAATAGGTTTTTTTTGTGGTGGCTCCCTGCTTACGAGATGGCACGTGCTCTCCGCCGCACATTGCTTTGTCATAGTGTGAGTTGCATCGCTTTGTTCTTACAATGCTTTTTCTAAAATTAAAGTTCCCTAATTTACTCCATATACCAGTGAAAATCCAGTCGAAATCGGTTAAGCTGTTTGATAGATTTCCCGAAAATATGGGTTTTACCGTAAAACCCATATTTTCGGGAAACTTTTACGTTCGTTCCGCGGAACCCTAATGCTTTTTATAAAATAAAAGTAGCCTTAGTTACGCCTTGGCACATCAGCTATCAGCCAGTGAAAGTCACGTCGAAATCTGTTCAGCCGTTTGGAAGTTTACCCGGAACAAACAGACAGACAGACAAAAATTTTAAAAATTGCATTTTCTTAATAGGCATTATAATAAATAAAGTATACTTTCATATGCATTTGTTAAAATAATGTTATTTCGATATTACAAACATACACTCCAATTTTATTTATTTGTATAGATATATAGATATCTCAATGGTTATATCCCTACAACTTTACAATTAAGAAAATGTAGTTTTAATTAAGAAAAACATAGTCATCAACACCGACCGTTTAAAATCGAAAAAAAAAAACGATTTTAAAGGTTTTTTTATCGTTTTAAACGGATTGGTTTATTTATTTGGTTTTAAACCGATTGACTCCAGCAGGGTGATTTTTAAACACTCGGAATCGAATTCGGAAACGGAATCGAAAACTTCGAGTTGTCGATTCCGTTTCCGACGGTATGTCAAAACGCGATTTTGAATAGCGGACGGAAGGGCCAATTGGAAAGTTCCGACGTCGGAAAGATTGTGTGCGTTTACAAAGAACGTTTAAAAATGGTAGAAATGGTAGAAATATAATTCGATTACAAAACAGTTATTAATACGAATTTTTTTGGCCAAAAAGTCTTATATAAACACACTTATCATAATTATAAAATTGGAAATTGATTACTTATTTAAATTATCGATTTAAAACTTACTCTCCTTCATTATTTTTGGTTATAACGAACCTCGAAAATTTTTACTGATACGTCAAAGTGAAAGTGAAGGGTAACATCATGTTCCGAGTGTTTTAAAATCACCCTGCTGTAGGGTGATTTTTAAACACTCGGAATCGAATTCGGAAACGGAATCGAAAACTTCGAGTTGTCGATTCCGTTTCCGACGGTATGTCAAAACGCGATTTTGAATAGCGGACGGAAGGGCCAATTGGAAAGTTCCGACGTCGGAAAGATTGTGTGCGTTTACAAAGAACGTTTAAAAATGGTAGAAATGGTAGAAATATAATTCGATTACAAAACAGTTATTAATACGATTTTTTTTGGCCAAAAAGTCTTATATAAACACACTTATCATAATTATAAAATTGGAAATTGATTACTTATTTAAATTATCGATTTAAAACTTACTCTCCTTCATTATTTTTGGTTATAACGAACCTCGAAAATTTTTACTGATACGTCAAAGTGAAAGTGAAGGGTAACATCATGTTCCGAGTGTTTTAAAATCACCCTGCTGTAGGGTGATTTTAAAACACTCGGAATCGAATTCGGAAACGGAATCGAAAACTTCGAGTTGTCGATTCCGTTTCCGACGGTATGTCAAAACGCGATTTTGAATAGCGGACGGAAGGGCCAATTGGAAAGTTCCGACGTCGGAAAGATTGTGTGCGTTTACAAAGAACGTTTAAAAATGGTAGAAATGGTAGAAATATAATTCGATTACAAAACAGTTATTAATACGATTTTTTTTGGCCAAAAAGTCTTATATAAACACACTTATCATAATTATAAAATTGGAAATTGATTACTTATTTAAATTATCGATTTAAAACTTACTCTCCTTCATTATTTTTGGTTATAACGAACCTCGAAAATTATTACTGATACGTCAAAGTGAAAGTGAAGGGTAACATCACGCCTTTGCAACCACGAAGTTTCAGAGCTACGTCATAGATGGCGCATGGCGCTGTATTTCGGTAAATAAAAACACAACCACGAAGTGAATAATGCAGCACAATTGTTTGCCGGCGCTGCACAGCAGCCGCCCTATGTTGTCTCCTATAAGATAATATTCCATCCTATCGAAGGTTGAAGGGAATAATTTTCACAATAATGTAAAGGGCCATAAAACAACGTTAATGGGTTTATTTTAAACACTCTTTAGAACTGACTTACCTTAAATATTAAGCAAGTATTTAGATAACACTTAAATTTGGTATTTTATTTATGTTTTTGTTCAATTTCGGAAGCTTTCCGCGAGGAAAAAGGTGTCGGAAACTTTCCGTCGATTCGGATGGGTTTATCCGACGAGAAATGTCAAAAATCGTCGGATACGGAAATCAAAATAGCGATGGCTGGAATCCGTGACGGAAAGATCCGATTCCGTTTCCGAATTCGATTCCGAGTGTTTTAAAATCACCCTGCTGTAGGGTGATTTTAAAACACTCGGAATCGAATTCGGAAACGGAATCGAAAACTTCGAGTTGTCGATTCCGTTTCCGACGGTATGTCAAAACGCGATTTTGAATAGCGGACGGAAGGGCCAATTGGAAAATTTCGACGTCGGAAAGATTGTGTGCGTTTACAAAGAACGTTTAAAAATGGTAGAAATGGTAGAAATAAAATTCGATTACAAAACAGTTATTAATACGAATTTTTTTGGCCAAAAAGTCTTATATAAACACACTTATCATAATTATAAAATTGGAAATTGATTACTTATTTAAATTATCGATTTAAAACTTACTCTCCTTCATTATTTTTGGTTATAATGAACCTCGAAAATTTTCACTGATACGTCAAAGTGAAAGTGAAGGGTAACATCACGCCTTTGCAACCACGAAGTTTCAGAGCTACGTCATAGATGGCGCATGGCGCTGTATTTCGGTAAATAAAAACACAACCACGAAGTGAATAATGCAGCACGATTGTTTGCCGGCGCTGCACAGCAGCCGCCCTATGTTGTCTCCTATAAGATAATATTCCATCCTATCGAAGGTTGAAGGGGATAATTTTCACAATAATGTAAAGGGCCTTAAAACAACGTTAATGGGTTTATTTTAAACACTCTTTAGTACTGACTTACCTTAAATATTATGCAAGTATTTAGATAACACTTAAATTTGGTATTTTATTTATGTTTTTGTTCAATTTCGGAAGCTTTCCGCGAGGAAAAAGGTGTCGGAAACTTTCCGTCGATTCGGATGGGTTTATCCGACGAGAAATGTCAAAAATCGTCGGGTACGGAAATCAAAATAGCGATGGCTGGAATCCGTGACGGAAAGATCCGATTCCGTTTCCGAATTCGATTCCGAGTGTTTTAAAATCACCCTGCTGATCAGAAGGTTGCGTGTTCAAATCACGTCGGGGTCACCAATTTAGTAATTTGGGCTGTATGTGACAGGGCTGTGTGTACAGGTTGTAAAATAAACTTCACATAATTTATAGGTCCACTTATAATGTTCCAATTTCATGATAATAAAACTTATTAAAACATAGTCTCTCAATTATTATCAACTGTACGCGCGCGTCTATAGTGGGGTTCACGGGACAACTCGTCCGATCGAACGCAGTGTGCCACTAACATAACAAATCTACTGTTTTTTTTTTTAATGGACTATGCTGTTGGCCGTGAGTTGGCCTTTACAGCTTCACCGGAGGAAAACAAATCTACTGTGTCAGCAATACCGCTACAGGCTTTACATCTAAAGTGGGCTCCGAGGTTTGCTTATCGACCACCTCAATCCCCGGGCAAATTGATCATGATTGTAATGTGAACGAACCTATATAGGATTCTGTTATGTTTGTAAGTAAGTAGTTAAGTATTTTGTAACTTCCTACCTACCTACCTACCAGAATAATTACTAAGCGTTGTAAATTATCACTTGCTATGAAACGGTGAAGGAAAACATCGCGAGGAAACCTGCACGTGTGACTAGACTAGTTTCCGATAGATGTGTGTAGTCTGCCAACCCGCACTGGGCCAGCGTGGTGGACTATGGCCCGAATCCCCTCGCATTGAGGGGAGGCCCAGCAGTGGGACGTTAAAAGGGCTGTAGTAATAATAATAATAATAAACCATGGCAACCGCTGTCAAGAACATCAATAAAATTTGTGAAAATTTTTATTTTACTAAAATTATGCTAATTACATCCGAAAACTGTGAATATACAATGAAATATACCGCAAAACATGCAATTAATACAAAAATGCCATAGTTTGCAAAAATTTTCAAAAAGTGCTGACCAAATAAGATGACGGACGCTCCTCGGAAAAATCCGAGGAGACAATGTCGACAGCGGAGTGCCGTGCGACATTACGCACAATCAACACCCCCGGACCAGTCACCTCGCTCCGCCTCGCCATCGCCGGCATCCATCATCAGGACGTCGGTGACTGCAGTAGCGTCGAGCGAGAGCGACGAGTATTTTTCTCCGCCGACGTCGCCACCACCTGTACGTCGGCAGAGAGGCCGGCCACCGGGACACTTGGGGCTTTTGGGGCAACCGGCTCCGAACAGGGTCCTCGTTCCCAGTGGTGTAGTGCGGCGCATGCGATGGACGTCTTCCATGAATGAAAACGTCATGCGCGCCTACTATGAGGCTACAGAGGGGGGAACTAACCTCACTGCGTACCGTGACCGAATGCTGCCTCTGTTTCAGTCCCTGGAACCAGCAGTCAACGTGTCGGCGCAACGACTGTCGGATCAGGTGCGGGTCATCCAGCGTGGAAACATGCTGGCTGATACCGTACTAGATCGGCTACGCTCGGAGGTGCAGAGTAGGCGGGTTGTTCCTGTCGCATCGTCGCAGCCGGCGGCCCAGCCTGTGGCAAGTGCCACGGTTACTTCACGGGTTGCCGCCGATAGCGACGTTGATAGGGATAACGCGCCTATTGATGTAAGTACCCAATACAATGACTTATTGAGGAGTACTTTGGAGGATGTGGTTCGGGAGTATCGATCCATGCCGAACCATCTTAGACCTCGTATACCTCGCCTACCCATGCATAAAGGGAATAGAGCGCTAGTGGGTGCCTTAGACTCACTACTGTCAATTTACTTTGACAGTAGTGATGACCTTGTGGATACACACTATCCTGTATTGTGCTGCCATTACGGTATGTCGTGTAGCTCGTGCCAAAGTTTTTAACACTGACACAGCTACACGTCCAAAACCCGCCGTCCCGGCATGGCAATGCAGGATAGAGCGTCGTATTAGCGAGGCTAGGGCACTCATTGGCAAGCTCAGCTGCTTCAGGGAGGGTAATACACGCCCTAGAGTTATGCGCTTTGTGAAGCGGGCATTCGCAGGGACTGATGTCAGTCCCCGCGAATATATTTCCCGCGACACAGAGCGCATTGACTTCCTGAAGCAGAAAATTTATGCATGGGCAAACCGTATACGTAGATATAAGGCTCGCGTAGATCGATATTCCCAGAACTCCATGTTCCAAAGGGATCAAAGATGGGTTTATAGATCCTGGGAGCGACCCAATGAACCAGTGAGTGAATTGCAGCGACCAGTTGATAATGCCATGACAACATTCTGGCGTGATATCTGGTCGGTGCCAGTCACTACGAAGGCAATTGGATCGGTGATGTCGAGCGAATGTGCGAACCAATAAAAGAAATGGAAGCCATCTCCATCGGGCCCCTAGACGTAGCCAATGCAGTCCGTTCTCTACCTAATTGGAAGGCCCCAGGCCCGGACGGACTGCATAATTTTTGGATCAAATGGCTACGTAGCTCGCACGTTCGCTTGGCATCCCAATTCCAATCCGCCTTACAATCTGGGTCGTTACCGGAATTTATAACTACAGGCGTAACCCATCTGCTCCATAAAACCGGAAGTACCACGGACCCTAAAAATTATAGACCGATCACCTGTCTACCTACAATTTACAAAACTCTTACATCCATCCTGAGAGCGAAAATCGCCAGACATGTTGAAGATAATTCAATAATGTCTGCCTCTCAGAATGGATGTAGAAGTGGGTCCCGTGGTACTAAGGAGCTACTCCTCATCGATATGACCATTTGTCAACAGGCTCGCCGAAACTGAAAGGATCTGTCGACATGCTGGATAGATTATAAGAAGGCCTATGATTCTGTGCCGCATACGTGGCTTGTGAGAGTGCTTGAGTTGTATAAAATAGATACAACTCTACGCACTTTCTTGGAGTCATGTATGAGGCAATGGAAAACGGTCCTTCTCTGTCCAGGCTCTCGACAGATCCTTGGGAATGGCGAGCCTATAAGGATAGAGCGCGGTATCTTCCAGGGTGATAGTCTGAGTCCATTATGGTTTTGCCTGGCCCTGAACCCTCTGAGCACACTTTTGGAGGAGTCAGGGTTTGGCTTTCGGTTGCGACGAGGAGGTCAGGTAATATCTCACCTGCTTTACATGGATGACCTTAAACTGTTTGCCCCCACTGCACTCCAACTGTCGGGCTTACTGAAGGTTACAGAGACCTTTAGTAATTCTATCAGGATGGAGTTTGGTGTGGATAAATGTGCGGTCATGCATGCAAAGCAGGGGAGGATGGTGGAGTCTGAAGGCATCCAACTTTCAGATTCCATCCAACTGAGATCACTTGCCGCAACCGAGACCTACAAATACTTGGGTATGTCACAGGGGTTAGGCATTAGTGAGACTGACATGAAACAGCTGTTGCGGGATCGCTTCTTGGGGCGCCTGAAAAAAGTACTAAAAAGTCTTTTATCAGGCGGGAACAAGGTGCGAGCCTACAACGGCTGGGTCATGCCAGTCTTGATGTACTCCTTTGGCATACTCAAGTGGACTCAGACCGAATTGGACACCCTGGATAGAACAGTCCGTACTACGCTCACTGCATACCGCATGCATCACCCACGTTCATCGGTAATGAGACTATATATCCCTCGGAAATGTGGAGGTCGTGGCTTTTTAAACGTCAAGACTTTACATAACCGAGAGATATGTAGTCTCAGAGAATATTTTCTCCGTGCCGATGGGGAAATGCATGTGGATGTAGTGGCAGTAGATAATGGACTCACCCCTCTATCTTTGGCAAAAGAGGACTGGCGCAAACCTGTGGTACTGACAACGGATGATCGTAGAGTGGTATGGCAGGGTAAGGAGCTACACGGAAGGTACTATCGGGCCCTTCATGGGCCCGATGTAGATCTTGCGGCTTCCGTGGCCTGGCTACGATTCGGCGACCTCTTTGGGGAAACCGAAGGTTTTGTCTGTGCAATTATGGACGAAGTTGTGATGACGAACAACTACCGGAGATATATTCTTAGGGATGGCACCATTGACATTTGTCGGGCATGTCATCGCCCTGGTGAATCCCTGAGGCATATCATCTCCGGTTGTTCGCGTCTCGCAAATGGTCAATATTTACACAGACACAACCAAGTAGCCAGGATTGTCCACCAGCAACTTGCCCTTAAATATCGCCTTGTGACATCCGAGGTACCGTACTACAGGTATGAGCCACAACCAGTTCTCGAAGAGGGTCATATCACATTGTATTGGGACCGGTCTATCATCACAGACAGGACTATTGTAGCCAATAAGCCTGATATTGTGCTGATAGATCGCCAAGAGCGCCGTGCAATGATTATCGATATCACTGTCCCCCATGACGAGAATCTCGTGAAAGCAGAGAAAGATAAAGAAAGCAAGTATCTTGTTCTGGTTCACGAGGTTGTCGACATGTGGGACATTGATGCGGCAATCATTGTACCGATAGTAGTTTCCGCCCATGGCTTATTAGCCAAGAGCCTCGACAAACACCTAAAGAGGCTCGCGTTAGGCAGCTGGATCAAGGGACAGATTCAGAAGGCGGTACTTCTGGAGACGGCGCGCATTGTGAGGAAGTTCCTCTCTCTGGAGCCCTAACCACTGGTAACTAGGACCCTGTTCCAGATGCCGGTGGGGAACTGTTTTTTATATTTTTAAATGTATTTTTTATATTTATATTTAAAAATGTACTAAATAAGAAAAATGAGAAATAAAGGAATAATAATTGTAAATTAGCTTGAATAGAAATTTAAGATTTTATATCATGAATATTTTCCTTCAGGAATGGAATGCCGCACCATGACTTTGCAGTGCGAGTGGGGACCTCGAGTGTTAATTCAGGTCAGTAACTACTTAGTTTGTTTATAGTTTACATACCCAGTAAGTAGATAGGAAGATTCACGGAGCCACTGCCAAAGATTTTCTTTGTTAACAGCAATGAGCTCCGGTGCTTAAGGTTCTATAAACTTAACTTAAGCAATATGAATATGTGAATGAACGAGCGTGACAGGAATCCCATTTTGTCAAAGAAACTTGTAAACTTGTAAAGCCTTTTTTAACTTTTTTTTTAACTCAGCCCACTGAGTTTCTTGCCGGATCTTTTCAGTTGAGGTCGCGTTTCAATCCGGTGGTAGTATAATATTAAATAAGAAAAAAATGTAAACTTGACAATTTGTAAGTGCCCCCATGGGCCTAAACAGAATAAATGATTTGACTTTGACTTTAACGTCAGAAAATCCTTTACGGATACCCTGCCACCTCGGGGGAAATAACAAGGTAATGTGGGAGTCAGAAGGCCGAAGGCCGTATAGTACTTACTAAAAACCGACGGTGTACCTACCATCCTCCGCAGCAGTGGTAGCCGAGTGGTAGCACGCATACCTTGCAATCAAAGTTCGCAGATTCAAACCCCGGCTCGCAACTCTGGGTTTCATGTGCGAATCTCATTTTTATCCGAGATTATCACTTGCCATGAAACGGTGAAGGTAAACATCGTGAGGAAACCTGCACGTCTGAGAGAACTTGACTAGTTCTCTCTAGATGTGTGAAGTCTGCCAACCCACACTGGGCCAGCGTGGTGGCCAGTGGTGTTTTTCCTGATTTAATGAAACACAGTAAAGTGGTTCCTTTATTCAAATCGGGTAGTACTACAGACCCATCAAATTTTCGACCTATTTCGATACTACCTACTTTGAGTAAAGTTTTTGAAAAAATCATACTGAACCAGTTATTACGTCATTTCGATGACAATACGATTCTTCATAAAAATCAGTATGGTTTCACAAGAAATCGCTCTACTGTAGACGCTGGTATTGAGTTAATTAAAAATGTTTTCAGTGCCTGGGAGAATTCGCAGGATGCTTTGGGTGTATTTTGCGACTTGTCCAAGGCCTTCGACTGCGTCCACCATAAAATACTCATCAGGAAATTACACCACTATGGTATTAGGGGCATGGCTCTCAATCTTTTGACTTCCTATTTAAACAATAGAATTCAGAAGGTTGATATTAATGGTAAGATATCGCCCGGTTCTGTAGTCTCGATGGGCGTTCCACAGGGTTCGATACTAGGACCATTCTTGTTTTTAGTTTATATTAATGACTTACCCTTCTACGTGGGTAATCATCACGAGATTGTGTTGTTTGCAGATGATACTTCGCTATTATTTAAATTAAACGACAGCTTTTGCTTTATGACGATGTAAACAACGCTCTTGCTAAAGTTGTTGATTGGTTCAATAAGAACAACCTGCTTTTAAACGAGCAAAAAACTAAATGCATAAAGTTCTCGACACCAAACGTGCGAGAAATAGGGACCAGTCTTCAACTAAATGGAACGGGGTTGGACCCTGTGGAGTCAACTGTCTTTTTAGGTATCACAATAGATTCCAAATTACAATGGGGTCCCCACATTAAAAAATTGTCGGGTAGGCTCAGTTCGGCGGCTTTTGCTGTTAA
The DNA here is from genome assembly GCA_914767695.1 of Ptilodon capucinus. Taxonomy (NCBI): domain Eukaryota; kingdom Metazoa; phylum Arthropoda; class Insecta; order Lepidoptera; family Notodontidae; genus Ptilodon; species Ptilodon capucinus. Next base: position 7,183,628 of record OU611831.1, read on the forward strand.
AAGAATTAGATTCTTAACTGATGTGGAAACAGCTAGAATAGTTTATTTCAGTTATTTCCATAGCGTTATGTCTTATGGCATATTGCTCTGGGGATGCTCTGTTGACCTTAATTCTATTTTCGTACTACAGAAGAGGGCCATACGAGCCATTTACAACCTGGCTCCGAGAGATTCCCTTAGAGAAAAGTTTAAGGAGATAAATATTCTAACTGTCATATCCCAATTCATATTTGAAAATTTAATGTATGTTAAGAAAAATATAAGCAATTTTGAAAAAAGAAGCGATGTTCACTCATTAAATACACGGAATAAGCATATGCTATCCGTACACGTTACTCGTCTCCACAGAATAAATAACTCTTTCATGGGGCAAAGTATACGCTTTTTCAATAAACTTCCAAAAGAAATCAGAGATTTGCCCATTAATAAATTTAAAACTGCAATAAAATGGAAATTGTATCAAAAGGGCTATTACAAAATCTCGGATTATTTGGAAGATAAATCAGCTTGGGATTGTATAGCTCAGGTTCAAATCAAAAATAAAAATATTGCCCGTCATGTCAAAGTGTAGCGTGTGTTGCCTTACTAACGTATTATTATCTTATCTTTATTATTAAAAACAGCTCTAAGGCAACACACTGGAGCTATATGTACCTATGTATTTGTAATAAGTTTTGGCGATTTAAAAAAATGATCAGCCCACTGAGTTTCTTGCCGGATCTTCTCAGTTGAGGTCGCGTTCCGATCCGGTGGTAGCATAGTAGAATATAAGAAAAAAAATGTAAACTTGACAATTTGTAAGTGCCCCCATAGGCCTATACAGAATAAATGATTTGACTATGGCCTGAATCTCCTTCGCATTGAAGGGAGGCCCGTGCCCAGCAGTGGGACGTTAAAAGATATAGTAGTAGTAGTGCCATCCTCCGCCTGTATCGGGGCGTCGCGAGATCGCACTAGCATGCACTGTGACTTCACTTGTAAAGCCTCACGTGAATCGAAAATATTACTATACCTAAATGTATTTCTCTTCAGGTGGCTTCGTGTACGGTATATGCAAGATCATCGTGCACGAGCACTACGACGACGTCACCTTTTTCAACGACATAGCGGTGATACTGCTGAAGTCCAGCGTGACGCTCTCCGAGTATGTGAACTTGGCGCTCATCGCAGAGCACGGCGCCGTGGTGCCAGACAACGATACCGTCGTCGCCATCGGTTGGGGTACAACTGTTCCGGTCAGTTTATAAAATATCATCGCTACTAACTCCCCCATCTCTCATCCCGTAAGGTCTACTCTTACTATTTCTAATATACCATTTATTATTTTTAACACTACTCCGTGCGGTACGGGCCAGTAATCTACTTTCCATTGTTGCACTTGCGAGTTCTCTAGGATCAAGGCAAGGTTTCCTTTATGAAATTCAGCCATTGTCTGCATGCTTTTCCAAGCACCATACGCCAACTTCGTGTAGGTTTAGGGTTGCGACTCGGAGTCGAAGTTTATACTACGCCGCACATATACTCCTGCAAGTTGTCATTGGCTGGCTTGGACATGAGCTTTCTTACGCTAGGAGTGCTGGCCGCTTCTCCGCTCATGTTGCTCTGAATGACACCATCCGCCGTTCCCTTGACACCGATAACGTACCGGCCATTGTAGAGCGCAAAGTATCGAGCCTGATCATGGCAAGAGCCTCTGGTTCCTTGAGGCAAAGGGTGGCTGTGATACCTGCGTCGATACTTTGGTTCCTTCTCATCAACTGGGAACTACTGAGAAAGGTTTTGAGCGGAGACGGCTGAGACTCTACAACGATTAAAGCGTGGGGGCTTCGCAACTGCGAGTATACCATTTAGGGTTGCTTCCAGTCCATGGTCAAAATTTGGTCTACGCAAGAGCTGGCCAATTTCTCGCTCAACAAGTAGATTTTGCCATTCAGCGAGGGTATGCAGCCAACATTTTGAGTACGCTTCCACATGGACAAATTTTTAGAGTACCTAAAAAGGAAAAAGCAACACCCTTATGTCTGTCTGTCAAGGCCCTTTTTCCCAGTATCACGTGAAGGTTCTAATTTATAACAGAGACTTATAACTGCGGTCCCACGGTGCCCTAAAAAAATCTAACTTCTAGATAAACGCAATCAAAAGATACGGCGGTTTAAGTTGCATTTTTAGTACATTTGTATGGGAAGTACATTTGTACGCAGTGGTAGCCGAGTGGTCGAACGCACGCTCTGCAATCAAAGTGCGCAGGTTCTATCCCCGGCTCGCACCTCTGGGTTCCATGTGCGAATCTCATTTTCAACTGAGATTATCACTTGCTAAGAAACGGTGACGGAAAACATCGTGAGGAAACCTGTGTGCCCGGTATAATGGCAATAGGCTCGCCCCCTATTACATTGGGACCAAAATACATCGGCGAAGTGTGGGCGCACTGAAGTGCACCTCTGCCTACCCCTTCGGGGAATACAGGCGTGATGATGTATATATTGTATGGGAACCAAAAACCTATTGTTATAAATAAAAATGGATGATGACAATGAAAAAGATGGCGGATAACTTAATAATAGCTTTAAAACAACATAAGTAAATCGCGTGAACGAAACCATAGTGCGATGTCAAACTACACTAGCGACATCTATCGAGTTCACTCTATACTACACTGAACACCTATAGGGTACTTCCCGTTGACCTATAATCATGAAATTTGGCCAGAAGCAAGGTCTTAAAGCACAAATAAAGGAAAAAATCTGAAAACTGTAAATTTATTGTAAAATAATGTTTTTTTTTTGCGTTTACCAACTTATTTTGTAGTTACTTTGCATGGGGACACCAGTATACCAACGGCAAAGTTAAGTTTGTCTCTTTATCCGAGTCTATCTTTTCCGTTGGGTACATGGTTTAGGTACGGAAGCCTCGGTGCGCGAGTCCAGGTCGCACCTGGCTGGTCTTTTTCTTATTACTTTTAATTTAAGTTTTAGTTTGTAATTGTAAATTTAGGGGAATATGGAAATGGGCCCGCCGTTGCTGTACGAAGTGGAAGTGATAAAGGTGAACTTCAAGGAGTGCTCCGCGCGCTACAAGCTCAACGACGATGACGTTAACAGCAGCATGCTCTGCGCCGGATTGCTCGATGTTGGAGGTTCGTGGTATCATACATGTCTCAGAGTAAAGCCCTCTAGCTGCACACTGGGTTGACAATAGCCGTCCGTCAAAATGTTTGCAAAACAACAAAACGAACTTTCTGTCAATACAGGGTGTTTCAGAAGTCCGAAATAATACTTTGACATTTGCATCAGTATCGGGTATACAATTGAATAGTATAAAAATTTGATCGAAATTCGACCGTAATTTTTCGTCGTCAATTTCTATTACTTGCAATATTTCGAGTCCTATGTCAAATTTGCAAGTTCTGTTTTGTGAATATTGGTAGCCACCCCTAATGAGTGTAGTTTACACTGCTGGCTAGGCTTATGGATGTACCCAAAGGTCAGAACACAATACCTGTGACAAATATTGAAAGGTCTATAACTCAGAAACTATGATAGTAAGGTATAAACTGTCTTCACTAAGCATCCACATACGAGCTACCGTATATGTACCTAAAGTATTATTTCGGACATCTGATACACCCTGTATATATCGGGTGTATCAGAAGTCTGAAATAATACTCTAGGTACATATTTAATAGCTAATTTGTCGATGCACATAGAAGGCAGATTATACGTAACTATCATATTTTCTGAGTTACAGACTTCTGAACGATACATAACCCTATTTAACATAGGTATGGCTACTAAAACATTTTTTTTTCAATTTTACTTAGGAAACGAGATATAGCAAGATTTCCAAAGAGACCGCAATAAATAGATTGAAAAACCATGTTCAAATTTCGATCAATTTTTTACACTATTCATTTGTATGCCCGATACTCGTGGAAACGGTCAAGTATTATTTCGGACACCCTACAATACACCCTAATTCGGTACATCCTGTATAACGATTAATTTATGTGGTAAAAGCTAAGCGTCAATATTCGCTCGCGCGGTCAATGTCATATCGTTGAAGAATTTACAACTTTTTCTATATGTCGATAGAGTTCATTTCGGTGTTGGCAATAATCGACGCACGTATTGTGATGCACCGGTATGCGAGCTCAATTTATTGCATGTGTGCGTGTGTGTGCAGGTAAGGACTCTTGTCAGGGTGACCCCGGCGGTCCGCTGATCCACAAGGGAGTGGTAGTGGGCGTCACCTCGGGGGGTCACGTCTGCGCGAGTTCAAATTACCCAGGCGTGTACACCAGACTTGCCAACTACACTACCTGGATACATAACGAGGTACATAAATGGCATTTATACCTACCATCACGTAGATAGGAACCGTAAACTAAGGGCTATATCCAAAGAAATAATAATTAATAAGAGCAGAACTTTCACCATTCGGTAATAGATGGCGCGACTACCAACACATTGCAATTCTACGCGTACAAGATACCTAACCGCCATTAAAGTACTGTGGAAATCCTGGCTCGCGCAAGAAGAGTTCTCGACGATCTGAATTATAAATACCTATGAATCTTCGACAATAACAGTTGGGGGGTGGCAGGCGTAGTGGACCCCGCCAGTCATACCACCAGCCTGGCAGGGAGATCTTCCCTTTACCAGCAATATATTAATGAAATGTTGCGTTGGGTGGTGTCTTGATCTACCAAGGAAGAAACACACTAGATTGGTATTGGCAAACGATTAAACGCGCCCGTCTTAATTCCCCAGGGCTCTGTGGCATTGTCTGATATGAATACTTGTAAAAATGTGTTAAACTATTTATTTATTCCAGGTGACGCGGTACAAAGACACTGAGGGAGTTCCGTGCGCGGGAGTTACCGAGTCTGTTAGACCACTCCTGTTGATACTGAGTCTGGCATGTTCATATATACTTATCATTCAATAATAAAGTGCATGTTGCATGTATCGAAGGCTTTCAGTGAATTCCTATTTATAATACATCATCACGCCTGTATCCCCCAAAGGGGTAGGCAGAGGTGCACTGTAGTGCGCCCACACTTCGCCGATGTATTTTGGTCCCAATGTAATAGGGGGCGAGCCTATTGCCATTATACCGGGCACATTCCCCCTCAATACGAGGGAGATTTGGGCCATAGTCCACCACGCTGGCCCAGTGCGGTCTGGTGAATTTCACACGCCGTTCTATAGACGTGCAGGTTTCCTCACGATGTTTTCCTTCACCGTTCAGCAAGTGGTAATCATTGTTGAAAATGACATTCGCACATGAAAATTATCTCAGAGGTGCGGGCCTGGGATTTGAACTTGCACCCCTTACGTTCAAGGCGGGCGTTCTTGCCCGCGAGGCTACCTACCACTGCTATTTTCCTCCTATTTGTAACTACTTACAAATATTTCACGTAGCTACTGACTATGAAAAAGAAATTAAGTGGCATTGTAGACTCTTTTGTATTGATAACACACACATACATACACAGAGACACACACAATGGGTAGACGTGGTTTGTAAATGGTTTGCATTTTTTTTAGATTTGGGAATTTTATTTATTTTAAGTTTTTTCATATTTAAAACTTTAGACTTTCGACCTGCGGGGTAATTCTCGCATTATCAAAATTTTGTCGTGTTGTTTCGACGTATGTCAAATTAGAGATAATGTTGTTCATGCGGACATTACTCCCCTGTGGTGGTGATGTTTGTTTTCCGAAGAAACCTTGTAATTATTAGAGTTCCCTGACCTTTGTTGACCAACATACCGAAGTGATATTTGTATTACCATCACCATCACGGACCAAACACCACTAGACGTAGTATTCTTGCACTTTTGCGTGAGATTGCAATCGTCAATACGCTGCGGGGCAGAGGGGAAGACAGCGCATTTTGATTGGTTCGTTCAAAGTCATGATGCACTCACACTAGAGATGAGGCACATTTCTTTATCGATAACTTTTTACGATCGTTGATACATGAGTATAATAAAACAATTTCTTCACATCAATTATTTATTATTTATACTACTTATACTACAGGGTTTAAAATAGGGGGGGGGGGGGGGGGGTACCAACAGTATTTGACTTCGAAGATTAAATTAATAATAAAGATAAAATAATGATAAATTATTTGGCGGTCTCATTCAATAAATACCGAATAATAGCTACATATTTCGATAGATATTCACGCTCACTCTTAACGTGCATATTAATCAATAAATCATAATTGATAATAAATAAATAAAATCATATTTAGAGTAGGTGTTAATAATAAACATTCAGTAATATCATATTTTAAACTTCATTTTTATCGATAGATATTATTAACATGTTTGTCACATCGCCTCATCTCTAGACAACAGAACGAGACAACATTATGGGAATATGCATAAGAAAGAAAGGGATTTGAAATTAGACATCTAATTTGTTATTTGTAATTAAGTTTTATATTCATTATTAAATCAACATTAACTTACCGGTGAAATGAAATGCCATCAATTTTAAGGTTCGATGTCCTGCTACATTTTCCACACCACTTTATTGAGCAGTTCGGCATTATTATAGGTGATTTTATTTTTTATAAAATTGAATAGTTCGATGTTAGACGTATGACTCTCGGAAGCGGTATGAGGCGCGGAATGGGGGCGGGCCCGCTTATATGATGGTCTATCACATAAGCTTGGCGTAGGCGGGGGTCGCCATTGCGAGGTATATGTTATCTGTTATGTGCATGTATCAAAGGCTTTCAGTCATTTCCTGTTTATAACTACTAACAATAGTAGCAGCAGATAACAGTGGTAGCCGAGTGGTCGAAAGCACGCCTTGCAAATCAAAGTGTCCAGGTTCAAACCCCGGCTCGCACCTCTGGGTTTCATGTGCGAATCACATTTACATCCGAGATTACCACTTGCTATGAAACGGTGAAGGAAAACATCGTGAGGAAACCTGCACGTCTGAGGGAACTTGACTAGTTCTCGATAGATGTGTGAAGTCTGCCAACCCGCACCGGGCCAGCGTGGTGGACTATGGCCTGAATCCCCCCTCGCATTGAGGGGAGGCCCGTGCCCAGCAGTAGGACGTTAAAAAGGGCTGTATTTATTTATTTTAACTACTAACAAACATTTCACGTAACTGCTGACTAAGAATAAAATATTGATAACACCGTGGTTTGTGGATGGTTTGCAAATTGTATAGATTTGGAAATTTTATTTATTTAAGTCTTGCATATTTTAAACTTTAGGTTTTCTACCTACGGGGTAATTCTCGCATGATCAAAATTTTGTCGTGTTGTTTTGAAATATGTCGAATTAGAGAATTACTCCCCTGTGGTGGTGGTGTTTGTCTTCCGAAGAAGACTTGTAATTATTACAGTTCCCTGACCTTTACTGACCAACATACCTAAGTGATAAAAATAAAGTGATAATAGTCGATGGTATAACGAACACTTTGTTGAGATAACTCAAATATAATGTGCTATGGGTAAGGTGTCTCCTAGTAGTGAAAACGGTAATTAGGTATGAGTGAAAAGTACTGTAAAGTCCTCTACACCCTGGTGCGTCAAGACGCACGCGTCTTATATCAGAAAGAGTTCATTCCTCAACGAAATGACATTGACAGCGCGACCGAATTTAACTCGGGGCGAAAAAATACCTATATCAAGTCGGCCATGACGTCAAATACCGTAGCCTACCCGTATGTCTGTATAAGATATTTGCTAGCATATATGACAATTATAATTAATTTGTAATTAAAACATACACCGTAACTCCTTATTGATAATCTCCCGGACACTACAAATAACGTTAATTGCATTCACCCTGCGGCTCATACGTTACTCTGTCTTATGATGCGGTCGCAGTATCTATGAAATTAGTCAAAGGTCATTGAATATCTATGAAAAGTATTTGTTCTCAAGATTTTATCAATATTGATAAGTAGCGTCGGCATCCAGAGTGGTCACACGAGGACGGCGGTCTGCCAACATGTGGCGTGTTGTGGTTATTCTAGCATTTGTTACATGCTGTAAGTCCGAGTATCACGCTATTTTGTACTAGAAGTGTGTAGAAGCTTGGATTAAGAAATTATGGTAGAAAAAATACAGAAATAGGTGTATACAATGATATTGAAAAGTATTATGTATTGCAATGAAATAAGAAGACCTACTACCCACACCACACATAATGGGAAAAGATAGGCAAGTGAACTAAGTATATTTAAGTAATCAAATTAGCTTTGATCATCCGATATCTTTCTCATCTTCATCACAAATTTTATTAATACCTAATGTGGATGTGGCTTTGCTGGTCTGATCTTTTCAGTACATTTGCACGGGAATCAAAAACCTATAATGGTACTTCCCGTTGACCTAGATTCATGAAATTAGGCAAGAAGCAAAATCTTATAGCACAAGTAAAGGAATAAATCCGAAAACTGTAAATTTATTGTTGGAAAATGTATTTTTGCTAACAAATTTTGTAGTTAGTTTGTATGGGGATACTAGTATACCAACGGCAAAGTTAAGTTTGTCTAAAAAGATAAACTGGATCTTTGTCCAGTTTATCTTTTTATCCGACTTCAAAAAGGAGGAGGTTCTCCATTCGACCCGTATGTTTTTTTTTAATGTATGTTACCGCATATCTCCGGCGTCTGATTTCGATTTTTTTTTGAGGTTTACTAGGAGTCGGTGCCAATTCATGTGTGTATTTGCCTAGTCTGATGTAGATTGGCACCTAATGCAAATGTAATGAATGGTAAGGTTATTTATAGCTATGCTTTTTAGTGCACCTAGGTAGCTTTTTAGTGCACCTAGGTTTTTGAAGTCCGTTTTTGTTTTTTTCGTTAGAAAAATGTTCGGTGCTTTCATAGTACGGAAGCCTCGGTGCGCGAGTCCAGCTCGCACTTGGCCGGTTTTTTCATTATGTTTCATAATTTCGTAAAATAAGAATGTAATAGCAGTGGTAGCCGAGTGGTCGAATGCACGCCTTGAAATCAAAGTGTGCAGGTTCTAACCCCGGCTCGCACCTCTGGGATTTATGTGAAAATCTCATTCTCATCCGAGATTATCACTTGCTATGAAACGGTGAAGGAAAACGTGAGGAAACCTGCACGTCTGAGGGAACTTGCCTAGCTCTCGATAAATGTGTGAAGTCTCCCGCACTCGCATTGAGGGGAGGCCCGTGCCCAGCAGTGGAACGTTAAAAGGGCTGTAGTAGTAAGAATGTAATAAGGTTATTTTTTCTGTATACGCTCTATGCAACAACTTATAACATGATCGTCAAGGCGTCGACTCAGCACAAGCTGGTAAATACAACCAAATGGCGGTCCCGCTGTCAACCAAAAACGAATCGCGCATCATCGGAGGCCACCCTACCTATATACAGAAATACCCTTTCGCTGTGCAGGTAACATTACTTTAATTTACTGAACTAACTATTTACTTGTTTGTATTCACCTAATCCTTGGTTTAAAAGTTGATGAAATTGTATGAAATATAAGCACATTCAATCGCCCTCGTCCTACCATCTACTATAAATAACTTGGTAGGTAGTTTTTGAGATATTTTTCGTTGGTGGCGTACGATTATCACGGAAGTTTACCAACCAGGGAGCGCGATATTATCAAGTTGGTATTTAATTTATTGAGCGAGCGGCGAAATTACGCTTAGCGAACCTAAAGAACGTATTTGTGACGTTTATCGTTATATAGGGTGTCCCACAGATATGCCACATGGAGGGAAAGTATCTTGAATATTGTAGATGGAACATTTTACTGAAAGAAGACATTATTTGAATTTAAAAAACAATTTAAACTGCATTCATAGATATTTAAATAATTACATGGTTGAACCGGGAATCGAACCCGTTACACGAGAAAAATAATCATCCAATAGATTTATCATACCGATCTAAAGGCTTCATCATAAGGATTATTTTTTGCTAAGTAACATAGTGTCAGAAATAAAGGGAGACCCAAACCAGTTCAGGTTTTTGATAAAAAATCTGGATTGTTACAGGTTTATGATGAAATTGAGTTTAAAATGTGTCATGTTCAGGTTTTTGACTAAAAACCTAATTTTATGAAGAACCTGCGACATATAGACGCTAGACGCCCATGGAGCCAAAGCGCCAAAAATTTAAGAAAAAAAAATCCCGAAATTTATTTGCCCCCACATGGGGCAAATAAATTTTACTACTACTACTCATATCCTAGCTACCATTGATAAAATATGTTACTTTTATGCCGTAATAATTCATAGCATCTCCACAACGAAAGTGTTATTGGAATTGGGGCCCTGGGGCTCTTTTCTTGTTCAACAAATCAGTCTCGCCATTCAACGAGGTAATGCAGTTGCTGCCACCATCCCACGCGGGCAAAACCTTTTTTGATTCAGAAAGTTCTTAGTTAGCTGCTCGATACAATATTAACTGACGCGAACTTCATGTAGGTAATGTAACGCTCCACCTACCTATCCTATACTAATATCGAGTAAAACTACCTAGTGGTCGTAAAGCTATCAAAAATGGCCAAGTGATCCGTAATCGTCTAGTAAATACCGTTGTGAGACCGTTAGTAACCTAAATCCTTTTAGTGATAGATTGGTATATTCCTATAACTAAGCTACCTAATAACAGCTATGAGAAAATCTACATAATGTCACCTATTAGCCCTACCTAACTAGCGGCAAGAGTAAGGCCCCTCCCCGCCTTACTAGTGAGAATCGGCAGCCAATCTACTGTTCCCTCCTCCGCTATCAGCTACAGTTAATAATGAAGACCAATCATTCGATCGTAATCGAAACTATCAAGATATCGCTGGCGATCAAGTCTAGAGGGATTATTCCTTTACATAGGATGGTCGTCTCACCAGTGACTTGTTAAATATACGACTCGTCACATTGATCGACTTGTCTGTGGGACTGCCGCCCAAGTTAGTATAACGAGACTTCCAGGTGTCCCCGATCTTACTTAGGGATTCTTTATACCCAAAAGACCCTTCAACCAGTATCAATCCATCAACTTTAATAGTAAATATAATGATCTGTAATATTATAATGAAACATTATAATAACTTTAGAATGGTTATATTATCAACCGAACTACGTATAATTCTAATAATCTGGATCCTAGAAATCCTATCTATTCTACTGGAGTCCTAGTCTTACCTAGTCAAGATACTGATTCAGACATGATCTTGGTGTGTTTCCCCATCAAAGCTAGAGAACGCGGTGTCTCACATTTACAATTAATTGCGTATGAAGCTCCTATAACCCCATTTACTCACGGCAGTAATATTATCAATGTCTGTGCTTATTTCCTGGAAGAGCTGGAATCCTACGTCCTACCTTTCTAGACGTCAAGACCCTAATTACCTCAATGACGCTGTCAATCTCTATCCATCAATTTTAAATATAATTTCTTCCTTTGCTTTGCAAGGAGAACGTAATTCAATACTAAAACCTGTGTTTATAGAGAGTTTCTTATAGAATATATAGTATTAATAATTAAATGCTTATTTTATATTTGTGAATGTAACAGACGTATTACGGATCGTTACAGTAGGTACCCTAAGTACTAACTAAACGGGATAATTGCGGCGGATCTTGCCTTGCCTGCGCTTAGGTGATACGTTTGCTCTTTTTTTTTGTTTTCCTCTTAGGGTGATGGATTGGTCATGCTCACCTAAATGTTCTTGCCTGTGGTGGCTCTGGGAGGCGGGTCACCCTCTTCCCTCGAATATGGTTGAGGAGAGTGATGGCTGCTCCTCAAGTCATGCTCGTGTACGGGTGCTACTTGCGAGGACTGGTCCAACCATTTTCCATTTTCCTCTTAATTACTTACCATCTTCTCTCCCATACTGCGTTGAAGGCATCATACCAAAGCAATTATTTCTATAACCATCTGTGGTTTAGAATAATCCCTTCATTGTAAATGGGAGTAGACGCACCTTACTGTACTAGCTTCCTAAGCGTAAATACTATATATGTATTTAATATTAGACTGCCGTGACTATAATTCTTCTCTAGTATTGTGGCAAAGGTGCTGGTCTGCTCTCAAGGCATTGCTGCTCCTGAGAATGTATTACTCGGAATTATCATTTTGAAAAGAGTAACCATTGAGTTTCTTACCGGCTCTTCTCAGTGGAAGCAGCATTCCGAACCGGTGGTAGAGTCTGACTATTTGTAAGTGCTTTTTGGCCAACACAAATAAAAAAAAAATGATTTTGATTTTGAATTCTTTTTTAGATTCATAATGTTTAGTTTGTATTTTATTTTCATTTATATATAGCATGCTTTGAAAAATAATTGTTGTAACAGTTGCTGAAAAAAAAACAATTCCAATGTGGTGGCACCCTGCTCACGAGATGGCACGTGCTCTCCGCCGCACATTGCTTTGGCATAAAGTGAGTTATATCTAAGATATAATCTACAGTTAACATGGTAGCTGCTACAACGGATTTTAAAAGCCTTGTGAATTACTACCTGCCTATGCGGGCGCCGAAATCGTGCTATTTCCTACCGGGCTTTATCGACCTGGCTGCGCACAGTTTGAAAGTACAAGAAAACTGGCCTAGCAGCCGACATGTTAACTTTGCATTGGTTTCTATTGTAGTTTGACGCTGGGTTTTAAGCGTGTTAACAGCTATTAGTAACCGGCCTTTACAATATATAAGGTAAGAAGCCCCGTAGCCGCCTTTACTTTTCGTGAACTAGATTCATCATTCTAATTAAGATAAACACGGGGATTTTTTATATAATGAGTTGAATGTATACGCAACATTATCTAGCTGTGCCCGTGTGACTTTACCTTGAATAATGGGCATTATGTATTTCCGCGGAACCCCAATTCTTACATACGCCAAATAATTTTTGACACCTAGTGTTACATTATTGCTGTTTTCGTAGGGATTTCGATTGTTTTCCCAATAAAATATAGCCTATGTGTTTTTTTTTAATGTCGGAAAATCCTTTATGGATACCCTGCCACCTCGGGGGAAGTAACAGGGTTATGTGGGAGTCCCGGCAGAAGGCCGTATACCCACTAAAAACCGACGGTGTACCATCTTCCGCTTATATCGGGGCGCCACGGGATCGCTTTCGCATGCACCGCGACGTTGTAACTTCCTGCCTACGTACATACCAGAATTTTTACTAAGCTTTGTAAATTAGCTTGAAGACAACGTTATGATTGTAAATATGAATATTTTCCTTCAACAATAAAAGGGACCCGAACAAAACACATAACTTTGCAGTGCGAGTGGGGACCGCGAGATTAAATTCAGGTAAGTGGCTACTTAGTTTGTATTTACTTTACATACCTACCAAGTTAGTAGATAAGAAGATTCACGGAGCCACTGGCAAAGATTTTCTTTCATACCGGCATATCCTTTTTTTTTTTAATGGACTACGCTGTTGGCCGTGAGGTGGCCTTTACAGCTTTACCGGAGGAGTGGCGAGCGCAGAGTGCACTCCAACATCGGCATATCCTTCAGTGCTATATGTCAATGAGTTCCGGTGCTTGAGATTCTACAAACTTAACTGCTTTTATAAAGCAATATGATTATGTGAATGAACGAGCATGCATGACAGGAATCCCATTTTGTCAAAGAAACTTAAACCTGTGCGAATTCGTGTTTATGTGTGTGTGTGTGTGAATTCTCATGTGCATATGTCATTTTCAACAATGATTATCACTTGCTGAACGGTGAAGGAAAACATCGTGAGGAAACCAGCACGTCTATAGAAAGGCGTGTAAAGTTCACCAATCCGCACTGGGCCAGCGTGGTGGACTATGGCCCAAATCTCTCTCGTATTGAGGGGAATGTGCCCGGTATAATGGCAATAGGCTCGCCCCCTATTACATTGGGACCAAAATACATCGGCGAAGTGTGGGCGCACTACAGTGCACCTACCCCTCCGGGGAATACAGGGGTGATGATGTATTATTATCACTTAAACCTGTAAAGCCTTTTCTTAACGTCAGAAAATCCTTTACGGATACCCTGCCACCTCGGGGGAAGTAACAGGGTTACATGGGAGTCAGAAGGCCGAAGGCCGTATACGCACTAAAAACTGACGGTGTACCATCCTCCGCATCATTGGTAGCCGGGGTTTGAACCACCAGGTTCAAACCCCGGCTCGCACTACTGGGTTTCATGTGCAAATCTCATTTATATCCGAGATCATGACTTGCTATGAAACGGTGAAGGAAAACATCGTGAGGAAACTTGCACGTATGAGGGAACTTGACTCGTTCACGATGGATGTGTGAAGTCTGCCAACCCGCACCGGGCCAGCGTGGTGAACTATGACCTGAATCTTCCTCGCATCGAAGGGAAGCCCGTGCCCAGCAGTGGGGCGTTAAAAGATATAGTAGCAGTAGTGCCATCCTCCGCCTGTATCGGGGCGTCGCGAGATCGCACTAGCATGCACTGTGACTTTACTTGTAAAGCCTCACGTGAATCGAAAATACTAATATACCTAAATGTATTTCTCTGCAGGTGGCTTCGTGTACGGTGTAAGCAAGATCATCGTGCACGAGCGCTACAACAACTTCACCGAAGTCAACGACATAGCGGTGATATTCCTTAAGTCCAGCGTGACGCTCTCCGAGTATGTGAACTTGGCGCTCATCGCAGAGCACGGCACTGTGGTGCCAGACAACGATACCGTCGTCGCCATCGGTTGGGGTACAACTGTTCCGGTCAGTTCATAAAATATCATCGCTACTAACTCCCTCATCTCTCATCCCGTAAGGTCTACTGTTACTGTTTCTAATTTACCATTTATTATTTTTTACACTACTCCGTGCGGTACGGGCCAGTAATCTACTTTCCATTGTTGCACTTGCGAGTTCTCTAGGATCAAGGCAAGGTTTCCTTTAGGAAATTCAGCCATTATCTGCATGCTGTTCCAAGCACCCTACGCCAACTTCGTGTAGGTTTAGGGTTGCGTCTCGGAGTCGAAGTTTGTACGCCGCACATATACTCGAGTTGTCATTAGATGGCTTGGAAATGAGCTTTCTTACGCTAGGAGTGCTGGCCGCTTCTCCGCAAATGTTGCTCTGAATGACACCATGCGCCGTTCCCTTGACACCGCTAACGTACCGGCCATTTTAGAACGAAAAGTATCGAGCCTGACCATGGCAAGAGACTCTGGTTCCTTGAAGCAAAGAATGGCTGTGATACCTGGGTCGACACTTTGGTTCCTTCTCATCAACTGGGAACTACTGAGAAAGTGACGTTTTGAGCGGAGACAGCTGAGACTCTACAACGATTAAAGCGTGGGGGCTTGGCAACTGCGAGTATACCATTTAGGGTTGCTTCCAGTCCATGGTCAAAAATGGTATACCCAAGAGCTGGCCAATTCCTCGCTCAACAAGTAGATTTTGCCATTCAGCGAGGGCATGCAGCCAACATTTTGAGTACGCTTCCGCATGGGCCAATTTTTGGAGTACCTAAAAAGGAAAAGGCAACACCTTTATAGGATCACTTTGTTGTCCCTCTGTCTGTCTGCCAAGGCCCTTTTTCTCAGAATCACGTGAAGGTATCAGGTTGTAATTTATAACAGAGACTTATAACTGCGGTCCCATGGTGCCCTAAAAAAATCTAACTTTTAGATAAACGCAATCAAAAGATACGGCGGTTTATGTTGCATTTTCAGTACATTTGCATGGGAATCAAAAACCTATAGGGTACTTCCCGTTGACCTATAATCATGAAATTTGGCCAGAAGCAAGGTCTTAAAGCACAAATAAAGGAAAAAATCTGCAAATTGTAAATTTATTGTAAAATAATGTTTTTTTTTGCGATTACGAACTAATTTTGTAGTTACTTTGCATGGGGACACCAGTATACCAACGGCAAAGTTAAGTTTGTCTCTCTATCCAATCTATCTTTTCCTTAGAGTACTGTCATGGTTTAGGTACGGAAGCCTCGGTGCGCGAGTCCAGCTCGCACTTGGCTGGTCTTTTCCTTATTACTTTTAATTTAAGTTTTAGTTTGTAATTTGTAAATTTAGTAGAATACGGAAATGGGCCCGCCGTTGCTGTACGAAGTGGAAGTGAGAAAGGTAAACTTCAAGGAGTGCTCCGCGCGCTACGAGCTCAACGACCAGTACGTTACCAGCAGCATGCTCTGCGCCGGATTGCTCGATGTTGGAGGTTCGTGGTATCATACATGTCTCACAATAAAGCACTCTAGCTGCACACTGGTTGACAATAGCCGCTCGTCAAAATGTTTGCCAACAACAAAACGAATTTTTTGTCAATACAGGGTGTTTCAGAAGTCCGAAATAATACTTTGACATTTGCATCAGTATCGGGTATACAATTGAATAGTATAAAAATTTGATCGAAATTCGACCGTAATTTTTCGTCGTCAATTTCTATAACTTGCAATATCTCGAGTCCTATGTCAAATTTGCAAGTTCTGTTTTGTGAATATTGGTAGCCACCCCTAATGAGTGTAGTTTACACTGCTGGCTAGGGTTATGGATGTACTCAAAGGTCAGAACACAATACCTGTGACAAATATTGAAAGGTCTATAACTCAGAAACTATGATAGTAAGGTATAAACTGTCTTCACTAAGCATCCACATACGAGCTACCGTATATGTACCTAAAGTATTACTTCGGACTTCTGATACACCCCGTATATATCGGGTGTATCAGAAGTCTGAAATAATACTTCAGGTACATATTAATAGCTAATATGTCGATGCACATAGAAGGCAGATTATACGTAACTATCATAGTTTCTGAGTTACAGACTTCTGAATATTTGACACAGGTATCGTGTTGTGGTCTTGGGGCATAGCCATACATTACCCTATTTAACACTGTAAACTACATCTAATGTATGGCTACTACAACATTTTTTTTTCAATTTTACTTAGGAAACGAGATATAGCAAGATTTCCAAAGAGACCCCAATAAACACACACAGTGGTAGCCTCGTGGGCAAGAACGCCCGCCTTGAACGTAAGGGGTGCAAGTTCAAACCCCGGGCCCGCACCTCTGAGATAATTTTCATGTGCGAGTGTCATTTTCAACAATGATTACCACTTGGTGAACGGTGAAGGAAACATCGTGAGGAAACCTGCGCGTCTATAGAAAGGCGTGTGAAATTCACCAACCCGCACTGGGCCAGCGTGGTGGACTATGGCCCAAATCTCCCCCGTATTGAGGGAGAATGTGCCTGGTATAATGGCAATAGGCTCGCCCCCTATTACATTGGGACCAAAATACATCGGCGAAGTATGGGCGCACTACAGTGCACCTCTGCCTACCCCTTCGGGGAATACAGGCGTGATGATGTATTATTGATGATGACCCCAATAAATAAATTGAAAAACCGTGTTCAAATTTCGATCAAATTTTTACACTATTCATTTGTATGCCCGATACTCGTGGAAACGGTCAAGTGTTATTTCGGACACCCTACTTCGGTACATCCTATATAAATATAAATCTCCTGTCACGATGTTTGTCCGCGATGGATTCCTAAACTACTTAGCCGATTTTAAATTAAATTGGCACACCGTGAGCAGTCTGGTCCAACTTGAGAGATAGGATAACTTAGATCTTTAATTATAGTCGCAATTTTATTTTATTACAAATTATTTGTTTATAATTAATTGACAGTCACAATTATCTGTTAACTTCAAAAGATTCTAACAGATGTCGATACTTTTCGACTGGATTGAGTAAGTAATCAATAGATGGCACTGCTATGGTAAACCGACAAACGTGTCATATAAGCTACGATTCAATAGCATGATTACCACGTGTTATTGAGGCAGTCTTAATATATGTATATAATTCTACTGTAAGGTACGTCACTGAAGTCCTCCTAAACGGCTGGGCCGATTTGAATGTTTTTTTTTTGTATGCGTTTGGGTGGCGTCCTGGATGGTTTAGATTCACAATTGGACCAGGTAGGTGGCGCTGCTTTAGTATGTAACTCTAAGGCGGTACGAAGTTCGCCGGGACAGCTAGTCCTGTATAACGATTAATTTATGTGGTAAAAGCCAAGCGTCAATATTCGCTCGCGCGGTCAATGTAATATCGTTGAAGAATTTACAACTTTTTCTATATGTCGGTAGAGTTCATTTCGATGTTGGCAATAATCGACGCACGTATTGTGATGCACCAGTATGCGAGCTCAATTTATTGCATGTGTGCGTGTGTGTGCAGGTAAGGACGCTTGTCAGGGTGACTCCGGCGGTCCGCTGATCCACAAGGGAGTGGTAGTGGGCGTCACCTCGTGGGGTCAATCCTGCGCGACTCCAAATTACCCAGGCGTGTACACCAGACTTGCCAACTACACTACCTGGATACATAACGAGGTACATAAGTGGCATTTATAACTACCATCACGTAGATAGGAACCGTAAACTAAGGGCTGTATCCAAAGAAATTATAATTAATAACGGCGAACTCTGTTTTTTCAAAGAGCAGAACTTTCACCATTCGGTAATAGATGGCGCGACTACCAACACATTGCAATTCTACGCGTACAAGATACCTAAACACCATTAAAGTACTATGGAAATCCTGGGTCGCGCAAGAAGAGTTCTCGACGATCTGAACTATAAATACCTATGAATCTTCGACAATAACAGTTGGGGGGTGGCAGGCGTAGTGGACCCCGCCAGTCATACCACCAGCCTGGCAGGGAGATCTTCCTTTTACCAGCAAAATATTAATGAAATGGTGCGTTGGGTGGTGTCTTGATCTACCAATGAAGAAACACACGAGATCGGTATTGGCGAAATATTAAACGCGTGCGTCTTAATTCCCCAGGGCTCTGTGGCATTGTCTGATATGAATGCTTGTAAAAATGTGTTAAACTATTTATTTATTCCAGGTGACGCGGTACAAAGACGCCGAGGGAGTTCCGTGCGCGGGAGTTGCCGAGTCTGTTACACCACTCCTGCTGATACTGAGTCTGGCATGTTCATATTTACTGATCGTTCAATAATAAAGAGCATGTTGCATGTATCAAAGGCTTTCAGTCATTTCCTGTTTGTAACAACTAACAAATATTTCATGTAACTGCTGACTATGAAAAATAACTAGTGATATTGTAGAAATATTTTTAATGATAACACACACACACACACACACAAACGTACACACACACACACGCACACACACACTCACTATACGTGGTTCGTTGATGGTTAACAAATTATATACCTACATTTGGAAATTTTATTTATTTTAAGACTTGCCTATTTGTTTAAACTTTAAGTTGTACTGTAAAGCCACAGTATAAATATCTACAGTATTGTATCTTCATACAAACGGTCGGCACGTGAGTTATACCTACGCGCCTCGATGGTGGTACCCACTTGGTACCCAATAAGTCGCGACTGTGCCGCAGTGACGAACGCACGGTGTGATCAGTTAGCGTGCGATTTATGAATATTTGATTCTTAAATAAGCACAATTTTATTGTATTGTGATTGTACAATTGTATAAGTATTTTTAATGAAACTTTTTATCCAAATGCAGATTTTTATGCTATTTCATTGAAAAATAAAGCTTTCCGTGCGTCCCAGTCGAGGCGTAAATATTTTTCAGTCTCAAATTTATAAGGGTGGTATAATTTATTAAATGTACTATTAAAAATAAACACAATATGTAATTTTATTGACAACTTCCTATTTCATTCACAACGAATTTCATTTTTTAAATAATAAATATATTCAATATACAATCCAAAACTAGAAAGAAATTCAAGTATTAAAGTAGATGAAATTAAAATACTGTAGGCGGGCAGCCCTATCGCGTGTTTACGTACCGCGCGGATGTAGGTATGTTTTTCAAGGACACGGCCGAGTCGCAATACTGTAAATATTTATTCTGTGGTAATGCCCTTTACACCCTGGGGCGTCAAGACGCACGCGTCTTATATCGTGCCAATACCAACTGTATCGACTCACAGAAAGAGTTCATTCTTCAACAAAATGACATTGACAGCGCGACCGAATTTAACACCTTCAGTGCGAAATAGGCATATCGTCCCGCCGCGGTGCTTACGGTTGGTGTGCACGGTGAAAAATATAACTGGCGGCAAGGTCGTTGGGGGCGCATTTCGAACCACCGCCCGTCTTACCACATGAAAGTTTATGATTTATATAGGGCGCAGCTAAGGTGTTAACTCGGGGGGTCAAAAAACCCTATATCAAGTCGGCCATGACGTCAAATACCGTAGCCTACCCGTATGTCTGCATTAAATATTTACTAGCACATGTGCCATTTACAAGTAATTTGTAGTTAAAGAAATATACACATTAAACAAATAACGTTAGTTGCATTCACCCTGCGGCTCATACCATCTGTCTTATGATCCGGTCGCAGTAATTATAACATCATTGGATATTTATAAAAAAGTGTTTCTTCTCAAGGTTTTATCAATAAGCAGTGTCGGCGTCCAGACTAGTCACACGAGAGCGGCGGTCTGCCAACATGTGGGGCGTCGTGGTTATTCTAGCATTTGTTACATGCTGTAAGTTTAAATATCCCAGTGATTTGTACTAGAAAAATTTCACAAATATCAATGAGTCATGCGCAGAATGCCTCAAACGCCGCATATAGTTCCCTGGGTGTATATTTGAGGCGTTTGGGGTATGCCGGGTGCCCACCGGATGTTTCAAGACATTGCGCAACGTTTGATCGAAACATCCGGTGGTCAGAACGCTGGAAACTATTTCGCACAGCACATCACAATTGCCATTCAACGTGGTAATGCTGGCAGCGTTCTGGGCCCTATGCCTATGGAGTTCGTTTGGGTATTTGCAAAAAAAATATGCGCCAGTGTGGACGCCCCAGAGTGCTGGAGGCATCAATGTATTATTTCTATATGTCCAACGGCTTGGTCTAGTGGTCTGAGTGTAGGCCGCGCGGCTCAGTGTACAGGGTGGTTGCGGGTTCAAATCCCGGCAGTGTCAAATTTAGCCAATGGCCCTTTCGGAATTTTCCTTAATCTGAGTGTAACTGGGATCACCACCAGTCCATTATGTTTCTCATAGTACAGGCTTTACTTGGTTAAGGTCTTACGATAAGTTTGTGTTGTCTGGCGTTATTTTTAATAATACATGACTGTCATCTCAGCTCAAGCAGCACATATATTCGACAAAATGGCACTCCCAATACCAACTGCACTGAGCGAATCCCGAATCGTCGGAGGAAAGCCTACTACTATAGAGAAATACCCTTACATGGCACAGGTATAGTATTTATACACCATTATTACTCCTGTATAACCCTTAGGAGAAGGTAGAGGTGCACTGCAGTGCAACCACACTTCGCTGATGTAGTTTGGTTCCAATGTAATGGGGGGCGAGCCTACTGCCTTAACACTCAATCAATTTTATATCGAGTGGTGAAAGGCTATTTGACTTAAGCGCCATTGTTTTAACTTTACAGGAGAGCATTCTCATTAGACGCAGAAAAATTTACTGATTCCAAATATGTATAAAAGTCAATATTGCCCAAAAGTGTCGCTTAAGCCAAATAGCCTTTCACCCCTCGATACCATTCAGTTGTTTACCCGATACTCACACAGAGGATAAAGTATTATTTCAGATTTATGTAACCTGTACATAGCCAATCCGACACTGGTTTCCACCTATATACATCACCATCATCTTCATCACACCTATATTCACGGAAAGAGTAGGCGGAGGTCCACTGCAGTGCACCCACATTTCGCCGATGCCTTTTGGACCCAAAGTTATAGGGGGCGAGCCTATTGCCATTATACCGGGCACATTCCCCCTCAATACGAGGGCGATTTGGGCCATCACGCTGGCCCAATGCGAGTTGGAAAACCTCACACGCCTCTATAGACGTGCAGACGACGTTTCCTCACGATGTTTTCCTTCACTGTTCAGCAAGTCGTAATAATGATTGAAAATTACATTTGCATGAAAATCTCAGAGTTGCGGGCCCGGGATTTGAACTTGCACCCCTTGCGTTCAAGGCGCGCGTTCTACTGTCTAATCGACCACTGCTTTGAGTCTACCTATCTGAAGGCGGACATTGTTATCTCTGAGTAGGGATTTGGTTTGACGTTTAAATTGTGGTTGGTGTGTTTTGATTTTGCTGATGATGGATTGTGCTTTATAAATGGATTATGGTGTATCTCAGGTGCTGTATCGCAATAATTTCAATTGTGGGGCGTCCTTGCTGACCAGGCGACACGTGCTCTCGGCCGCACATTGCTTCTTCACGCGGTGAGTTTCATCTGTCTTACTATCTTTCTTTTTTCGATATATTTTCTCTCTTTAACCTACTTCCAAAAGGAGGAGGTTCTCAATCAGTTTGATGCGCAATAGATGCCATTTGGTGCGCAGATGGCATCTATTGCGCATTGCAGATGCGCAATAGGTAGCCGAGTGGTCGAACGCACGCCTTGCAATCAAAGTGTGCAGGTTCAAACCCCGGCTCGCACCGGGTTTATGTGCGAATCTCATTTTCATCCGAGATTATCACTTGCTATGAAACGGTGAAGGAAAACATCGTGAGGAAACCTGCACGTCTGAGGGAACTTGACTAGTTCTCGATAGATGTGTGAAGTCTGCCAACCCGCACTGGGCCAGCGTGGTGGACTATGGCCTGAATCCCCCTCGCATTGAGGGGAGGCCCGTGCCCAGCAGTGGGATGTTAAAAGGGCTGTAGTAGTAGATGCCATTTGGTCCCATAAAAATTTAACATAGTTTGGCCAATCAGTTTTCATTTTATGAATATTTTTATATTTATCATGAAGATTTGTGTTTACGTGTATATTTTCAACGATTATTGACAGTAAAAAGCGTGGTTTTTTTTTTTACAAAAAACAAAAACCGACTTCAAATAACCTTATAATTCATTACATTTGAAGTCGGTTCATGTGTGTATTTGCCTAGTCTGACGTACCTAGTCCATATACCAAATGTAATATATAACCATATACATA
This sequence comes from Ptilodon capucinus, assembly GCA_914767695.1. Classification (NCBI taxonomy): domain Eukaryota; kingdom Metazoa; phylum Arthropoda; class Insecta; order Lepidoptera; family Notodontidae; genus Ptilodon; species Ptilodon capucinus. Next base: position 7,206,599 of record OU611831.1, read on the forward strand.
TACTACATACGTAACCAATTTTTTATAATTATTTTTGTAAAATAAAATAACACTTTTGTAAAAAAAAGTAGGTAGTTAACATAGTTAGTTGAAGTTTTTAAATAAATAATACATTTGACGGAATTACATCCTATTTCAAGTTTAACATCATGATCTACGTCAGACTAGGAAAAAACACACATGAATTGGCACCGACTCCAAATATAATGAATTATCAGATTATTTGTAGCTTTTATGTGCACCTAGGTTTTTGAGGTTGGCTTTAATTTATTAAAAAAAAAATTGTAATGAGTTAATAATCCCTGAAAATATGCTAGTATTATCACCTCATAACAGCCCTAAAAAAGTAAATATTTACAGCAAAAAAAAGATTTTTCGAAATCGGTTCACTAATGCGGGAGATATACTGAAGTCCGGAATGCAAACTTTATCACCCCATTTCACCCCCTACATATTTTTTTCAAAATTCCTAAAACAGGTTTTTCTTATTTTGTATGTAAAATAGATACCAAGTTTCAAGTCGATCTTTTTTTTTTAATTGTGTGACCTTCAACCCCCATTACATCCCCAAGGGGGTTGATTTCTGATAGTGTTTTGAAAATAGGAGTAACCTTGAAGAATTCCCTAGAAAACGTCACAAAAAATGTCGAAATCGGTCGCCGACGCCGGAGATATGCGGTAAAAAAAACATACGGGTCGAATTGAGAACCTCCTCCTTTTTGAAGTCAGTTACAAATAAAATAAATGATGGAATTACATCCTATTTTACACACTTTAAATGTTAATTTTGAGAAACAAAATCTTTTTTTTCGCCTTAGTTACTGTAGTTGCTTTAAAATATGTATACCTACCTTATGATTTCACATTATGAATATTTACAGTAACAATACTCGCGCCAACTCAAGTGATATTACTATACGAGTGGGCACTCATCTAGTAAATTCGGGTTAGTAATATAATAATAAATATCACCAGACAATACATGCAATCGTATGATCCCAAAACAAGCAAAGCTTATAGTATTGTAACTATACAACCGACTGGGGGCGATCCCGGTGACACCCAGGTAAGGGCACATTCCAAAAAGGCCATTCTATATTTGCCACTGTCGAGACTCAGAGCAACCAGAGCCGATCGTTCTACACTTAAATCTCTATACCACGCCAAGCACATAACAAGTTGGTATGACCAAGTATGTGGCAGGATTTCCTCGAGACTGATGTCATGTTCTCATAACCTTGAGGTCAATTTTATCGCAAATAAATGCTGTGTTGTTCCCAATTACTATGAGAGTGCGTCCGCCAAGAGCGAGCGTGGCCCCGAACCTGTTTTTTTCAAGGAAAACATTGGGAACTTCTATGGTAGGTTTGGAACTGTAAAGTCCTCGCCTACTGGGCCGTCAAAAGGCACACATCAAAAATTTTGCGAATAACAAATCGTACTCTGTGTCAATATGCACAAATATTGAATTTCTGTGGTGATAATCATTTTGGGCAAGAAGAGGGGTCCTTTCAAAATAAACTAATAACTCAGACCCCAAAAGCCAAATTACGTTAAAAATCCTATCACATTTTTTTTCTATTGATACGAAATTCTTAACATTTCAATAGAAAATGCAATTGTTTAAGTGATTTTGGCGGAAAAGGGAGGATCCTCCGACCAGACGGGTGTTATGTCTGGTGGGCTACTGCCCGACGGTTGTCGTCGGGTTCTTGTATATATGTGTAATCGCTCAGATCGCTTTAATATCGCGATGCAGGATTAGTTCGCATGCGGCGAGGTAGATGTCGCTACATCACTCCCCTCCGATCGGTCGTCGATACATCTTGTGATGCTTGCCGGGCCAGTGTCCGCGTAGTCCACGGATGCCACATAGTTCTTGGTCGGAACAGTTTACGGCGATGCCCCAGGTCGGGGTGCCAGCCAGCAGGCTGGCTGTTCGACTGACTTGCTGCTCAAAGGCTTGAGGAAGTGATAATGACGTCACGATAACATAGCTTACGGAGGTTGCGTGTTCATATCATGTCGGGTAGATCACGTTGGGATCACCACTTTGACGGTAAAGGGAGGATCCTCCGACCAGACGGGTGTTATGTCTGGTGGGCTACTGCCCGACGGTTATTGCCGGGTTCTTATATATATGTGTAATCACGTTCGTGGTGCCCCCGACGTCGGAAAGAAGTCGATATCGACCACATTGTGAATCCCTAGTATAGGAAAAGTAATTGATGCGCGAGGGTCGACACCCAAGTGTGCGGAATGCCCTGCTATTATTTCCGTGCAGGTGGCTCCGAGCACGCTGTATCTGCGCTCATGGTCCACGAGGACTACGATCCGTCAAACGCAATTAACGACATAGCAGTGGTACTGCTGAAGGCAGACGTGACAATCTCCGAGAAAGTGCGGCCGGCACTCATAGCTGAGCAGGACTCTTTGGTCCCAGACAATAGCACCGTCATCGCCGTCGGCTGGGGGAGGACAATTGTAAGTTTATATTTATTCAAGTAGGCAAAGCTCTTACAAATAGTCAGATTCTACCACCGGTTCGGAATGATGCTTGCACTGAGAAGAGCCGATAATAAACTTTTCAAAATAATAAATATGCAAGTGTTTGGTTTTTAAGCGTTAAGATAAATTTATTTGCATACACATATTTTACAATAAATTTATCTTTATCTTTAACTAGTCACATGCATCTAGTAAAACGCTGATATTATTTTATTTTTATTTTATTTTATTACATTTGGGGAGCTTATGGCTAATTTTACAAAATGGAACTTAATGTAGTTAATTACATGCCAATTACAAGCTTCCGCACATGGAAT